>PTEX01000189.1:622856-951649 GCA_003342815.1 Eudromia elegans
CTTCCCTTTCCTCTTTCCTTTTTCTCTCTCCCTGAACCTGCTATTTTACTTTATAGTTCCCTTTTACATAATATTCCTGACCTGCTGGAGATCATGATAAGCAGAAGTAGTTTCATTATTTCCAGAATGTAAAATTAATCAATACAAATGCAATTAGCAAATCCATGTCTGACTCGACTGTTGCTTGGATCTGAATTTGAGTTTCATTTGTGGTTTCCCTTTCAACTTTAATGTAATGCAGATGCAGACTTCACTAAAATAAATGTCCAGTAAACCATAAAATAATGTTGTGTAGGTGTTGAGTCCAATTTACTGTTACAGGCTAGCTCCTCTTCCTATTCAGATAAAATAAGATCCAAATGAGGCTCCTGGTTTTAATTTCAAGGACTACAAATTATTAAAAACTGAAACTTTGCCCTCAAAATTAAGTCATATTTTGGCACCTAAAATAAAGTCTTAAATCTAAAACATAAATGAAGCCAGACACCAAAATCTCAGCAGTGCGCATCCTGTCCAACTAAGATGACTGCAAACAAAGGAGATGAGGCCTCATTTTCATTCATTATAGCTCAACATCTTTTCCTTTTATGAGAAYTCTGTTCCCATGTGTTACAATTCTGGCCACCTGCAGTGAGATATCTAAAGGCCTGAGATGTCTATGGTTCTTCCGCTAGATACCATTGTGAGCAAACAAGGTGATTAAACATGTGCATGTCTTTTTCCTAGCCCATAACCATACCTAACTGCAAAGGCAGAGCTAGAAGTCTAATATAAGTACATCATGTTTAAAGACTAGGGCGTATTTTAGTAGTACTACCTCATACCACATTGCTTTCAGGCCCCCTTGCCTTGCTATCTCTCTGACAGTAGATCTAAAAAATATGTTTTAGTCTTCAAATTTTGTCAAGGCCTTAGAGGCATTCTTTTTTTCCAATTTAAATTAGACTTCAAGGTTTTGTCAGTATATTTGCTTAYAGGGATCCAAGAGATAAACTACAGGGTGCTGAAAGATTTGGGTATTAAARGTAGTGTTTTTTACTTCTATCAAGGCCACTAGATAGACCTGATATCCCAAATTTTGCCTCAGATTTCTTCTCAATGTTTAGGGCATGTCTGGAATAACAGAACAAAAGAATAATGAATCTCAGCAGTTTAATGAAAGAAGCTCCTTCTTTTTCCATAGCCTTGTCAGGGAAATTGTGTGTAAAAATAAATCTGTGCAAGCTTTATTGTAAGAGTGAAACAATCAAAGAAGTTCATATAATCTCTTTGATAATAACTCATGAGTTYTAATGGCACTATTGAAGCAGAGAACAATGAAATATCCTTCCTAGGGTTTTAGACAAAATAAAGTAGATTTGCTTATCACTTGGTAAGCTTGCACTGAATATCAATTTCAAAATATGCTCCTAACATTATTTTMCAAACCCTTCATCGCTGAGCTGCCCCTTTTGTGAAAGATATTGTAAAGACCTGCCCAGCCACCAGAGGTGTTTAAATTTAGGTCCATCTGGCAAGGGCTTAGCCAAAAATCATCACTTCTGTCCCTCAAGCCTGTTTTACAACTGTCTGAAAGCTGAGAAACAAGGCACTAGTGGGCTACTAGAAGGTTCACACCTCTATACTGAAGTTTTGGCACACTGCGTGAGGAAACGACTTGTGAAACTTGTAACAATATGCACTAAATGCCTTCATATCTACCTGAGAATTTACTTCCTTACTTGTCTGAGGAGGTGTAGTACTCTAAGATTCAAATCAACACCACCATCAAATTGGCACTGATTTCTATTTTGCTACAGTGTAGATTATGTACATGACATATTATTTTTAATTTTACTAGATCTTTAGGTGGGTAACTCCTTGATATCCACCGTTATACATCACAATTCTTCTCACATTCACATTAGCAGACATAATGAATCCTATTTGTTGAATGAAAGAATATAATAAATAAACTCACAGAATAGAATTTAGTGCCTTCCTAATGCTTATATATCCAAGGCCAGGGACATAGAGTAGTTTATGTATGTACATATGTAATAGAACTAACCACAACTACTTTTGTGAGGTTTTTGTGACTTATTGTCAATTAATAATAAAAGAAAAGCTAGTAAAATAAGACAGGAAAGGCAGTCTTGGTATATATGCTAGTTATGATGCAATGTATTATCTATCACTGAAGAGAGTACAAGTACAAGAGATGACAAGTACATAATAGAAGATAATGTGAAATGGGCAAGAATTTCACAYAGTGGCTTTCAATGTATATTTGTTCTACATGTGCATATGGTAGGCAAAATTAGATGTAATTGGTTCATTTATATCATATGATTTTTAGTTTAAAGTATTTTTTCTAAAGCAAATTATTGAGAAATAGGTCTTGGCTCCATAAGTGAATAGCTATAAACAGGAACCTCATGAATTTCAACAAAGATAAGTGCAGCATCCTGCACCTAGAGAGGAAAAATCTCATGCACCTGTACAGGCTGGAGATTGACCTCCTGGAGWGCAGCTSTKCRGAGAAGGACCTGGGAGTCCCGGTGGACTGACCATGAGGCAGCAATGCGCCCTTGAGGCCAAGAAGGCCAGTGGGATCCTGGCCTGYATTAGGCAGAGTGTTGACAGCTGTATCAGGGAGGTGATCGTCCTCCTCTACTTATTCCRGTTGAGGTCACATYTGGAGTACTGGGTCCAGTTCTGGGCTCRCCAGGACAAGAGGGCTGGAGAGAYTCCAGCACAGAGCTATGAAGATGACCAKGAGAMTRGAGATTTTCTCCTATGAGGAGAGGCTGAGMGAGTTSGGCCTGTTTAGCCTGAGAAGACTGAGAGGTGTTCTTATCAGTGTGCAAAAACACCTTAAGGGAATTGTCAAGAGGATGGGGCCAGACTTTCCAATGCCAGCCAGTGACAGGACAAGAGGAAGTTGTCAGGAAGTTCCCCGTGAACATGAGGAAAAACTTTGTGACTATAAGGGTGACAGAGCACTGGCACAGGCTGCCAGAGAGGTCATGGACTCTGCTTCTCTGGAGATACTCAAAATGTGCCTGTATGTGATTCTGTACAACATGCTRTAAGTAAGTCTGCTTATGCAGGAGGCTTGGACCAGATATCTTCAGAGGTCCTTTCCAACCTTCATCATTCTCTAATTCTATAGTTCTGCAAGTTCTAGGCAGAAATCCCAAAAGCCTTTACACATACCCCTCTGAACAGTCATCAGACTATGTTACTGCTATTTTGGATTATATTCAGTCGATGTAAGCTGCCATAAAACACAGTTTATCTAATTTATCAGTTTCTCCAGTCATCTCATTTCCCCTTCAATTCTCAAAGAAGGTAGATATTTCCATCTCTCATTTTCTTCTTTGGCACCATAAGTGAAGTTTGTTGTTTCAGAGATATCACTGGATCTTTATTTTCTTGTTTTACCTAATAAGGATGTTTCTTTTTTTCCTGATAGAGCGTTTGTTGTGAATATTCATTTCTTTGCAGTGTCTTGCAAATATACTTTGTACTGAAAATCGAATAATTATCTCTATTTCTGTTCTAACTCTGCTGTTCTTGGATTCATTCTGGTGCTGCATTGACCTGACATATTCTCAGCTAAGTAAGGCACGTTATTAGCAATTCTAATGTCATTTATTTGAAACTCATATGCAGAAGGAAGAAAGTTTTTAAGAAAAAGGAAGAGTAAAATACTGATCCCTACAGGATAATCACTTTCAAAACAGAGGAGTATCATCATATTCAGCCTTTTTATTCTGGAAATCATTCTATTTTCAATCAAAAGTTTWAAAAGAAACAGATATATTTAGTTTWACTTTTTTCCCCACTTATTGTTTTAATCATTCTCATCTTGATGTCTCAAATTTATACCAACAATTATTTTTCAATTATTTTTCTTTTTGGACTGTTTTTATGTTCTCTCTGTTCTGATATTCTTTACCATATGTTGTCCTGTGACGCTCATTTTGCCCTTAAACTCCCAGTTCCTGGAGACAGATTGTTGTGTGGAACAATCATAAAACTCCTCTTTTCTTCTTTCCTAAATAAAAAAAATAAAAAAACCCCCAAAAACAAAAAAAATCAATTTTATAGCTCCCATGGATTCCAGGGAAAAAGCCTAAAAAAACCAAGTTTTACACTCTTAACACTTTAACTCAGCACTGTGGGTTTTCAAAATGATGCAATGTTTCCATATAGAACATAATTTTGGAGCCTAATTCCTGACTTAATCTTTAAAGTCATTACAAAAGATGCCTATATTATGTTGTGTATGAATGTGATTTTCWAATATACTTTAGAAACTAGCAACCAATTTGTCAATTCCACAAACTCTTTATTTTAGGTTGCAATGTTGCTTAATAAAGATCAACTTTTMTAAAAATTATTTCTTAGAAGGCTCTTTTGACTAAGCTTTTACTTCTGTAAAGAGTTTTATTAAACTTGAAGAAATAGGTTTCTTCATTCCTATGTAAGAAAAATAATATGCTTCCTCTTCATATACATAAAAGTATTCTTCCAGCTCTACATATAAATCTTTACATAAGGTGGATATGTGGAATTGGCTGTATTTGACATTGTAGAAACTAATTAAAAAAAAAAAAAAAAAGGAAACTGGAAGTTTCTCTGTGAGAGATTGGGCATTGCCAAGATGCACTAAGATTCCTCACCTCATTCCCATCTTCAAATTTTTGCATCCTAAAGTTGCCCAGGTCTGCAGCTAAATCTGCACACTCCTAATAGAAGAGCACTGAGAAGGAAAAGCAGTATTTCTCCACCTAGATGYATCAGACTGTCTCCCAAAGCAGATATGCCTCCTTTTCTGTACTGTTTAAGTCAGTCCAGCATCTGTAAGACAGGTCTCATTCCATCTCAAAGAACTTAACCTTAGCAGCTTGTATCTTCATCATCATCACCATATGCACCATAGCAAAGGGGTCATTGTGCCTSCTTTGATTACAGATATGACCATAGGCATGGAGGAGGAGTGCTAGCTTGGGGGCCTGTCGAAAGCTGTCAACTCTTTCCACCTTCAGTAATGTCCTTGCATTGGTGTCCCTTCTCCCCGTGAGGACCAGAGAGTTGCTCTGGACATGGGTCCAAGAGGGATGGCAGAAAGAMCTTTTGGCATCAGAGAGTCCATCCCCCAAGGACTGGTGTGCAGTGAGGAAGGATCTGGATATCACCTTGCTCTGTCCTGGAAGACCACCGTGGTTTTTGGTCCCTGCAAGTCCAGAGAAAGCAAAGGTTAGAGATGGAGGAGAGACCTCCATTACAGCTCCTCTCACACCCTGCAATGCTCTGTGCTAAACTCTGTCGATGATCAACTGATTTTATTCTACAACCCTTCATTTAACCCTTGATAAAAATTAAGAGCAATGATTTGAATGAAAGTRTGCTGTCTCATCTGGAAGGTCCTGCAAACATTCAGGAGAATAAATCTTCCACTGATACAAAATTGAATCTTTACTTCAGTGAAATTCTGACAGAATTCCTTTGGGACAGGAATGTTTAGGTATTGACCAAAGATCTGTTCTGTTCTCACCCCTTTTCTGAAAAATCTAGTTTATAAAACTGACCTTTGACRCCATACAAATTAGGAAAGCATCATCTGATAAGGTTTACTGGCAGAAGATGTGAGTGAGACTTTTTTTATTTTTTTTAAGAGAAAGTGTTTAAGCAAATGAACATACTGTGCTGCTGTATTAAATGTCTAGATAGGGAAAATATACCAGTAGAATTTATCATGCTTCCTTTTCTCTAAAAAAAATAGGTATGTTTAGAATATGCAAAGCTTCCTTCTAATCTCTATACTGCTTACAGGAACCCCAGTGATATAGCTCCTGGTGCCTCATAATCTTTAATGCTTCTGTCTCCAGATGGTGCCCCTTGGTGTCTCCTTCCCCCAGCAAGGTAGGGGCTTATTTTTCCATTTTAAATATTGAGAGTTAAGGTTAGATTTGAATATATCTAATTYGCAGGAACAAGAAAATATAGCCTGGAGAGAAGGACTCCAGGTTAAWGGATTTTAGCTTATATACAAACAGAACCGATGAATGAGGGGCAAGTCTTTACTCTCTCTTATTCCACTCAATGATTTAGAAATTCCTAAACTGCTCTGAGCACGGTTTCAGTGCTGATCAAAAGCTTTCAAAACCTATAAGCTGTGARGGAGAAACTACTTCTTTTCAGGGTCAAAGACAAGCACTCATTTGCTGGAGAAGGACACAAAACAAGCTCWTCTAGGGTGAAGAAGGAGGATGAAGGAAAGTGGGGTGGGCTCGGAGACGGTGTCTTGCGGGAGCTGTGGGATAAAGGAGCCAGCCCTGGAGGACATTAAGGCTGCTCAAATGGGCTGCCACCCCTTAAGCATGGCTTTTTTCCTGTCTTCAGATGTTGCTCCCATTCTCGGTGTTCAGGGCTCTTCAGTGCCTGGATCGTGCAGGGCCTGCACTGCAGATGGTGGGGGAGGAGGAGGAGGCAGTACCACTTTTTGCTAGTAAAAATGGTTTTATCAGAATCTGCCTATTTTGCCTTTCCCCAAACTGGCTTGAACAGTTTTAAAKGGGAATTGTTTTGTGGACACATCAGGATTGTATGGAATGGTTCCCATATTCACATAGCATCTCTGGGACAACTCCAGACATTGTTTCAAGGCAACTTAATATTAGCAGATATTTAATATGTTTTAGCTCTTTTTAATGGGATTTGGCATGTGGGCATAAAGACAAGAAATCAGATAACATGCCATCAGCCAATTCATAGTGTGCCAGCAATTGGAAAACTTGGCTTTGTGGCACCTTTTGTTTCCCGTACCCATTCCATAGCTTCAGTGTGCGGAGCAYCCCCTGGCCTGGCCTCTCTCCTGCTCTGGACAGTCCCGCAGCCTCTACCCATCACCTGGCCTGCAAGTCCTTGCATTTGGAGCAGAAGAGGCAAAAATGACTGACTGGCTCTAACTGGTATCCTGGGATCCTAAGCTGCTACAGCTGTGATCAGACCATGCATTTCTAGGGTTAGAAGCCCACATCTTAATGCTTTCCCAAAGAAAGTGTAAGTACATTGGCTTACACAGGCAAAWTACCTTGTGCAATTTATAGATAATAATGTCTATTCATTTATTTGGCTGGTATGATGTCCAGCACGGTCTGTTTTTTATTATCTACAATGGCAGAGATCAAGAGGACTTGAGAGCCAGGTACTCAGCTGGGATAAATCAACATTGCTGTGCTTGTGTCACTTAAGTAATAGTTTCGTATAGCTATAATACATCCCTGTCTGAGAACATTTGCTCTTGTTAGCACACATTTGGTGATAACAATATAACTGTACAGTCATATCTGTGAAGTGCCCTGCTTGCATCTGCTGAAGTCTTTCCTCTTCCCAGTTCCCTACTGCAATGGGTTRGCTCTCCTTATTTATGCTGCTCGATACTGTTATTCATCATATCTATCTTCCCCTAAACATTGCTTTGCTTTGCCAGATTTTTATGAGRCTGACATGGAAATCCTGAATAAAATTCTGACTTGTGTCTATGTCTAGACCTCTGCTAAACCTCCAGGGCTTTGTGGATGACATGTGACAGCTTTTAAGATGAATCTTTTCTAAAGTAGAAGGTGTTTAATCCTCTTAAGAAAACTCCTTTGATAGCGATGAATCCAAAATGGTAATGTATTTCCTTAACCTGTTTGATCTAGAAGCTTTTCTGGATTCCTTTCTCTGCAGGAAAGCTTTGCCTCACACATAGTTAGCTTTTCATTTTTTTTTTCTCATGTTCTTTTGCATTTTTGACAATAATAGCTTTGAAATGTGTGAAGATAACTAACTGCTTAGAGGTCTAAATGCATGCTYGGGGAGTAAAGAGCATATAATTTAAAAGTTAGCCTGTTCACTGAAAAAGAAAAGCCTCTTTTTTCCCCCCTCTGTCTTGATACTAAATAATAGAATTATTTCTGCAAAGAACACTGCCTGCAGGGTAAGGGGGCCTTTTAGGTGCCTGAACTGCAGGTTAGGGTGTTTAATAATTTTAGCACGTGAAGGCAGCAGGCGCGAATACCCACACCATTTGACTGCTCCGTGTGTCATTTTACCCTAAAATATATTCTTGCAAGTAATTTTTTTCTRTAACTAACGAATAGACTATGCTGTAACATCCTGCACTTAAGGTTAAAGGTAAGATGGCAGGCAGTGTCCTGCAATGCRGGGGACACTGAAGGGATGAATACTGGCTTAACAGAAGCAAGAACTTTTTGCCTCTTACAAAAATAAGAAGCAGAGCAGCTCAAATTGTCCTGGCTTGAAGAGCCTGAAGGCTTTCCAGAGGCTCTTGCTCTTGCCCCAGGACACAYGGCAGGGTGCTGGAGCTCAACGCAAGGCAGCAGTGGCACGGCATGTGCACATCTAGCAGAGCCTTGCTGGACTTGAGCTAGTGAAAATCTCTCAGGTCTGCTTTTCCACAGTGCATGCTGGGGACTTGCACAGCAACTATATTTTCCAGGCAGAAATATATGCACACAAAAGTGTACAGTGCACGCACGATGAATCTGATGCGCTCAGGATTTGTCAGAACTTCTGCAGAAGGTGCACGGGTGACATGTGCATGTGYAGTAAGTCAGCACACTGTGGATGTACTGGATTTGCTGCGCATACACAAATTTTCTCCACAGTGCACACAAAAACTGGATCATCTGTCACAGATGAGTCATAGTCACTACACATGCACTGYGGCGTTGAGATCTGGATACCTGTCAGCTCCCTCTGAGCTAGTGCTTCTGGGAACCACTGGTTGAAATAGATGGATGGAAAGTGCAGCTGGGGGAGCAGAGGCTCAGAGCATAGGCAAAACACAACAAAGCCAGAATAGGGCCCAAACCAGAATCTCAGACTCCTAAATTATGGTTACATTTCCTACCCAATGGATTAGGCTATCAGGATACTTCATTGCACAGTCTTTTGGCATGTACTCTGGAATATTCAGTTCAAAATAAAATTAATACATACTGAGGGGAAATGCCACATGCTAAAATTGTTATGAGAGAATTCAAAAGTTGGCAGGTCTTGTAATCTGTGTGGTAGGTGATGGTTGACTAGAATGGACACTGTCATGAAGCTGGCATGAAGCCGGGATTTTTATCATGCTGAGCATGAAGGGAAAAACTCCTGAGAATCAGGTTTGCTCCTAAAGAAAAATGTGGCTGCTGGTGGAAAAGTTAATAAGGAATTACCAGAAGTGGTAATTTATGGTGTTTATATTCTGTAATTGTAATAGTGTCCTCAGCAGATACCTGTCACTCAGATACTGTAAGGATGAATGGTATTGTAGAACCTAGWTAGATGAGTCCTTCCCTATCTCCTGTGTATATTCAAACAGTTCATGGTGATTCTATAGTACTGGTGATACTACTCATGTTTCTGTAACTCTGTGTGTCTGTTTCAGTTTGTGACCTCTGATTCTTCCCTTGATGAGAGCCAATGGTTTGAGTAGATTGCTCTTTTGCTGTCYTGATGTTTAGAAAAATAGCTTGCTTTGGTGTGCTGGTGCTGTTTCAGATCTACATTTTGATTTGCTTAGRGAAGGAAGCAAACAGTCTTATCAAGTTAACATGCTTGAATGATAAATTTTAATCTATAATTATACATTTATTCCTACATGGAGGCTGAGTGGAAGCATGTACAGTGATGAGTTAGCTGTCCAGGGTTCAGAGTGAGATGATAAGCTCAGTGTACCAATAAGAACAAAAGAAATCGATATAGCAACTTCTGTTTGAAAGCATTCAAAAATGTAAGAGTTGAGGAGATAAGGCACAGGKCGAAATAAGCCTCTGACTCAGAAATGACTGACCCATGAGAAGAGAGAATACTGAAAAGGTCATCCTGAAAAGGCATAGGGCTACGTTTCATAAAATATAGGCTTTGCATTTCTGAAACCTCATTTGTGTGACAAAAACTGTGACGAGAACAGGGGTTGGCACAAAATCAATATAGTCGGGCAGGRACAGTAATAAATAATAAAAAATGAGGAGCAGCATAAATTTTAACCAGTTTTCATTACAAGTTAAAGTCAGACTGATTTCCTATGTGATCTCTTGAAGCTGCATAATTTCCCAGGGAACATCAGGGAAGGTGTATTTTTCATTGTGGATGAAAGGTGCTAAAGCAGGTATCRAAGCGAGAGAACATCTCTCTCGGCGTTCGCCACCTTCATTTGCACCCGTGTGCTGCTGAGAGGGAGGGAAGTGCTGAGGAGGTGGCAGGCAGCAGCTGGTGGCATGTCATGCCCCATTCCTGCATGGGCCACGGCACCTGAGATGTTTAGGTGTTGTTCAGTCCCAAGAAGTCCATCCTGTACAGGGCTGAGCAAGTCTTTACTCACGAGCCGTGCCCTCGCCCAGGCTCCAGGTCCAGGCGCCTGAGTGCAGAGCCTGTTCAACATCCACCTTGACATCTTTTATTTTCCAGTCAAATGTAGCAATAATAACAATTGACAAGCATAATCCTGTTGTGTGAACCTGCCCCAGCCTCTAAAATTTCAGCCATGCTCTTGCCATGAGATGATAAATCCATTAGTTCCAATTTTTTTCAACTCACATGGACACAAATTTGGCAATCTGCCTCTGCCTGCGGGCAATATCCTTGCTGAGAGGTCCTCGGGCAGGACGAGTGACTCAGCTCTGTGATTTTCTTCCCTGAGGGAGGCAGGGGAAAGTCTGCCTCGTCCTCCACAATATGTCTCCTTTTAGATTGACAACTTCCTGGGACCGTGGGGTTAACTTTGTTATGACAGCACAGCTGCATTTACCATTTCTTCCTATTGTGCATGGGCAGCACAGGCTCCACCAAGTAATCGTTGCTCTTGGAACCACAAATTACAGCAAGTGTTTCATTGCTCATGTTGTTATTTATCCACAAATGACTCCGACACCAGTTTCTAATGGGGCAGACGTGTCCTTTCAGTTTTCTGCTGAACAGAAGATTAGCAGAGGATGGTTCACATTACAGCGGTTCCCTTCTGTAATCTTATAATGAAAAATATGAAGCCAGGTCCGCTTCCATGTTTCTGCTAGGTAAGAGCTCTGTTACTTGGACAACTTTATCCAAGCGTAAGAGTAATAGTGATCAAGTGCATCCATATTGCACTGTATATTGCTTGAATTTGTGCCTGGAGAAGTATGTTATTAATACAAAAGCTGTTGGAATTGTGTGTTCGTTTGGA
The DNA here is from genome assembly GCA_003342815.1 of Eudromia elegans. NCBI lineage: Eukaryota > Metazoa > Chordata > Aves > Tinamiformes > Tinamidae > Eudromia > Eudromia elegans. Next base: position 634,069 of record PTEX01000189.1, read on the forward strand.
GTATAACAACATCCATCTTTTTCATGAGCAGAGCATGGTTGTATTTTCTGTAGAAAGATTATAGTGTGATRGAAAGGTTGACGGCAATAGTGGACAGGTTAGACTTTATTACTGTTGAAAAAAAGATCAAGCCAAATGTATATTTCATTATCTCCTCATTTTTCAAGTTTTCAGTATTTCAAGATTTTCCTCCTACCACATTAGAGCAGATGCCAAACACAACTCAGTGCTGTAAGACTRGATCTCTGATCATTGATCAGTTTTTCCATCAGCAAGCCTCTGTACTCTCTTTTTACCTTCTGGATAAYGCCCTAGATAAATATGCTTTCTGGACAGGCATCCCTCTGCCTTCTGGAWAACTATTATGTGGTGTTCATTACTACCCCAGTTTCTATGCTACAATTTCATAGTTTCATAATTCATCTCCTCTACATAAAAATCTGGTAATATCTGGATGCTTCAGAACTACCTATTATTAGACAGAAATAAATTTTACGAGTGGATATTTCTAGTGTTGACAAATACAGYGGGTAGCATTATTAAATTTCTTCAGTCACCCTCCATGTCTCAGGAACATGCCAARCCCAATACAGCTTTTAATTGCTTCATTCTCTACTCAGTAATTTTCCTGCTGCTATTAGGGTGTGTTGCTCAGCAATCACGCAGAGCCAAGGAGTTTGTCAGAGATTTCCTTTGTGCAAGTGTTTGTGTTCTGCCTCTTAGGGCTCTGCAATGCAATTGTGCACATGGATTTCTCATCTGTGCAGTAACTGGTTCCAACTGGCACTTGGGAGAGCTTTGGGAGGATGTATTTCTTCATGAGGGATGTCTTATAGCTATAACTGGGCAGAAGCATTAGTATGGGTCATACTTCTTAGATGCCTATGCAAAAAAGAAAAAAAGATTTGGCAAAAGTGGGCTGGAAAGGAGTGCAGAGGGAAGGAGAAGCGAAGGGAGAAAAATTTGGAAGATCTGTTAGCACATTGCAGGCCTACAGTTTTCAGCTGAATGGAGAGGAAGGGAAGCACAGMGGGGCAGAATGCCAGCATCAGGCACCCATGGTTTCTGCCCTGCCTTTGAGTATCTCCGTCCTACAAAGTTGCTTTCACAGTCACTTTTCCTGTCTTCTGCTGGTACCTACCTCGCTTGTGTAAAGAAGCAAGCAAGCACTATGTCTGTGTAAAATGCAGAGGGATGCAGAACAAAAACCAAATAAGGGCAAATAACGATTCAGAATATTTTTATAAAATATATCTTGGTTAAATCAAATTTCAAGTCATGTTCCTTTTTTATTTTTCTTTCCTTTTTTTTTTTTTCCCTTTTGGAGGGCAAATCTGTACACTTTGTTGACATGAAATACAAACCATGTAGGAATATAACAAAAAAGACTGATTTGCAGCTATATCCAAGCCTTGGATGCACAGTAGTTGGACCAAATTCAAAGCTTATTGCAAAGTTCAAAGTTAGAAAATGGGACCAGTGCTACATATCAAGGGGTACTGGCTTACTCAACTGACAGCTTGTTGTCACAGTTCTGGAAATTGTGTTGAATCCAGATTGTCACAGTCTTGGGGTCAGGATGCCAGATGCCTTCAGYAAAGGGCCCACGACCAGCTGAGCAATGGCCTAGCTTTGCTTCTCTGAAGGCAGCCACAAAATAAGTGGCTTGCAAGTTGCAAAAAGTTCGGTGCCTTTCCTCGGGGCAAGAGGTACAAGACACAAGGTGAATAGGCGAGCGTTGGCAATATGGAGAGGGCCTTCAGAAACGCATGTCACAGCAGCAATGCTAATTGATTACGCAGGCTGAATCTTTACCATAAGTGCTTGGCAAAAGCGTTGGCCTCTAGCTCACCCTACTGGTTTATTACTACGGTTCTACAGTTTAATGTGTCTGATGTATCTCTGCATTAAACAATTAATTAAACAAATAAGCCAAGCATGTCTCTAGATTGTATAGCTGTTTCATACTTTATGCACCGAGGCAGATATGGCCATATCTTGTTTCTTTATTTTGCTAATTCTTGTTTGGTAATATATCAAAGAAAGAAAAATGTATGCTATTTCTTTTGATGCAGTTTGTGATGAAATATCCCATGAGGTTGAAATTTCCAAAGACACTTAAGTGATTTTTAAAAACCTAGGGTCATTTTTCAGAAGTAAGTTAGGCTCTTAGAAGCCTGAACCTCAGTGACTTTCACTGAAACTTAGTCATCTGCTTGAAAATCTTTTAGCTGTGTTTAAGTACTGTTCTAATTGAATTGATTTTTGAAAGCTAGTGGAAAGGCTCTATTCACTTAAAGGATTCTTTATATGAGTTCAAGTATACACAGGTCGCACTTATTCCATCTCTCCCCGTATGACATCTGGCATATCAGGACTCAACTAACAAAGGGAGGGATCCTTGCTGATTAAAATTTGATAAAAATATGCTTATTCAGATATTGTAATGAACAGGTCTTTGTTGTTGACCAAAGGATAATCTTCTTGACTCACTATATCAAAGAAAGAATATAAGCATATTCTTCATCCACATAATGAGCTAATGTTAAGTTCAGAGAATAGTTTCTGACATCTGAACGTTTACAAAAATATAGTAATATATTGTGAAATGAAAGAATTTAAGAAAACAAGTATATTGTTTGTTTTGTTAATTGCTGCCTCACTGGAAAAATCTGTGTATCAAAAGAAAATATTTCATGAACCTGTAATCTATAATCAATATCACTGTAAGAAATGAAGCAATTTTATTATCACTATAAAATATATATGAATTTGCCCAGACTAAATGCAATAGATCTGTACTGCTAGATATAAGAGCAAGCATAGACCAATCACTGTCTCCAAAGTCAAGAAACCAATGACCATCTAAAGTCCTTAGAGCTAAGGCAAATTTGTCCTGGCCAGTTTGTTGACAAGGGCAAAAACATAGGGCATGAGGTAACAACTAAACCTGTGGAGATCAAGGAGCCAGCGTTCATATTTGCTCTGCGTTTTCTGTGTGTTTCCTTGTTTTTTAAGGCAAAGCAGGCATTCCCTGAGATGCCCACCTGAGAAGACTAATGCTTTTAGCTTGCCTTCTTTACAAAGGACACAAGATACCCACACCCTGCAAGGGCCCTGACCGCCCAGCTGCGCACAGTGCCTGGCGGTTGGCTCCCGAGCTGTCCTTCACAGCACACCAGCYGCCACCCTTGGTGCTGAATACACCGTGCAGCTCTGGGAACCAGTCCTAGAACCGCCCCTGCACCATATGGATGCAGCGGCAGCGAGTTTGACTCCCTCAGCTCTCTGCACACCTCCGGTGCTATTCCTGTTGTCCCTCCATGTTTACCCTTTATATAAGCCCGTGCTGCACCCTAAGCCAAGCATTGTATAGGCTCAGCAGAGACTTACTGTAGAAAWATGCTGCAGCAATGCCCTTGTGTAGAATTAAAGCCCACAAAGAATAACAATCCTGTTCAGTGTGGATATGGAGACAACTTAGAGAGACGGCCCATCGTGGTGTGGCCGTGGATCTCTCAGTACCACTGGGCATGTGGAGCAAGGATTTCTTAGCGGAGGAGATGCTTSTAGTGATAGAAACTCTGCTTTTGGACATGCCAGGCAGAAACTGAGATTATAAGGGGGCTGAAATTCTATGAAGTTTGTTTCTCCATGAACAGAGTAAACGCTACCTACTAAGTTCTCACTGAATAATGTTTTACCCAATATGATTACATTTTAACCTCAAAGCATTTTTAAGGAAGACATTGTTGAAAATTATCTGGATCTACTCAGCCTGCTGAGCTTCCAGTCCTTTTTCTTCTTTAAYTTGTCTTGTTACTTTAAATGGCCAGAAGTTCCATTAATTTTATTAACATGTTTTGGCGATGTAATGTGTTTATACAAGACAAACCAGTAGTCAGATCAGATGTAAATAGATTCTTAATTCACCTAAGAGTTTTTTGAGAGGTATTTTATTTAACTAATATATTTGCTTAAAGTGTATAGTCTGGATTTCACAATTGATTCTTGGTGTCCAAATGTGCACAAGRGACAGCAGTTGCAAGGGAGCTTAGCTCAGCAAAGAACTGGCTAGGGGAATATGAGCAGCATAAAATAGATATGTAGAAGTAGAGAAAAAGGCTGAATTTTACCTCTGTAGCTGAACACTRTTAACTTCACTGGGTCTACCTATAGTCTCTATCCAAGTTTGGCCCAAGAATAAAAATATCTCTTAAAAAATAGAAAAACATAGYGAAAGTTTATATTCGAGCACTGAAAAGCAGCAACAAAAAAATGTATTTTATTTTCAAGGAGAAATATAGAACCCAGCTTGCTTAATTTGTGCAAGAGCTGTTTGAGAGACATCTTTGATTTTATTGATAATCTCTCCCAGTGGACAAACGTTTAGGTACTAAAAACAGAGGCAGTCTGTGCAAGCTATGGCTGCATGAATTCACATGAGAAATAWGACAGATTTTTTGATGCAAAGGTGATCAACAACTGGAATAAATTACCTTCATAAATAATAGATTTTCCATTTCTTGATGTCTCCACATTAGTGAAGTATAAAATAACTTGTAAAATAATGACCTGRGTTAAAGATAGCCACATTGGCAGAATGCTGTGTTAATGTAGCTATGCTGCTTCTGTGCTAGCTTGCTTCGCTCTATATTGGGCAATGCAGAAATACTGTGAGGCTCCAGCCTGTTAATACATTACATGTGAGTTATAATCATATGTTTGCCAGAGAATCCCGCCTGAAGACAGAAGTCATGATTGAGTACATAAAACCTTCTGCCAAGATAGGGAGCTGAAGTTGAGAGGGGTATGTTAAATTCTTGCTCTTCCAAAATAGAAATTTGTAGCACCTTTAAGSTAATCACATCCTTATAACAATGTACATCAGAGTAAGTAAATATATAGGGCTATAAAAAATATTCTAACTGGTACTTGATGCTGAGCTTCAACCTTCTTTTACAAGAATTTAAAATTTTTTCTAAGCTAGTTGTTCTCAAATTGGGCAAGTCTTGTAGCATGCAAGAATATTCCATCTGGTCCCCTTCCCTTTCCCCTTCCCTTTCCCCTTCCCTTTCCCCTTCCCTTTCCTTTTTCCTTCCCAGAAATGCTTTCCACCCTGGCAGTCACAGGGGAATATCACATTTACTCTGGACCAATTAGCATAAAGAGACAGAAATCAAGTGGGGCACAAAGTCTGTGACCTGGGTAGGGGCTACACACCGTGCTTGAGTACAACTGGAGGGAAAGGTAAAATTTTGTTGTCTGGAGAAAAGATGAAAAGATTTTGCCCTGTTTTTGCCCCCCTTCTTTCACCTCCCCCTTTTTTTTTCCTTTTCTTTCTCTCTCTTTCTCCTCTCTYTTTCTCTTTTCTTTTTCCTCTTTCTCTAGTTATAACCATGAGTTTTTAGGTGAATAGAAAAAAAAAAGTATGTTCAGCTGCAAACAGTGATGGCGCCCCAACTATATAGCAATATCAAGAGCCAGTTACTGAATTTAYGGCTTATTGAAGAGAACCCCTAAGCCTGCATACATCCCATTTGACATAGAATTATAGTGCTAAAACCAAAACTGTACACCTGCAAGAAAYTGTTGAATGAAAAGACAGGTCCATGGAGCACTTTATCAACTGCCTGCCACCTTCAGTATAGCGATCAGTAAAATCTCACCCATTCTGACAAGAAAGAATCATTAAAAATACACGCATCTRCTGGAGACACTGGGCTGAAGATGGCATCGTATGTCAGCATGTGACCTGGTCTCTGCAGAAAACACTCCTTTAAAATATTTATAGGATCTAAAAGAACTTTATTATATTATCAGATATGCCTTAAACATGCCTATAAAACATTTTAAATTGCCTATTTAAGAGAAATAGTGTTTTTAATTTAATCATGTAAAAGCAAACACAGTTAATGTGGACTTGAATTAAAACAATACTCTGCACAATAAGCCATATCAAAGCCSGATAATCATATTGCTGTCAAAATTTGTCGTCACATACTTTTATGATGAACTTTTCCTGCTGTTTAGTTGAACCCACTTGTATGATGCTTGTGTGTATTGTGTGTAAAGTCTATTTGGGACACTTTTTTTTTTTTTGTTTTCTTCCACAAGCAAGATATGGAAATGAAATATCCGCTGCCTCCTGACTGCTCTTTGATCCGTGATCCTCAGTTGTTGGGCAGATTTGGGCTGCAGTAAATAGAAATAGCATGCTGTGTGGGCAGAGACTAAACTCATTTCAGCACATTTGGAGAGTGCTAAACAAGTCAGCCCTCATTTGCCGAGTTGCTGCCTGAAGCCAGGAGAAGTGAGACAACGAAGAGCAAGAACAAAACGTCCCTGAAACGTATGCATGAAGCAACTTCTTTCTCTGCACCCCTCGTGGCTTATTGACAAAAATGATGTATTAAGCATGTACCATGATATGATTTATTAATACTGGTAACTTGGGTAAGCTCAAACAATGCACTTTTCACACAACAGAACAATGACAGCACATACGTATGAGGGTGTGTTCAGGAGATCAGATACAAAATATACAGTGCACATATTCATCCAAAACAATTGTCTTCTGGAAGGAAGAAGTGCAGTCAGCCAAGGACCCTGGGCATGTTATTCTTTTCACTGAAGAGCTGCTTCTAGCACTCCAGTGTGAGAGCGCTGGACTTAAAGGGCCCATTTTGTCAAGCTGTGCTTTTCTGTTGTTGTTGCTTCCTTTTTTTYCCCCCCTTTTTTTTTTAGTGTCTCTTTTAGCATATTTGTGATAGATAAGAGGGAGAGTGTTACCTGTTGTCCTTATTTTATCCATATTTTACCGTGACCCTTGCAACAGTTTTGCTCCTTCTAAAGTTCTAGTGACTGGAAGACCTATGATTATAATAAAATTTCAGCCACCTTGCAGCTGCTAAAAGCCCTTCAAAATGAGATCTTTTTGTCTTTAAACCTGGCAGAATGAAGAAAATGTAGTTCCGAGTTTATGATGACCAAGCCATGAATGTAAAACGGTCTGATGAATTTTGGAGAGGAAGAGAGAGTAAAAGGTGATTTGATTTCTCTTTTTTTAAACATCGATGTTTTGTAACTCATACAGGAAGAATAGTAGAAGAGCAAGGAGTTCAGCTCTTCTTCATCGGAAAGATGCTGAAGAAAAGATGCACAGAATAAAGACTGATGCAGAGGGACTGACAATGAACATAGGCTGCGGAAAGTGATTTTGTGTTTTTCTCCACAGTCCCTTAAACTGAATATAGCTGTAGACTTTGTATCCTTAATTTTTTTTAAAAAAATCAATAATTTTCCAAATCAAACCTGGAAAGAGAAGAAATGGAGAAGCAGTATGAGGGAAATGAATAAATGGTGGTTAGGAGTTTTTTTGTGAAGATATGCTCTGCCATAGCAAAAAAAAAAAAAAAAAAAGAACAGGTTTGAAATTGTTCCAGGAGAACTGCAAGGTATTTCTATTCCATGCCTTTTTCCCCTTTAATAATAAAGAAAAGGATAGATTGACAGAGGAGGAATCGTATTCTTATACTGGTCCATGTAGTTTTGGATGGAGGCAAACTTCTTGTTTTTACGAGCTTTGAAACACCCTTCCTTCTGACAGGAAATGTAAACCTGTGTGTATTGACCCAGCGCACAATGTGCAGCTCTTCCAACTCCAGTCGATAAATCAAGACAAACAAGCTGTGCAGTGAGACCCCTTACTCATGTACGCAACGCACTCATGTGCCTCAGTGGAGAGTGTGGAAGGGCAGCTGTGGAGGTGGCTTCCATATAAAGAGCGAGTGTTGACTTTCAGATATGTACTTACTGACTAATAGCTGTACAAAAGTCAGGTCTGACCCACTGATACTTCAGGATGGGCAAAATAGATGAGAAAAATCACTTTCTCACATTAATTTATCTTGTGTTCTTGATTCATTGCCTGCTGCTATGTTGCATAGCTGAACACATCTACCTCATAAATAAACTCCACTGAAGCATAGATTTGAAATAGCAGATTATAGTGTACTATATTACACTTGAGGAAGGGAGTAACGTCTCTAACAGACCATGGTCTGATCTATATATACTTTTATGAGTATAATTACTTCTAGTATAGCCATCTATATTTTTAGTATAGCCCTTCCGTACAGCTAGGGAAGTTGTACTACTTCTAACTGAATCATGTGCAGGCGTAAACCTGAAATACACTCTTCTCCAGACGCTTGTTTTTTGTTTCATTTCTGAAGTTTCAAGTCTTCCTCAGATGGATAGAGGTCTAGCTTTCCCTTGAAGTTCACTGATCAAAATACTATACTAGAATTTGGCAGAGAAAAAAATCATTGTTCACGATGAGTGGAAATACATGATTTTGATACTCATTTTTCATTATCCATTATTTAATGTGCATTACTACTTGTCAGGTACATGAGAACTGGTCATGTAGTTTAGTTGTACATACGAAAGAGGTTTCTGGCCTACCGCATACTAAGCAAAAAGCAAAGAAGTATTGTCTCACTGGCTGGCAAATAAGCAGATTGTACTCATGATTTTCTATTTTGAATTTAGAGAAGGACTGTGAAAAACTGACCTCAAGTTCACTTGAACACTGTCTTAGACCTACGAAGGGAGAAATAACTTAGGCAGGGATATTTCATTTTCTCACAATTAGATGACATAGAATGCAAATCCAAGAGTGATCAGGCTTCATTACTTCTTCTATTGTCTATTTTTTATTATTTTTATTATTATTATTTACGTTTTGATGCACCATGTTATGCACATAGCAATGAATCTGCTTCAGAAAATGGGAGGGCTAGACACGATTTTAGAAGAAAGAGCAGCTCCCCTTCTCAAGCCCTAAATCCTACCCCAGTTAATTCTGGAGAGGAGGTAAACGAACACAATGTTTTGGGAGAAAGATGAGGCTGGTGATCCTCTTCTTTTCTAAAGCTACAGCAAGCTTAAAAACGTTGGTCTTAAATGAGCTCATATCAGAATACTTGAGGGACAACTTTTTCCATCATACAACATTCAGAGAGAAGCTAATTTATATTTTCATGAGTGTTCTTGCTAAAGCATTTATCTAGGCTGTGCAGCTGAAGAGTGTGAGGCTGGTGTGTTGCTTTTCACACAAAACAAGAGAGTACATATTGAAACACGGAGCTAACAGGGCTGTTGCAATGCTTTTGCAGAGTTAGTGGGTGAGCAAGTTAAACAGCATCTTCTGAAGTGCTTGACATTGTTGGCTACATTACTGAAGTTCCTAGGAGCTGCAAATAACAACCTGCCGGAACACRGATTCCACACAAGGTCTCGGTGCTCTTTCTATTGACATTGGCTTAAGGCTTTCTTTTTTATTGACACTGTTTACAAAATTTTAGGTAAAGYGAGGTCAATTCTTGGATGGCTGTGATGGCTGTGATAAGATTAGGAATCTGACGGGCACTCTGCACTTGCATATTTGGTAAGGAGCAGGGGAAAGTGGCATTGCGAGTTAATAATTCTTTTCAACTTGCGATAAGGATTATTAGAAACGGAGGGAAATATGGAAATACGGAGTCAGTTTAAATTGCACTATTGAAGGGGAAGAAAAAGTGTTTACCACCTGTGGTTTAGGGTAGAGAAGCACACTCAGAGATAGCTGAGAGCATTAGATTAGTGACTGCAGCGATAGCTAGAGAATTTTAATTTGTATAATTTATTCAGTCATTAATAAGAAGGACTAGGGTTTTATGTAGAGCTCATTTTTATATCAGTATGTGTTGCAGGCAACTCAGTGAGGAAAAACTTCAGACTGAATTTTATTAAGTAAAATGGATATGATAAGTACCACCATCATTAAGGATGAATTTTGGATACAAATACAGGTGTATTAACATGTAAATGGTCCAATTTAATACAATAAGAAGTGTATTAAGTAAAATAGATTGGCAATGTTTATGAGAGAAGAATTCTGAGGACAAAAAAAAGAGAATAATTTGCAAACAGATTGGGAAGGTAAACTGCAAACAAAAACCTGAAATATGAATTATTTAAAGACTCTGTAGAAGAGTGATAAGTTTTTTAGTTAATTGCAAGCAACAACAGAGCAATCAAAAATATATGGAGTCAAAAACTTTGGCACAGATATAATGTCATAGGAAGAAACAGAGGAAATGTGAAAAAGCCCATTTGAAGTAGTAGGAAAAGAAAAAGAAAAAAAAAAAAAAGTAGCTTTTGCCTGCCCTGGAGGCAGGATTGAGGGGAAAGGATCACCAAGAAGGAGAGAAGGMGCTGCCCCCTGCAGGTGGAAAACGAGGCAAGAAAAATGAGTCAATTGAGTAAGAAAAGAGCAAACGTAAGAGGAATGTAACCTTTTCCTTTTCAGGAATGTGGAGCCCTGTTCCCAGTAATGCCTTTGTTTTACTTGACAAGCCGCCACAGACAACTGYTGAATCTTTAAAGCACTATAGGTGAGGTCTCCTGGGGCAGCACACTGCCCATGTCACCCATCACAACAAGGAGCCTCCTTGTGTGGAGATGCTTAGGGGACAGGAGGAGGAACTTCCCGAACTCATTTTGTGGTAAAGATGACTTATTCCTCAGGAAAGGAAAGGAGAAGTCCATCTAATTATCAGTRGCAATAAACAAGCGAGACAAAATATTAAGTCAATGGGAAGGATTGCATATATTTTTCAATACTTTTATTTAAAACATCTGACTCAGCAGCTGTAATGCATCTAGGGAAATAATGACCTCAAATTACTGCAGGCATGTCAGACAAAATTTGTTTAGCAGTTGAGAACTGCCTTCCTCTTTATAAAGAAGGACATCTTCATGTTTCCGGGGGTATCAGTTTAGCATGAGTGAATTTTTTGCCCAGTGATAGCACAAAAGATATTTAAACATTTATAAAATACGCAGCTTCTGAGATGACAAATATGTTGTCAACTTATTGCAGAAACACAGATATGTCTCATTTCTTTGCTGCAGCTAAGTTGCTTTATTAGTGCTAGACAGAAAGCGGAACACTCTTGGAACACAATAGAAGATATTTTAAAAGTTAGATTCCCTTTCACCTTTTTTTTTCTTAACTGAAGAAACACAGAGTAATAAGATGCAGTGTGTAGAGACAAAATTTAGGAGGTGGATGAACTGGTAGCTTCAAAAAAGAATAAAAAAAAAAATACAATCTTTTCTTTCTAAAGAGAAGGATATTCTTGGAGTACCACGATGCTGTTCCACGCCTTTCTCCAGCACTTGTACATTTCTTAGAAAGAGAACAAACCTGGAGATCATCTGTAGCTAGTCTTGGAGAGTAGCTGAAGGTTGCTGACAAAGAGGCAGTAGTTACTGCAGCACTGCCCATGTTAGAACGCCCACAACGTATTTCAGGGTGCTGCAGTAAACTACAAGATTCTCTACAGGCAATAGGTAGAAACTRCACTGAAGATTTTCTTGCATAGCTAAAAGGAAAAGAAAAAAACTCACAAACTTAATCATTTTTCAKGGCAATTTAAATCTTCAGCATTTATGAGACTGAATAAAATAGCATTATAAAGCTAGTAATCAGATTGTTAATAATAGTTTTAGAAACAAGAAACCTTTTAAGTGAACACAAAGGGGTTATGAGAGGTCTTCACACTGAAAAAGARCAATCTGAACTGTCATTAAAGTGTTATCGCTAAATATCATCTGCCTCATCCATAATCAATAACACATTAGAAGGTCATATTCTGAGTAACTGTGCAAGAAATGTCCTGGAAATGCTCAAATCAAAGCATAACTACCACTGATTTTCCTTTACYTGAGGAGAAGGACATCAGCTGAGACATGGGGAAGAGTCATGGGGCTGAGACATGGGGCTGTTACTGTTTTGGCAGGGAGCACGGTCATATTCTGACACGTGTATTAGGAAGATAGCTGGTAGTTTAAGGAGGAAATACGTGGGATATGTAGCCAATGAATGAAGTCTGAATTATTTGAAGAGAATAAGGGGAGAATGGGAGAAAGGTCTCATCTGAAGGAGGGCAAGAGAGATGCCTGACTATATAGAGTTTAATTCTGATAATCCTGACTAAAATGATGGAAACTCAGTTTTCATATTGTCATGTGAGCTTTGGTCGTGCCATAGATCCTGAAACTGTCATGGTATGACCAAGAAAAAAGAAAAAAAAAAAAAGCCTATTTCTCAAACATCCATTTTTAAGCTTGGATAGTTTGTGGTTGGAGAGGCCACAGCTGCAGAGGTACAACCTCCTCGCGTTCTCACAAGGGAGCCTTCCAGTGGGTGTCCTGAGAGAGCAGTCAGTGCAACGGGCGCGTTGAGTGGCTTTCCAGACCTGTTCTCAGACACCTCACTGCACAGCCTTGCACTGGCTCTTACTGTGATCAGCTGGTTATGCCTCTTGTCCCTTCACGGCCTCCAGTTTTCTCTCCCCCTTGGCTTCTCCAAAGGGGTTAAGACCCCTTCCTTCTGTATGGGCCTGTATGGAGCTGTAATGAAACGGTGGAATCACCCTAGTATAAACAGRTACCTTGTGGCAGCACCAAAACATTTTGCCAGATGCTAAAGAAGAATTAGATTAGATGATGTCCAGAGATGTCTGCCAGCCTCAACTGTGGTGTGATTCTGCCACTCCTCAGAGATGCGAAATGGTTCAAATAAGGTCTTTATTTTTTCTATATTTAGACAGCTCATAAGCTCTTGATAGAAATGTCTGAAAAAATGGATGAATGGAATTTAATTTAATATAAAATCATGAAAAAAAAATTCRTATAAATGAAATAATCTGTCAACAGCAAAGGGAGGCATCTGTTTTTTAAGAGCTGGAATTATACCTAAGAATTCCTGAGTCTAAAAGTTTCTGTGCTGTCATTGCGATAAATTAAGTTTCTAATTAAACACACACTCACATACACAGTCTTGGACGGGAATGCTATGCTTGATCAATAGCCTTAGGCTACACGGTAGCAGACAGAATTATAGCAAATGGAACTGGATGAATGGGTTTACTTAATGACCACAATATGATTTATTTCATTGGTGGGAAAGGGGGGAGGAAGACATCAAACTGCTAAAAATACCACCCGAGCAAATTAAGATATGATCTTACAGGAGATACATTCCCAAGAGATCCCGTGTGAGTATAGCAGATCAGAGCTCAGATCACTCTTAAAGAAGCATACTTGATGAAAGTGTCTGATCTAATCTGCATCCAGCTAGTTTTCCATTTATAATTAAAAAGGCTTTTTATTATTTTTTAATGTGGATGCCTTAACCATGGACAATTACTGACTTAATCAGCACATTTACACAGTGTCATGATTTCAGCTGTTGCAGGATTCTTACTACAAGAAACAAAATTACTGCTGATAATTCCACACGCAGGCGAGGCCAAGTGAAATGCAGCTTTGAATAGGGCTCCACACAATTTAGCTTTCTGATCCCTAAACCATCACCACTCATCGGGTGGCATTTGCACCCAGTGTTATGGCATTTGCACCCAGTGTTAGGCAGACTGACCCTGTGCTGCCCGGCTGGCGGACTCCACAGCAGCGAGCCGAGGGCTACACCTGCAGCTCTGTCACTTTGGGTATGCCAGGGACTCATTCCCTTCAGCTGTTTCCCTAGCCAGAAAAAAGAATAACGCCAACCACAGTCGAGAGAGAGCGTGAGAGAAGACAAATTTCTGTAAAAGAGTTGTGACTACACTTTAAGGAAAACCTTGCTATAAATGGTTAAAAGAGGGCAAAGAAAGATGGAGTGTGGAAAAAGTTCTTTTCTTCTGCCCCTTTAAATATGTAGGAGAAGAAGGAACCTTCCCTATCCCCTGTAAACACATGCACATAGATATGTGTGCACACACACAAGCACACGCACACAGAAATTTTGGGTTTCGTTACTGGAACTGTTCCTTCRGTTTCTCTTTCCTCCTACTTACTTATCTCTGAAAATGCAGAAACTGAATATAAATCAGGTTTTGACTTTTTCTATAATTGTGCTTTTCAAAGTAGATAATTAAATTTCTGGCTCTTTGGGAAAAGGTCAGCGTGTTGGGGTAACAAATATTCGTATCTCTAGGGCATTTGCCCTTATTAGCCATGAATCACTGTTTCATAAGCTTGGAGCCTTGGCTAGAATCCATCTACCCTTAAAATGCTTTGAAAACCTATGAATTAACTGAGATCCACTTTAATAGTTCAACTTCATTACTAATTAACCTGCATGTGCCCCTGTTTGTTATGCTGCAGTTCAGAAACTAACACTATTGCTATTGTCTAGACGCAGATTAAATGTGTGGTCCTACTTCTCCATTATTTTAGGAACTGACTGCTATGCTGATCACTTGCTTTGCACACAGGTTAAGGCTGAACACAGGCTAAGGAGGTCAGTGAAGAAGCCTTTGAAAGGCTGGTGGCCAGCTTAATCTTCATCTCTGTGTCAGCTACCTCCAATTCAGTGAATCAGACTGCATTAGGTTGATGCTGGAGCTCAGACACAAGTTACACTGACAAACTACATGGTACATTTAGAAGCCAACAGAAAAAAATGWAAGAGATCACATAGAGCATTTTTCTTGCATTTGATGCCTACCTCATGTGACCTAAATTCACAACGAGGATTTCTAGTGAGATTTTCAAMTGCTTTAAAGCTTTTTGGATGGCAATGGTGATCTGCATTGCTTTTTATCCCAGAAGGAAGGGATTTCAGAAGGAAATATCATTACCAATATGAGTACTGTTGTTGCTTGGGCTGGACCCATGACAGCCCCTCAGGTTTTCCGATGTCTGCTTTGGTGCAGCAGGAACTGATGCTGAGCTRCAAGCCGTGTAGTTGTGCCACTGTGTCACAGTTGTGTTGGGCACTCTCTGCGTGGGGCAGGAGCCTGGGGGTAGCGCTGCCTCTGTGGGCTCTGGAGCATCCCGCTGGCTCTGCTTGGAAGGATGAYGGAGGCATAATGCTTGGTGTCTGCCTTGGCATGTTCTTCTAAATGTTTCTACCTTTCATTAACTATACCAATTTGTACAGTACAGACTGTCAGAAGATGCCTACTCAGCTTCATCTTTAACCTTATAGGGTGGCTAAGTCTCTTGGGTATTTACTTTCCTGCTAATAAGAGAGTTGAGTGTATAAACACTTGCCTATGTTAAGGCTATGCATAGCTTATTTAACGCAGGCTGCGATGAAGAAACTAGGCTCTCACCACTTTTCTTGCCTCCGTCTTAGAAAACACACCTGGACTGTATTTGTGCAAAATTCAGTAGGGAAAAAAAACCCCACCTTACTCTTGCCGTCACTTCCTCTGTGGATTAACCATTAGCATACACTTCTACTATGAAGAGGTGTAAATCTTTCCCTTCTCTTTTGTGTTTTCGAGGAYGTTTTTAATCCATCCTTTTAATACTCTAATCGCTGGGCCTTAAGTTACACTTCAGTCTTCGTCTTTCCTACAGTTTTATATTGCATAGAYTAATTGCATGTCTTTGGGACAAAGAAGAAAGTCTATAAGCATATTTCTCATGCCTAGCATTGAGAATATTTGTTGAAGAAGTCTAGGTTCACCCTGAAATTTCAATAAAAGCTTAAGCAATTTATATTTAAGTATGCACTGTAGCAGGGAGAGGAGACGAAGGTCCTTTTTTCCAGGTGAGTAACCTAAAAGCTAACCTATATCATCAGGTTACTGTTTGTTCAGCCTCTCTTTTTTGGTCTACTGCATATTGAACGATAATATGAAATTTAATATTAAAGTGGAGCAGTCACAATAGGAGGGCACGAGAGCATCTGCTCTCACATAAGTCTGTAGCACAGTGATCCAAACCTTCACCTGGAAGGTGAGAGAAGTGGGTTCATAGCCCTTCAGAGAGAGGAGTTAGTTGAACTTCGGTATATTAAGCTTAGATGTGTGAGCCTTATTATATGCTGTGTTCCTTTAGTAAGTATGACACAGTAACACATAGTTCTTATAAAGGACTGAAAGTTTTTGTAACAAAGAACAAATGATATGTGGGGATGCCTAGTCATACACGGAAAACAGATGTGTGCAACGCCTTAAATTACAACGTCAACACAGGTATATTTTCAGTCCTTTTTTATTTGCCATTGATCTTCAGACCACATAAAGCGTAAGCTCTCTCATAGTAATTTAATAACTTTTCACATTCCACTAAAGAGCTGACAAAATGTATTGAGACTCTGCTAATAGCTAAGTGTGACTTTATCTGGACAATTTAAATGATCTTAATGTGTAACATTAACTCTGCCATGAGCATTGCCTAAAAGAATGCAGATCTACTCTGGGGAGCAGCGAGAAGAGTGAGGTRCTTTTAGAAGAAAAGTTTATGTGTGTAATTTTGCTGACACAAACCTTGCATTAACTGGTATAGAGCAGACATRGGAGAAGGAAGTTAGTGGAAACCAGTGGTTACTGGAGCCTAATGTCCTGTATTGGAGTGCCCAGAACCAATTGCTTCGGAGAATAACTGGAGCAAACCTGTAATAAGAAGTTGTATAGGAAAAGGTCTACACGTCTCTTCTAACAGTAGCAGTAATTTTGCTATTTCAATTCAATTTCAATTTCGCTAGCTGTCCCTTACTTATGTCTAAGGAGAAAAGGTGAAAAGAAGTGCTTGATGTATACTCCATCTCCTTTACTATTTTGTATGTTTTTATTACTTCTCCTATAATTTGTCTCCACTCAAAGATTAATGCTCTGCAGCCATCTTTCCCAGGAGGAAAATAGAAATGGATTTTTCAATTTAAAGAAGCAAACAAAACCAAATCTTCCCCTGTGAGGACAGCATTGAAGGTATACCTAACTGATACCTAGWAAATGGAGGTAAAGAAAATTGTCAGTTGGGCTTCACTTCTATGACCGGAAAGCCTTCATTGCATATATGTGTTTGTATGTGTATGTATATGTATGTATTTATGTATGTGTATGCATACAATATATATGCATTAATGTATATGTATATATGTGTGCACTTTTAAACACTGTGTTTTTATTTGGAATATATTCTGAAAAGTCTTGACAATTCCATCAAAACTCTCATATTTCAATGCTGCATAGTAAAATTTATATGACAGAATTTTTACTAGTGGAAAAACCTGTTACACAGATGACTGAAGAAGAATGGCAAAACGGTTATTTTCTATTTAAAGACATCCCTAGAAATGCAGAATCAATGGTGCTAATTTAATATTTAATRTGCTCTGATATCTGACTATATGATGCTTTCATTCAAAGGTATAGCAGCTCATTGATATTAGGGCCGCTAGCTCTTTCCCACATGTTCACTTACTATGATACAGTGTGGAGGAAACCAGGTGCCATCAGATATCCCTTGTGATCAGAATTCCTATTACATTGCTGGAAGAGGGGGAAGGATGGCATCTGCCATAATTTTCTTGGTGAATTTGAGCAAATGAGAAAGAAGAGAAAGGCAATTGCTTGCCACCGTTTGAAAGAGCTGTTTTCGCATTTTCCCATGGGCTTCATATCTGAGTAGAGCAAGGCAGCCTTAGAAATGCATTGTATTATAAGTTAATGATCTGTAAAAAAATAATGAATAGGCATCAAGAGGCATAAATCCAAAGATTATTTCTAATATCTAATGCTACTGCCTTATTTAACAAATGCCACATTCTCTTGGTGTTTAGGCACCAGATGCACTTCTAGAACAGTAATATTTTTACAAACCTGTTTTACATTATCTGTTCTTTTAAACATTCGCATATACATTTTGGCTTGATTTTTATTGTTTCCRCTGTCCCCAACCTCATTCCCATGAACATTACAAGAGTTGAATAATTTTTTAAAGTAACATGCAAAATTTTCCATTTTGGTTGTCTTTCTCACTATCCCTCTGATTGGTGCCTTGAATCTGTGACTTATTTTTTTAAAAAAACATATCTGTTTTTTGGATTATCCTTARTTAGTGAAGTAACCAATGTTCTTTAATGACTTTCTGCAGTATCTCTGGGGGACTGAAATGGCTTTTTCATGTCTGGGCATTCCAAGTATCACAGAATGCTTCATTGTGCTATTGCCCTTGCTGTGGGACAGGGCATCCACAATGCCTATAGAGGCAGCATTGTCTACAGTATCAGAAGTGGCAGGGTAAAGGCTATTAAGACTTTTCATCCAGTTTGCTATGGGCCTTTGTAATATCCTATGCGGGGTTATATTTATTCAGTGCAGCCTTCCTTTTAAAGGAGTGTTATAGCTTATGAATGTCTTTTCTCCTCTACCACACATATTTTTTTCCAGCTGTCATGCAATAACATCTGTGACAGTAACAAAAACTGTTTTGGTAGGAAAAGAATTGRAATGTATTTATGAATGTGTAGCTAKCTCTCTATGCAATTTATTTGTAGGATGCAACAATCTTAGACCTGCAGGTATAAGCATATGTATCTTCTCTATCTTATATCAGCCTAGTAATTCCAGTGTGTTTGCATAATTCTATCATTTGCCTGGAATGTAGCACAGGCATAAACCCACAAAAAACAAAAACAAAAGCTTAGCTTAGGCACTGACGTGTTCCGTAGTATAGCCTCAGCATTGAGTAGTTTGTTAATACAGGAGAATCTGCAAGTTCTCACCTTTGTTCCTAGATTTCCCTCAATCCCAATACATGTATGAGAAAACTCAGGCATCTAAGAGTGTAATTATCATCAAAGTTAACAAATGCTGCAGCATTACGAAAGAAGGTGATTTCTGTAAATAATTCCTATCTGGGATTTTGGAGTTTCATTGAAGGATCAGGACTCTACATTGTGAACCATCTTATGGAAGCAGATCTCTAGTGCTAGCATTTTTTTGATAAAACCTAGAGGGAAGAGATGTTATCTCTGTCAGTCTAGTAATAAGAGCATTTATTCTGGATGTATGAAAAATAGGAAAAAAGTTTTATCATTATCAAATATGTCTCTATCCTGTTTAGATGCAGAATATTTCAAGTGTACGGTACTCTTTTACTGTACATGGGGATATTGGTCTTGGCTACTTCCTCACCATTATGCTATGCTTTTTAATGATCTCATTACATTGTATGAAGATGTAGTTATTTTATGCACACTGAAATGATTTCAGCAGAGGAACTCCCTCACATGTAGTCTCCTCACCAATTTCAGGTTAGGAAATTACTTCTCACTGCTTTCATGAGCCCTGGATTGTGAAATCTGAGAGTCACGTTGCTTGAGGTAACTCAGCATATTTAGCAGGATGTCCTGTGACTAGTTGTTGAGAGTAGATGGTCCATGCTTCTCTGTTTTTCCCCCTCGTCTTTCAAAAAGATGAGCCATTGGTTCTGGCTTCTATGCCAAAACGAGAGGCTAATATCCACTGTTTGTAGCAAGCAAGGTGAGCTCTGCTGCTATTTAGTCATGCTGCTTCAGCTTGGACTGGCCAAGAAGGAAGGCCTATCTGTGGCTATGGGTAACTATGGGTATGAGCAGAAGTACTGCTCCCAATTGAGAGGGTTAACTATTTGAATGAAGTGGGAAAATATTTGTTACCAAGAATATAGCTAAGGAACCATAGTGATTGCTTGGATCCTCTCTTCCTCTTGCAGTCCTAGCAGGAGAAGTGCTGGTTCTTGTAGGCCACAGCAAGGATTGTCTGGTGTGTCTTGGCTGGTAAGCCCTCTCCCTCTATAATTTTTTTCTGCTCTCTCTCTTCCATGGAGAGACAGAGTGTGGAAAAAAATCCTTTCCAGATTGGAAGGATAGAAAAATTATTAAAATGGTAGAAGTATATTCAAACAGCTTAATGGAGAAAAATTAATCTGTCTTAGACCATGGAAAAATATGCTTACTGCCATGAGGTTGGGAATGGGTCTAACTGGTCTTGAAAATGTGAATATATTTACTGAATTTAGCCTGCACACAATGCAGGCAGAGAAAATCCATATTTATAGATTCTGAAGGCCTTAGGTACCTAGCTGATCAATGTTTCAAAATTCAAATGATTCAATAAGGTAAAAGTTATGGATATTCTGAACACTATAAGAGGAGAGGGCAGTATGTTTAACCTGATTKGAAAGAGATGGTTTGAAGGGTGCGCTGTTCCAGCATCCTCTGCCACACATCACCAAACCGCATCACGCTGGGACGTATGCAAGCTAGGCAAGTTGCTCTTAGAAACCGAGGCACCTCCAGACTTGCAGAAATTGTCTATGGATTTTCTGAATGCCAGCTTTACACTTGTACAGTATGCCAGTGGTTTTGCACCTAAAATGCTACTGTTGATTTAAACACTAACAACTGAAAGCCATGAAAAACACTCTCACTGAATGAGAGGTAAGTCTGTATTTAGAGAAACAGTCACTTACTGCATATTAAGGAAGATGAATCTGTATTTTAAAAGTGATTTATCACACACTGAGACCAAGAGTCAAAATCTGCTACTGCAGACCCATTCCGTTTTTGTGCCTTCCTTGGACATTTTAATTAATATTCCCAAAAGCTTAAAGATAAAGGAAAGAAATCATGTGTGTTTCCAGTAAATAGGCATATATAGTATGAGATTTTCCAATTGTGTGCATTAAGAGCAGATGGTTTGTTGTTATATGTTATTTTATTATTTACAGAATAGCTAGCTATAGTGTCTCTTTATCTCCAGAATTTATCTTCCAAGATTATGTATAGGCTCTGTCTTGGTTGCAATATTTTAATTCATCACTATGTATTTAGTAAACTCCTTCTTTTATCACTTGATGACAGAAGGGATTTTTTTCTCTGACATTTATTGCTTTTTAAACTGTATTCCTGGTTGGATGCCAGATTTCTCCAAAAATATTGTAAATAAATGTGAGCAATACAGATCTGGATTTATGAAGCATAATGGCTGGATTCTATAGCTGTGAAGAGCTGCTTTATCATATTGTCCACCATTACATGGTGAAAAACTTTAAGACATACTCTCTTGCTTTATTTTATCATAGACCTCAAAGATTTCAAACCAAGTTGCTTAGAGTCTTATATACAATTATTATAACCAATCTGATACACAGTGTGAACAAAATGCTCCATTATATAGAGGGGCATTTAACACTGATACAGTCTTCACGCATAAAATGAAAGCACTCTGAAAATAAAACTCACGTGTCACTCACCTCTCTTATCTACTAATTACATATAAAACCACACAGTGCAATAAAAAGTTCCTGAATATATAGCATTAAGGAACATAAAACAAAGGCCTGCTATCTTTCACAAGCTTATGAGTAAGAATGTCTCTGTCCTCCCAAACATATATATATTTGTATATAAAAATATATCTCACTTCAAGCTCTAAAAGATTAAAACACAAGTTGAGGAATCTTTTTTTCTGTATTCAAGCTTTCTGAAATCAGAGGCTCTCTAGATGGAAGATCTGCATTCCTCACACTGCTTTGTGACACCATGAAATCAATCCTACCACACTTTTGGCTAAATTTGGATTTGAAATGAAAAACTGCCTCTCCTCTAATATCCTTATTCTCTTTCAATCATTATTCCACAACCCTGGATCATTTTCTGTACGGCAGATTAAGTGAGCTGCTGACAAAGCTTGAGAGCATGGTGGCTAAGCAAAACCATCACTGCTTAGCATCCCTTACCCTTTCGTAATAGTGCTACATTATACGATTTACCTTGAAGAGCAGGAACAAATTTTAGGCCTGAAAAGAATGCATGCGCCTGGGAAAGACAGGAATAATCAGTAGGAAATAAATTTCCCACCTCCAACATGTGGAGCATTCAGCGATCACTCCCCTGCCCAGCACACACACGCACTCATTATGTGAGGTCACTTAACCTCTAAGCTTCATGTGCTGCACTCTAAGATAAACAGAGCCAGCTTGGGCTCTGCTGGGTCCTGCTGTAATCAGAGCAGGCATCTGTATTTCTCCCACTCCTCTGCATGGGGTTTAGGGGGGAAGAGGACTGCTTGAGCTCTCCCTTGCGGTAACTGGTAGCATTTTATCCTTGTACATCTGGAGGGACAGGGTCCCCATCTGTATGGTTAAAGGTCATATGCCATGCAAGAATGAAAGTTTCCCAAGATTCTTATCTGCTTTCCATTCAGTGGCCCATTTTCTTAATGTTTTCCCAGAGAGTCCAAATATTGCATAAGAATTCCAAAGATAGGAATGACCCGGTTCAGAGAGATATCATCGGGGACATTTCCCAAATGCCTGTTTCGTGGGGAGGGAAAAGCAAGCAGATGTTTTCCATCAACAACTATTGCTGAAGAGCTACTATTACTTCCTCCCTAACCACAAGCTCTAGGCCGTAATCATGCACTCCCTTCTTCTGCTTCCACAGATGCGATGGCAGCATGTAATGATTCAAATTCTGTCGTGTTGACACAGCTTGCTTCAGCTGTTCGGAGAGCAAGTTGCTTGTTTGCTGAATCTATGGACACATCAGCACTTTGCGGAGTGACTAAAAGGAGTTGCTGCTTTCTTGATGGTGGTTGCAATAGCTGGCTGTTGTCTGAGACCCATGGAATCTTTGGCAAAGTGTTGACATAGCCACGTGCAGTACATTTCTATCACTGGCACAATTAATTTTGTTAGAAGCAATCACAGATTTTTCCTCAAAACCTCCCATTGGGTAGCCAGTATAAAATAACTCATTCTCCTATATTAATTTATTAATGTAGTTATGTCATTTTGGACACCTGACTGAAGAGCAAGCCTAGGTACAGGCCCGCCAGTTAGGTCTGCGCTACTGGGTGGGAAATGCTGTGTGGGGGTGCACCTGGCTTTGGGGCAACAAGAAAAAGAGGCATTCTTCATTACGGCCTACTCAAAGCAAATGTGAGGAACAATGGAAAATACTAGCCTTCTAGAAAAATACTAGCCTACTAGAAAAAAATAAAAAAGGAAAAAATATATTTAAATGGTGTTGACCCATCCTTCATCCACGAGGGGTTTAGTTGAGCCATGAACCAACTATTCTGGCATAAAAACATGATCAAGGCTTCTATTCTGCAAGAATGAGCTCTTTTTCTAGATTCTATTGGCCAATGATCAATTATGTACATATGTCATCTWCTAGAGCACAGCTATAGACATATCAAACAAACACAAAACTACTAACTCCTCTTGCTTTTTAACCCTGGACACACACTCACTCTTCCTTTCCACCTCTTTAAGCACCCTGAAATGTTTCACAATAGGCAGCTTTTCCTTTCTGTAGCAAAGGGCTGCACGGTTATGGCTAAAGGCAAAGCTGCTCCTAATTCATAGGAATTCTTGTTTGCAGCACAAGAAGGCAATGGTCCTAGGGGACCGTCCTTGGCATTAGAGCTATTCTTTCCATGGTAAGAGTCATGAAACCTTCAAAATTGGTAGGTGATTTACATTATGGAGAATGTGAAATTGAGGACTGCCACAGAAACCCTAAGGAAAATGAAGGATTCAATTTGCTGCAACTGCACTATGTTTCTTGGTGGGGGGAGCAGCAGTCCCCCAAAACACGGAAGGATCATTAGTGAGCAGTCTGTATGGCACAAACCCGAAACTTGGCTCTCTACTGCATGAAAATGTGAAGAAAAAGGAAGAGATGACAGAAAAGATTGGAGGGAAATTTTAACATGGGCAAAAGGAGAAAGAGTATGTAGGTGGCCCCTGAGGCAAAACAGCTGGGGTGAAAAAGGTGATGTTGCCAGCTTTCTGTGCTAGTGTTAGAGGTGACTTCTAAAAGGTAGGAGTCAGAGAAAACTTTTCCTTTCCAAGACACACTATCAAGAAGTTACATGAGAGAGCAAGGGCAGGTGACTGATGTCAGTTTTACTTTATTTTATTTTTATTTTTACACACTGTGCTTCTATTCTGTAATACTATTCCCCTCAAATTTAATGATCTGCTTTGCCAGAATAAAGCAATTCTTTTTCATTTCTAAGTTTTAACTTTAGACATGAGTATATGTGAAAAATATATATTTTTTTTTTTTCTGGGGGTAGTGTTCAACTGAAGTGATGTTTTGCAGGAATTTCTGGAAAGAGGATTGCTCATGGAACAACCTTCCCCCAGTCTGTTCATGGAACCTTGGGGACTGAACCAAATGCCATGAATTAGAATAAATTCTCACCAAGCATGTGCTCTCTAATATTTTTTCTGTAAAAAGGTAGGTAATGAGGAGGCAGGCTATGTGTTGAGCACCCCAGATTGCTACAGCTGGACAGTGTGAATTTCCTCTTGTGGAAAAGAGATGACAAGTGACAAACACAAGTGAAATGTTGCTTTATTATTCTGATTTTTTGCTGACAAGTATGTGCGAAAGAAACCTCAGACTCTGAAACAGAAAAGAGCTCTGGATATGATGTATAGACTTTTTCCTTGCTTCATGGGGCTGCTGGGATATGAACATGCCATTCTGGGGCAAGCTAATTGCCTGTTCAGCAACTAAAAGCAAGATACCTTTGTTCTGTGAGTTACAATTCCCTAAAGTACACTGCAGTAGCAAAGCAGTAATTACAATGCAGCCTGTCTTAAAAGAGCACCATTATACATCTCATGAAGAAAAGGATAACTTAGGCATTGCTGTTCACTGGTTAAGGCAAAAGATTTAAAATGTCTTGAGCATGATCATGTATGTTTTATGAATATAAATCAGTGTTCACACAGATTTCTTATGTTAAAGCCTTGTTTGAAGCCTATGGTTTTCAAAATGCTACCAGACCAGGTTATAAACTTTTTGGCCTGATGGCAACAGTCCCATCATTTAAAATAGACATATTTTTTTTTTAAAGTCTCTGGTAAAAATATTGTCTCACAGGAAAGGAATGAATTCTGGATGAAATGGCCAGTATAAATTAAAACAGGGTCCCGAGCTGAAGCGGAGCACAGTGAATGTTCAGGGAAGGAAGGATGGTGAAAAGCAGAAGTGTGAGGAGACAGAGCAAGCCAGGCAGCAAAACTGAAAGAAAGTGCGTTGTTTAATACATGTGGTGTCTTAAAATACAGTGAGCATGGTTTAGTATTCTGTAAGCTGTAAACACATTAGAGAGTTAAGACTACTTCATAAGTGAGTTTAGGTCATTGCTTAGGAATTATTTATAAATCAGACTTTAATTAAAAGGTCAAGGAAAGATGAATCTATATTTTAGCAAAGAGTTCATTATTAGAGAGTCCAAACAATATCAAGCTGTCTAGAATCACCTGCTGATAGCTACAAACATGCTATAGTTATGTATTAACCTCTTGCATACCACTAGTAAACAGGACATTTTTATCCAGTGTGAAATTGCAGCATTAAACTGGAAGGAAACAAGATATGAATTAGGATTTCGACAGAAATCAGTAGGGGTTGTGCTGCATTACAGGTTCCACATTCTTGATAACTACACAATTTTCTCATGTCTCAATGGCACATATTTGTGACTTTTTGATTAAAAAAGCCAACAGAAGCCCAATAATCTTTGGTCACATTGTACTTTATTAGAAGAATCACAAGGAGAGAGGATAAAGGAGCAAGTTTAATAAATACTGCAAAACATGCTGCTGCTCCTGAATGTTTGTGTTGGATTTTGTATGATGTATGGGAAGCTGACATGCCCTGTAGGGGCTAGTTTACATTTTTTTATGAGAGGTTACAGTACTTTGGACCTATGGTTTATTTAGTTTTGCACAAGTGGTGTAAATATTTGTTAAGCATTTGACTCATTAAATTTTTGCAACTCTTGCACTCCAAATCTGTGTGATTCACAGTATAATGAAAACAGAAATAATACCCCTAATTCACACCTGTCTGTGAAGAGAAAATCTGTCAGCACTTTCACTCTCAACTCTTTACCTTGCATCAAATGAGAGGGGGGAAAAAAACAGTCAGAAAGGAATCGGTCTGCTACTAGGAAATGAATTCACTGGGAAAATGTTGCTATCTTGAGAAGTGCTTGTCTGGGTGGTTAGACAAATACAGAACTTGAAAGGATAAACGTGTTCCTGTTTCTTAAATCATGCAGCCTCTTATTTGGGAAAAAAAAATCTGTATCACTTTTCTCAGTGAGCTGTTGTATTGATATTATATATCGGGTACTTAGATACCTTGTATTTGATTTGTACAGATGATTCATGTTGATAAATTTATTGAGATAACTTTACTGAAAGAGATATTAGTGACAACAGGATTTGACTCGAATCAGGATATTTCTGGGCTTGATCCATTCTCCCCTGAAATCAAGAGGTTCCAGATTCAGTAGAGAGTGCAAGTGCCTTAGCATTTCATCTAGACAGTGAAATCCAGGACCGTTTATCCCTGGCCTTAGTCCTAGCCTTGCCGTAGCCCTGGAGGGTTTACAAGGAAAACCAAAACTCCTCAWTGCAAATCAAATCTCCTTGCTACCATCAGAATTATAGGATTCTTTTGTTCCTATTGACTTTTAATGCAGACCGTGATAAGCTTGTAAAAGGCACTCAAGGTCTCCRTGACTCGTGATGAGTGCTGTGAACACATCCCCTCCAGTATGACTGCACTAGCACAACTGCAGCTGGCAAACTAGCTGCTACAGTTCACTAGCAGCTACAGACTGGGGTTGTCTCTTCCTCCTCTGCTTTCTGGACCACATCACCTTGAACTTTTTCTGCACAGCGACACAAAAAGATGCTGATGAACATAGAGATAGCTGGTGGTAAGCGTGACGTTTTGAGAGTGGAGCTTGAATGCCTGCATGCTAGGTCTCAGCCATGGTCTTCTATCTCCTACTGCAGACAGRTTTTAAAAAAGCATGCTTGCCATATCATTTTATGATGAGCTTGACCTTGTCAGGCTCTAAAAATACCTCTCTGAATATAAACAAACAGGTACAAAGATTGCAGAGTTCAGGTAGTTTCAAGGTTATGCAGCATTAATCAGTTTTGTGCTTCTTAATTCTTCTTTCAAATTTAGTGACAGCATTCTATCCATTCACTTTTGTAGTACTTGATCATTCTTTTTTATAATTAACATTAGAAGTCATGGGTACAAGTATGATTAACAGGCATACATCAACATAGGTCCACTAACATGTATATTGATTTGCATCAGCATTTTTTTGTCAGGAAAAGGGGTTTAAATTTGGAGTTATTGTGTGTACATGTGTGTGTATGTGTATATGCACACATATATAAATATCCTCATAGTAAATGACAATATTTTCTTATACATCCATACTGCTACCTCATGCCACTAGAAAAAAACTGGAAAGCTATCTTTTCCTGACTATGAGCAAATCCACCTTGAAACTTTAATTAAAGAATTATTTGTCACTGACAAATTACCAGAGGGTGGATATGTCACTCACAGCRTTGGCACATAATTTCAAAGAACATAGCTAAAATCACAGGAGACTAAAAGATCTGTGTATGTG
Source organism: Eudromia elegans (assembly GCA_003342815.1). Lineage (NCBI taxonomy): Eukaryota > Metazoa > Chordata > Aves > Tinamiformes > Tinamidae > Eudromia > Eudromia elegans. Next base: position 661,383 of record PTEX01000189.1, read on the forward strand.
TTTGTATTTGTACAGCTGATGGGAACATAACTGATACGAAGCAATTTCTAGATATAATTTATATATTGGGTGAAAATTCAAACCTGAAGAAGTCAGGTACTACAGTACATCTTTTGAAAAGTTAGTATATAAACTCATCTAAAACAAGTAATCACTTGACATTTTTAAATTCACCAGTGTTTCTTTAGCTGTGTTTGGATTCATGAAGTCGACATACTGGATGAACTCCCCAACAGCTTTTTATTTGGCTTTATGGAGACACCTGTATCAACTATTCTTTTTAAAAGGTATCTGACAGACGAAGCATTTGTAATAACCTGAGAAGGGCTTTTTTGTCTTTAGATTTGTAATTCGAATTATTTAAATTGGTGGTAATACATGTGGTARATGGTCACTTGAATGTATATTTATAAGTTAATGGCTCTGTGAAAAGCTCCTATTAACTGCTAATAGCATTAAGCTAAAATTATTTGCATATTCTATAACAGAAAGTGCCTGGACAAATACTGCATAGGTGTTCATGGCAATGCTTTTTGTWTGGGTGATTTGTAAAAGCCCTTTATTAAAAATTAATTGATTATATTTATTCTTTTCCCCCCACAAAACTGGGATTTGTTTCCCATAAATTTTTGATTTGAGGTCTGTATCAAGACAGATTTCAAATGAGAGACTGACTACCACCAGAAGGAAAACCACTTTCTATTGCCTTTTGTTATGCTCAGTATGAATAACCTTGGCATTAACTCTTCCTGCCTAAGAAAAAACACCAACATAGTAGAAGTTATAAAGAGCAAAGATTTCAGGTTCTTTATTTCATCTCTGTAGAGCTTTGTATTACCTTTATCTCATCCAAGAGAACCTCATAAATCAGGTGAAACAAAAATTGCATCAGAATMATATGGAAATTTCATCTAATGTGAAAGCAGCTTGCTCTCAGGACAGAAACCTATTATCCTTGGCTGTATATTTTCCTGATTCAGGATATGCAGGAAGGGTAGAGTACACATACCCTAGCTATAATCCCATATGTTTGCTGGTCACTATTTTTTTTTTTTTTTTGATTGAGTTTATTAGCTTCCCTTTTTGATAGTCACCTTTGTTTTTTTTCCTTATTTTTGACTCCCTAAAACATATCCATCCTTAGAAGGATGTTAAATCTACATGAAAAGCTTGGAAACTCACATCTAAAGGTCAGAGCTACAATTCCATATATATAGACTCAATTGTACTATATTTCTTTCTAGAACTACCGAACTACTGAAGTTTTAACCCAAGGGAATCCATCTTATCTATCTTTTCTGTTGGCGTGAGGGCACTCATGTTATTCGTCTATCCATGTCTTCATATAAATCAAGATTTTGGAATAAACATCTAAAGRATAAGAGAGAGAGTTAAGGTGTTTAATCAAGGACAGTGTTAGAAAGRTTGTTGATTAGCTATTGACTGGAACATCTAAGTCAAGCAGTTGGCCATTAGTCCCAACGTAAGTGTTGACAGGATAGCTAGTCCATCTGTGTGACCTCGAGCCTGTGATAAGCCATACATTTTCTGTTAGGGCGCAGACAGTCATAGCCTATGTAAAATCTGTAGGATCAAAAGCATAGAAAAAGTGAGACATTTGAGGTTGGGCAGAGTCAATGGTTATGTACTGAAAATGTGTGTTCTTTGATACCCAGTTATTGCACTTGGTACTTTCTGTGCTGCTTTAACTGAATGATGGATAAGGACTGTAATTTTCTTTCCACCAAAGAATTATTCTTTCAGTGGAGGAGACATGTACTCTMTATATTACCCTGGAACTATGGATCCTGCAAATTCTAACAAAGTAATGATAGTTTGAGTATCCTTCCTTGTAGTTCTGAAGGTCCATTATTACCCTTGGCCTTCAGTAAAGAGGGTGTTTAACACCTTGGAAAAAATGCTTACCATGTTTCAGATACCCAACAGGCTGTCACCACAGCTTTCTGAATGCTACTTTGACTGCAAACGGAATAGTTTATTTGTAGCAGATTATGCTTTTCTGTTGTTGATTTGTCACACTCCTTTTTTTTTTTTTTTTTTTTTTTTTTTTTTTTTCACTGGCTAAAGGCAAGTATGTAAGACCTCCCTGGTGAGATTAACTATGTTGGGAAAGGAGCCAAACTCGAGTAACTCTCAATATTTTTTTTTTTAAATCTTTATACATCTTAAGTTATAATATGTTAGTTTCAGGGTTAGAGTTACTTTTTAATTAARTTATATCAATAATATCCCATTTGTGTCATCCACGACACAATAAAAGGTGTTCGATAATGGTCTGATATTACTTCATTAATTAATTCTCTGGGAAAGAGCTTCCAAATAATGGCATTTTCCCATGGCATACKGAACTTACATAATAGACCATCATTCCAGCAGGCTGTGCAACTATTAACAACAAGCTTTGCTATGCTCACTGACTTTCTGCTATTAAGAATTTTAATTTAACTATAAATAATATTGACAACATAYATTGAGAAGGATCAGATTAGAATTCTACCCCAAAATAATTGCTTCAGATCAGTTATGAAATAGTGTCTAGTACAATCGTTAACCAGGAATTGAACTGTGAAGTTTATGGTTCCATGATTAGAAATATCTGAAATAGCCTTAATTACATTTATTAAAGAGTGTAGAAGCACCTTATATGTGAAAATCAAAACAAAACAAGTAGGATATCTGAGCAGTTCTTCTATATGCACAAATGGCAGACTATTATTTTCAGTTTATATCTTTCTTATAGGTTGTTACCAGGCACAGTATCTGATTTGGTTACTCTTTCCCAAATAAAGTGGAGCGCATAATTACATCATTTATTTTTTGTAATCAAGATCAGAGCTGTAAGCTTGACGGTTTTAATAGATTTTTTGGGGTTTTTTTTTTCAGCAGATTCACATTTTTTAATTTCACCTATACATTCACTGACGTTAGTGTTTGGTTTTAAATGTGGGAGCAGAGAGGAAAAACACATGGAAGTACCATATTGATTTTAGTGATGCACCTTATCAGTTGGTTATAGGCAAAATGCAGAAGAGCATCTTATTCCRCTTAGTTACTGCTGTATATAGGGCAATATTTGATACAGATCTTGGGCTGGTCAGTTTTCTACTATAAAGTAAACTTGAAGCTAGCAGAGTAAGCAATATTAAAATGAGCATATATAGTTGCTGTCGTACAGCATGAAAGCAACTTTCCCTTGAAAATTGAATTTTTGGCCTTATTTTGAGGGACAGAGGTCTATATTTCATTGTATGTGTAAACTGTTTTATCTTCTTGGAGACTACTTCCAAACTCAACCACTTTAAACTTTGAAGTTAGAGAAATACATTAACTCTTGACTTTTAGCTTCTTTCTTTCAGGTGAGCAATCCCATGTCCTCCTGATAAAGTCAACATTTTTATGTAGCATCTCATGCCTACTCAATAGCATGATCCTTGTAGATACTCTTGGGGAAATCTAAGCTACTCTSTACTCATGCCCGGTTCTCTTCTGTYTATTTTCCATAAGAATGTGAGAGAATCTCTATAGAGCCTGTGGCTGGACAGCTGAGCGACAAGTGATGTGTGCACATCCTGGCTATGTTTCCTTTTGCTCTTCAGCCATTCATTTTTACACCTAAAATTGCCTACATCCAATTTTGAGGGCTTAATTTTAAATATTTATGGTCTAACAAAAATACACTGAAGACTTCTAAGCTGTGAAGGCTCAGAAACTTTTGAGTAATTAAATTCTAAGTAGTCTGAGTTGGACAAACAAACTTATTGCACCATGKTTTTTTGCGACAACTAACTTCCTGAAGTTACACAAAGAAATKATGTTAAAGGCAATAAGTATTCAAACATCATCTGAAGAAAGATGTCATAGTTTGAAATCCAAACATCTGGTCATCATTAACCATCCCTATTCACAGATGCTATTTTACTTAGACTGAACCAGAAGGCAGACAATAATTTATAGCCTGTAGTAAGAGGGGAAAAGTCTGGTAAAAWGCGTAAGTGACCATGAATGGAAGTCTCTGGCAGGTTCAGCCCTGGGGTAAGGTCAGTGAGGAGACAGATTTAAGAAAGGAAATCACACCCTGGTGATTTTCCTGGCTTACCATGGGAGGTTCCACCTAAGCTTGTCAAATGAGAGGTGGTGTTAAGGCAACCTTTTCCACAGAATGTTGAGCTGCATCTAATGAGATTTTACCCTACAAATGTTAGGCTAGTTTGTGGGGTTTTCTTTTTTTTTTGTGCTGTTATCCTTTCAAGGCTGACTTTACACCATTTTCTCAAAGAAAGAAAAAAGAAAAAGAAAAAAAGCCCATCATACTATAGCATTATTTCATTAAATTTCAAGTTGACATTACAAAATGTTAGATTAAAATCTGTCACACAGTCAAATATCACAACACAAGTCTCATTGTGTATTTCCTGGATTTTGCCAAAGCCTAAAATGTCATCACTACATATTGGGAATGTACTGAGTTACTACACAGATCATACTTCAAGCTTTGAGAAGTTTCAGCAACTGAGGATATTTCAAGCATTGATCGCTTGTACTATCTTCAAGCATCATGAATTTGCTTCACAGAGTCAACTTAACAGCTTAGGAAGACCCAGCATTTTAGAAGAACTTAAAGTATACTATTTTAAGTTTTGGTTCCATTTATTCATATTATAGAGTTTCCTAGTCTTCAAGAAGCCTTCTGATTTTTAAACAAACGAGAAGTTCAAGAAAGTCCATGATACTTTTGCATCCTTGAGTGTGTGAAGGAAGGATGGAAGAATGAAAAAGTGAGTCTGTGGGATCAAGTTTTTTTTTTAAATAAATGTTGTTGTCATTAGAAGAGTTTCAAAATTCTGAGAGAATTTAAGTGAGAGAAAGAAAGGAGGAGAAAGAGGAGAAAAGGGAAGAAGACGACCCCTGCATTTCAGCTGGACACCTAATGAGGAGGAGTGAAAAATGAAAGGAACTTGAGGCTTTACATTTTTCATTTCTAAGAAATGTCAGTGCAAGTGTCACCTTTCCACAAAATTTCTTCTCTTCCTAGCCCATCTCTTTGCTCCTGTCAGGGTCTGAACACCTGCAGGCTGCTAGGTGGGCAGGCTAGAGGAAGGCAAGATGCTCATATAGAATAGTTTTTCCATTTTCCTCCTTCCCAGACAAGCAATCTGTGGCTCTCATTGTTTTGGCTGAACATTGAACAATGCCTTCAAAATTTTGGCCTCTACCAATTATAGTTATAATTTTCTGATTAATGTAACTATGTCAATGGCTTTGTCTATAAACTTTGTCTTAATTTCATTACATTAGACTTCTTGAAAAATGATGCTTGTGCCTATTCCTGTTCTTTACACAAAACAGCCATTGAAATCAATGAGCCAAGAAATAACTTTCCCACCTTTTCCCCTGGTGATGGACTATATAAAAAAAGTGTTGCACAACCCCAGGTTTACTCTTTCCCTCTTTGAAATCTCTGTACCTGAGTTCACTGTCCATCCACAGGGGTGTATTTTTAAACTGAACAGAATTTTGCTTGATATGTCCTTGTTTACTTTGTTAGTCTGATATTTTAATAGAATCTCGCTGAGGTAGAGGACATATAGGCTGTCCTTCATTCATGATAAAAGAAGCAAGTCTCTTTTCCTTGGTAGCCAACAACAGCCACATCAAAACAAACACACAAACAAAAAACCAAAGCCCTCAGTTGGCATCTGTGTGCACAGGAACTTCAGAACRGTAGAAACACAGCAAGTGCAGACACATACAAACAGTCAGAGAATCACWTGCAGAATAAGCCTTAAAAGGATGGATCTTTTGGAATGATATGGTGGCTAGGAAAAGAAAACACACACACATACAAATAAAAATTATTAGAAATTCACCAGTTCATGTTGTGTTCAAGAAAAACTAAGTCTTTGAGTTCCCTTACGTAAAAGGTTTGTTTGCAAGAAACACTACRGYCATTAATCCTTCTAAAAGGAATTGRTACTGTTGGATAGCTTATATGAAGCGAGATAAAGGAACTTTGTGTTACATGTTTTTTATTTTTGTGCTAGTATGCATTTTGATACCAGTTACAACTGAGTCTATCTAAAGATAATATGGGTCAAAAAAGTTTGCATGACTTATTCTTTTTTTAATCAAAGCAAGTAATACATCTGAAGACAAAAATTACAATATAGATTTCAGTTTAAGACCTAATATCAGATGTTTCCTTTGAGTTTTTCCCCCAAACATGAATGAGAGATTCAAAATAGTAAAACCTGATTAAAAAAAAAAGATAATGGAAGTGTAATTCATGTAGAAATGCACAAATAAGATATCCAAGCAGCTTTGATGATATACTGAGAAAAAAAAAATCATATGCTTTTCAAAATCATTTTCTTCTAACCAGTTTCAGACTTACTACATGACTATCAAAGCTCCTCATATGTCTTCAATTTGCATTTCCACTCTTTATCCTAACACGAATTTTTACAAGATTAATCTTCAGCATGAAGAAMTTCTAAAAGCATCTTCTCAAGTAGCAGGGAGATAAAGGTAAGCTTCGGTACTCCACCAGAAACTATTAARTTTCAGCATCCTTAACACTGATTAGCTTTAAGGTAATTGAGATTGTTAATGTCTCACTGGGACAAGACCCTTTTTTTTTTTTTTTTTTCAAAGTCTATCATCAAAACTTTGATTTGCAGTTAGAACTCTTGGAATTGAATGGAATTCAAACTCATTTCCGGTAGGCTGCTGAAAATGTTCTTTATAATTTTAAATTTAAACCTCTGTGGGATAGTCTTATGAAAATAGGGCATTTCATTGGCTGCTTAGGGATGTAACAAAGCAGCCCCTCTGCTCCCTTTCTGGTCAATTATATTGATTATGATGGTGACATTTTCAAATGTATTTCTCCATTTACTCCAATTATGCTAAGCATGATTGTTAAGCTGATTGTCTCAGAGTTAGAAAGACATACAATRAGCCAGCTCACTTGTAGCTGTGTCATAATTAATTAAATTTTATAAATCTAAACCAGCCAGAAGTGCATTCTATTTCTGTTTTGAATTAAAATTACTTTTTTCACTGCTATGTTATTTSTCTTTTGTATTGATTTGAGGCTCAAAAAGTATTAACTTTGATTCTAATATTTCTTTTAACCTGTAGAGAACATGGAGGGATCACTCCATGTTCTGGAAGTTCTGGTGAGAACTTTCCCAAGGTGCTGACCCAAAGCTTAGGAAAGCACTCTCAGTGGCTTAACTTGGCTTAAGGTCACTGAAGACCTTTTTTTATCCTTAGAGTCTTATTCAAATGTAAAATTTCCCAAAGTAGAGTAAGCTTCTTGCAGCTGGAATTCTTTGTTTTAATTTTTCAAATGCAAAGGAAAAAAAAAGAGGAAAAAACAACAACAAAAAAGGAAATAGATATGTAAAAACAATTTTCAGAAAGAAAATAACTCTTACTTCAGGACCACTTTTTCAAAAATTGGCTTCCATTTGTTTTGTACCTGCAATTAATTTCAAGCAATAAACTTGGTAGCTTAGAGTGGCATGAAGGAGCCATTATGGTCAGCATTTTAGTCTTAAATGRGAGTGTGCTCTTGAAGCACATTAATTGATTACCCCAGTTTACTGTGGCTTGCTTCACATTATGAAATAATCTCCAAATGTGCAAAGTAGATTCCTTGTGGGCTAATCTAGACAGGAATATAGGCCCCCTGGGTACACCTAATGTGCGCCAACCATCCATAACCCTGGATCTGAGAGGGGCTTCTCTGAAGGAAAACAGCTGAAATGCTTTGAGCATGGGCACAGTTGTCAGCATCAACTGTTACCTTCTTCTCCTATTGCACTGCACTTCTTGCTCATATAGCTCCTGTATGTCTGTTGGTGAGGTAATATGTGCTTTCGAAATGCTTAAGCACACTAAAAACACTAAAAAAATGCACTACAGAAYGGCAAACACATTGCTGTGGCCATGGGCTGAATATTTTGTCCAGAGTCCATCATGTACCARCTACTGTGATCACTGTGGTACCTGATGTCTGTTTGCTGGACTAAATAAAAGGAGTTCAACAGTACCAATTGAAATCCTAGTGAGACAGAAGCCACGTGACAAAGAAAGAAAGAACACACAAGCACATTTGACACAGTAATTACCCTTATGATAGCTCTTTCCAGGTAAGGCAAATTGGTGATGACAATGTAGAGAGATTTGCCTCGCTAGCACTGTTTCCTGAATAAAATTTCCCACAGCTGTCAATCAGGACACTTCACACTCACTCTAAATTAGCACCATTTATTTTAACAGTCTTTTGTACAATGCTGAAAAGCGAGCTATATTTTAATTCTACTCTGAGAATATTCTGTTGTGTTAAATGTTCCTATTTTTGTGTCGACTTTGAATTTCTGAACYAAAGTGTTAGACGTGCAAGCTTTACTTTGTCAGCATGGTCCTATTCTGTAGACCACAGCCTAAGAAGTACTTACTTTTAAACCACTTTAAAATTTATAAGTGTATGGCAGTTTTAATTTGATCACACTGGTATATATTTCCCTCTCATGTTGCTATGTAGCCTCAAGGTCCTGTCTGCTACATATAACATTTACTTTTCCCAGATATTTTATTTCATTTGTTTTATTATATCAGCAAATGTGTTTTATAATGACTCTTGCTTCTCTTTCCTGCTTTGTCGATGAACAGCTGTAAGTCTGAGTGATATACAGAAGATATGGAAGCTTGCATAGGCTTGTTAATTTGTTAGTTTGAAATCAGGCAATAGAAAAATATAGAGAATACARATGATTATGACATAAAGGCATACTTAAAGGAGATTTTCAGGCAAATGCCTCTCCTTCTCAAATTGGAAAGTGCAGATGGCTCTGTGCAAAGCAGAAGCTATAAAGAGATAGCTACTGAGCCCATGGATGATTTCATTTCCTAACTATCATGAAAGTTTAAGTCTTCTCTTGGAAAGAGGGAAGAGTTAGATGTTCCAAGGACATCTTTATCCATCAAAAATTATATTTATTGCTTGACACAAAGACTGTACCTGTGGTCTCCTCCTTCAGTCCCCCAGTTCCTCAGCTGAAGTCTCAAGTCCTTTGAGAAAATGTAAGATCTCTTGAAGAAGTTCTTTGAATAAGCAACATTATGCTCCCAAATCAAATGAGCAGTATATGTTACAAAACCATGAAAGGAAGTCTGGTTTCTGAGGACAAGCTATGACAAGWTACTCCTTTCAGGATGCCCATAGCCTACCAGGGAGGGTGCTCTGAAGCTCTGATGAGCATGAACTATGTGGGGGCAAATCCACCCTCCAAAGTTAGATATGGAATTAAGGCTCCTGATTTTATGAATTTAGAAAGGGATAGCTTGGGAAAAGCGGAAGCAGAAAGCAAGCACTTATACTGTTAGGCATTTCCCAGTTTAATAACCCTGGATGTGTGTGTGCTTTTTACTTTTTTATATATATATATTAGATATTGCAGGTTCACTCAGCCTTATTTTTCTTTTCTGAATTGACATCAGGTAGTCTAGTCTCAKAAAATAAGCTGAACAATCACTATGAGACTTGTACACAATATAATGTTTATTTCTGTGTTTAATTTTATGTCTGCCATTTTGCCTAGGAACCATCCAAATGCGTAGATGGCGTTTCTAACCTCAAAACTTCCTTGGTTTCTAAAACTTCAAGGTCTTGGTGCCCATGAACTTGCAGATTGCTTTGCGCGCTTGGGCTGCCTGGTGAGCCCGGACCTCATTGCACAGGCAGATTCTAGCATTTCCACTTGCATTTCCAGAAGAGACGAGGCKGGATGTATATCGAGCATGCTCAGCATACTAATGACTTCGGACCTGGCAGAGTGGCTTCATTTACTTTGTAACACCCTGCATGTTTGAGGTGGTGGTGCTGTCACACATCTACTTGCTGGTGAAGCCTAGGGCAAGGGGCCCACAGGTCGAAACTGGCCYGCAGGCTGCACTGCCTGGCCTGCTGCCCTCTCTGGGACAAGAGGAAACAGCCGCGGGGCTGGTCCCGCACCAGCCCTGGCCTCTGCTGTCACCTGCTTCCCGCTGTGGCCAGCAGCAAGTCAAGCCAGGCACTGCTCCATCCTCAGCCTGAGGTGGGAGCCATTGCCAAAGGACACGGTCATCACAGGCCACATCATGGACACAGCCCCTCGGGCCCATGGAGATGAGCCCCATGTTAGACACTGCTGAGGACCGGGGAGGACAGTGGCAGCTTATTTGAGGACTAACAGAAGGGGCAATCACGGGGCAGGAGGAGGAGTAGGGAGGGGGACTTGGTACTTGAAGGTGGCTGCATGGGTGGACGGGGCATGGGAGTTTCTCTGCCCAGGGGATGGGTTGGGTGTCCCTGTCCTTGCAAGAAAGGGGCACACAGGGGCTGCCTTGGAGCTGGCTGGGGGAAAACKTCCACAGGGACATTGGGCAGTAGAAGTAGCTGCGTCACCCTGGACTTAAGCATYGACCCATAAGCTACGGTAGTGTATAATCTCCACTCCCAAGAGCACCAGAGCCTTTCATTAATTCCAGCCTTAAGYGCTCTGGCCTCATCTGTGCTATACAAGAACATCTCCCATACAGCTATGTAAGATTAACAAAATTTGGTAGAGGCTGAGAGGTACCATATAAACCTGAAGTACTTTAAACTTGTTACTTGAGAAGGCTCTTCTCAGTGCTTTTCTGGCTAGAAAAAAAAAGTAAAGGTATATGGAAAAAATCATTTGGGGTGGGGGGGGTTGTGAGTACTCAGGTTTCATTCATCTCTGCTTTATCCATCCTTTACTGAAGCTTTTCATCAGGTAGACAAATTGGATAATGTGAGGGCTCTCCTTAAAAAGGYAAAAGAAACCAGTGAGCCTTTCTTAGTGAGCAAAACTATTCAATCAGCTTCTGTATGAAAACGGGTTTTCAACATTAGCAACTGGACACCGCCCATTAACATGACTTAGTGCAGCTGTGAAATGCTGCCAAACTTTTGTAATACAATTATGACGTGATGGGCATTGCATAAAATAAACCAGGGCTGCCACTGTAAATTCTCATTTACAGCAATTCCTTTTTTTAAATGCTGATGAAGAACATCGGGCAATCCTGCTGTACATGGTAGATCTGGGAAAGCTCAAGGMGTCCCCTGAGAATAAATAAAAGAATTTCAGTAAGAGAACTCTTATCAAATTACAAGCCCATTGGATTTCTGTGTTGGTGCTGCTTTSCTATGAAAATGCCAAAACATTCTTTTCTTTGCAATTAAATAATCATGATTTTCCTGTATTAGCATGTCACAAATCAGGCTGYAGAAATATATTTTAGTGCCTTGCTGACTATTCAGAAAAAAAAGAACAAACAAAAATGACTGCTCATAAATGCCAACCATAAATCTGTCTCCATGCTCTCGGCTGCTGTTAGCTAATACACTTTCYATTAGTCTAATTCAGTAAGCAAGGAGGAAAAAATAAGACAGAGATGGTGTCTTTTAGATAACGATTATCCTTTCTATAGGAGACTGCATATGTGAACAGATGGCTCAAAAGGAACTCATCTAACTATGGCTTTAAATAAAGAGCTGTGAATCCARCCAGGACCCCAGAGAGATTTCTTAAAATTTCTCGGGTCTGTGAGTTCACAAGATCTCAACAAGACACTTAACACCAAAATCTAAGGCAAAGGCCTAGCAATGCCATGCTAACGTTTAGATATTTGTACTTATTTCCTACAGGCTAGTATAAAATGATGAAAAGTATATTGCTTCCTCATCTGTTAGCCTAGTGAAACTTTTATTGTATTRTGTGGCTGTACCTTGGAAGGCTTCAGTTAGGGAAAACCCCTGCTGAGGCAAAAAAATCTTTATCTGTCCCAGCTAAGTGGAATTTTACCATCTTTCTTCTCCTTCTCATTATTTTCTAAGTCTTTCCTTGAAGACCTTTTCTTGGCTCTTTCACCATTCACGTCACCACCAAAAATCACTCGTAAAGATGGATGAATTAATAAAAAACTTCATTCAGTGCATTCAGTGCAAGTCATAAATTTTTTTTTATTTTTTTCTTCTTTGCCTTTTTTTCATTCCTAATAAATAGCACTGCTCACGTAAAGTCTGAATCATGCAATACTCTGATTTCATCACTCATTAGTCTGCTACTTAAAGCATTCCTCTTTCCAGACAGCATTATTGCTACACACTGAAACCTTTCACTTCTTCCCAAAGAAACTWTTTGCTGGCTTGATGTTTGGCCTACCCTCATGTATTAAGAGGTAGAGATGTGAGGAAGCAATTGTCACAGGCTGAATCTTCATATCTTGGACCTTGCATTTTGCTATTAACTACATACATTTGGATTCTGTCCTAATGAAGCATGAGCAGGATCACTTTTGGCTCATGTTAGGGCTTATAAATCCTTAGTTGATCAGGTGAATTTTAAGGGCCAAAAAAAAAAGGACCTCCAGAGGTCGAAAACTGATAGTTAATTTACCAGGCTCAATGTGTTTCTCTAGCTCTGTAGTCCTTGATAAAGACACTTTTGACTGAAAAGTAYGATTGCTGGCTGTGGAGCTCTCTCTGGTCAGTGGGTCAGAAAGGCTCTGTGGTTTTTGGGTGAACTCACTCACTTTTTGGGTGAACACTCAGTTCAGCTGAGCTCCTCTGGCATTGCTGCCACTGAAAGGTCGGATTCTCCTCTCCCTCTGGCTGTTTAACTTTTGCCACTTCAGGACAACTATATGAAACAATTTAACGCAGTAAACTACTGGGRAAAAAAAAAAAAAAGTGTGATAGGTCTCTGATGGATTAGGGAGCCAGACCGGCTGAGCAAAGCTCCTATAAGCTCTTGAGCTGGCATGAGAAAGGAGGAAGACCAAGCTAAGGACAGATATTACCTAATAGGATCGTCTGGTAGGAACAGGAGAAAGTGGAACTGAARAAAGCTCTTGGATTGCAAACAATTGAAGCAAGCTCGGGAATTTTCACAAGCAATTGTGAAAGACTTGAGATACTACTTTCCTGCTCAATCTGCTCAAAAAAACCCAAACCAAAACAAAAAAAACATACCTTGGATATTTTTTCAGAAGAAAACAAACACTTCCCAAGTGTGTGTAATTACAGATGAAATAAGCTCTATATTTTTAAGCTGGACATTATTTAGGCTGTACTTATGTACAGAACTTTTGCTTTCTGAGAAATTGCAGTGGTCTCTCTTTTGGAAGCTGCCAAGGAAATAGCAACAGCTTATGTTCAGGATTTTATAAATACACTCTGTGGGTTTAAGCTCCGTGTGAGGACTCCTGAGACCCAAATTCTGGCCTTCATTTAAGCATAATTAAAATAAAATACAGAACATGGGGAAATGCCATCAAGTTATACACATTGGCTTCCCCTGATTATAGTTATTCTCACAAATGAAATATATAAGCGTATGAATTTTATACAGGTAAATTGCTATGGCTATTTGGCTAGCTACTGACAGAAAATCAGATGCTTCGATTTTCATATTTGGGGGTTTTTTTAATTATTTTCTTCATTATGGCAAATTCTTGACACTCCAGCTATAAAAGAGCCCAACCTAATTGGAAACCTGGGAGTTAATTTTATTCATAGGAGATCTTAAGTGGTCACAGAGATGTTGAGATTTCTTTTTTTCTGGAAAAGAGATGTGTGTCTAAGGCACTGTCTTGTTCCAGTGATTGAACGGTTTCATAGCCCAGGTGCAGACAGATGCCTTAGAACATGGCAGAAAATACTGATGAAAGCAGTTGAATCAACAACTTTGATCACCTGAGCTTCTGGGATTTACAATAATAAAAGAAAATCAGCTATCCTTCACATACTCAGAAACAAGACTTCTACGTTTGTAGCTGGAAATTTGATGCTGATAAATCTCAGAAGAAACAATCTATAGGAACTCTTGTTGTGAGTTCCTTGTTTACTGACATAATCCTTTGAAATTACAACACATGGAAGCTTGATTAGAAGATAAAGCTATTGTTATTCCTTTGTGAGGGTACTCTTTTATTTCTTTTCAACATTTGGTTCATAAGGTGTGTTTGTGGTCACAAAAACTGACATTGTGTTTGTGCCCACCTAAATAACATGAGCGAGATTTATATTGAATGCATACTGAATCCAAGGAAAGCCAAATTTGTAATTGAATACTGAGAWGTGATGAAGGAGTGATGATAATGAATGTGATGACCGATTTTAGCTAACAATATTTCTGAACTGAATTATTTTATAAACTTTTTTAGCATTTGGGGAGCAAATTTATTTCTTTGATTGTCATTATACTAAGGAGGGATAAACCTAAAGCCCAACATATTGACACTTATAATATAGAAACTTCTTGAAAGAAAGAGGTGTTCAGGAAAACTGGACTTATCTTGTAGAAACATTGAGGATATAAACAGGGCCAAGCAGGAAATCATTCCTTGTGTCTGGAACTTCTAGTCCTCATGAAGAATATATTCCTTGCTATTAGTTGATGGGGAACCACATTGACCGTGCATGGTTCAGTGGGCAGTTCCTCCTTCCTTCTCAGCCTCTTTGAGCAGAAATCATTTATATCTTCCCATTTATGAGAATGCACAATCTTTGCAGTTTCCCATGATTTCTGACCCTTGTCCCTTGATGACTGAGAACTTCCTTTGCTGTGGTAAGGTTGGAAAAGATGTAAAAAAAAGTTATGATGGCAGGAGAGAGAAGGACAAAGTATATTTGCTTTAGAACAATATATTATTTATCCACAAAGAATTTTCATCCTCTGAACAGAAGATTTTTGACCCTCAGAAGAACTTTTTCACAGAATGTTTTAAAAAGAGAATAGAACAAAACTTCTATCTAGTCTCTGTAGCATTAATATTTGCTAAGGTAAAATATATTAGTTTCATTATTTGTTAGTTATATTTAATGTGGAAACTTATGCTTTATGTCATGATTATATTTGACTTATATTTGACTATATTTGACTTAGATTTTCTTTGATAAAATGACACTGTGAGTCAACTTACAAAGTGTTCTGTCTAAAGTGATGATTTGCAGAAAATTCTTTATGCCAGACATCTCTCTATATCCATGGCCACAGCCCCTTCAAAGTAGTGAACTACCCTGTTTTTCTCATGCAGTGAGATATGGAGAAGAACATTAGCATTTTTAATGAACACTTAGTAATTGGGAAACTTCTTAACCTGAAATGACTCTTAACAAGCCTTATGCACAAACTTGAGAAACTTTATTTCAAACTATAAACTTGAGCTGATGATGACAAAGGCAAACACAAACAGCTGATAGAAATTAATAGGTCTAATTCTATCCAAATTTTCTTATTTAAGCATGCCAGCTCAGAATGCATCCTTTGCAATCAATATATTTATTTTGGATTTACATTGTGAAGGGAATAGTACTTTTTCCATGGTCAGCCTGATGTAATGATGTAGGCTTGGGATTTCTTACATTTTATGCCTTATATCATTTGTCATACAATGAAGTTTTGGCACCACTTCAGASCAAAAAAAGAACCCTATAGGTAAATCAACCTTCTAGGTATTTAAAAATAGAGATATAAGCAAATACATAGATAGATTAAGAGGGAAATGACTGCATGACAGCAGAAAGAATGGTATATACTAATTCTTTAATATTCATTTGCGAAACAGGATTTGGTGATGGCATAATTTAAGAGAAGCTGAAGCAAAGTTCAGCAAARAAAATATCATGCTTGATAGCCCTTTCTTAAAGTAATATGTACTAAATTGAATGTGTAAAGATTTTCAAATGATACTGTTTTAAACCCCAGAGAAAATTAAGCAAAATAGAATTCTAGATCAATATAGATTGCAGAAAATATGATTAAACAAATTAGAAATGCAGTTAAAATACAGTTATATAACATTCCAGAAGAATAAAAAMCAGTCTTTATTAAATGGGGAAGTGCCACATGGTATAGATATAGACTTGGAAATTAACATCATGTATCATAAACTAAACAGTCCTTGGACTTGTCAATAKGTAAGTAGAAGAGCTCTAAGGAAAGGCTTGCTACTGCAGGAAGTCACTGATCCTCTGAGCTTGTACTGGAACAATATTGCATCGTTAGATTAGGGAGGATGCCATGGTGCCATGATCTGTCACTCTTGGAGGAGACTATCGAAAATAGCATTGATTTGTTTTGTTTTAGTTTTCTGTTCTTTTTTTTTCTCAGTAGGCAAATGTGTTAATTCTGGTCTCCTAGATAATTTCAAATAGTTAGTTATACTGAAGGCTATATAAAGCAGATGACRGGGCTTATTTTATCCTGAAATTGTCTTTTTTTTCCCTTCCTTGTTCCAAAATTGTCACTGCCGATTCACAATTCACAATTCAGCTGAAGTTAGGTAAAGTGTTTTTCTCCATCTGTTACAAAACTTTTCTGCAAAGGAAAACAGAGTGATTTTTAAAAGTCTTATTTAAAAAAATAAAAGGGAAAAACTAACAATATTTCCACTGGAAAACAACAACCTTAACTTGAAGCTGTAATGTGAAATGAGGTACATAGGGTAGCCTTTGACAAAAGTTTGCTTTTTGTTATCCTTGTGAAAATCTACTCAAAACCTGKTACACCCTTGGGAAATCACTGCTTGCACATGCTCAGTAGTGACCTGTTATATTTTTCAACAGCTATACATYCCCAGAGGGTGCCATCTGCACTGGCAATGCTCCAGTGCTGAGAATGACTTTTCCTGCAATTGCACCTCTAAAATGCTTTAGGCCATGCCTGGTCCAGCAACTGCAGTGAACACCACACATCTGTCTGTCTAGCACTCTCAGAGACACCCTGCCGAGGAGTCCAGGGGGCTGTAGTAATAAACCTGCCAGARTCAGACACAGAGGAGATGAAATCCAGTAGTTACACAAGGGGAAGGAAACCAGGGTAATGTGGAGAGAAAGACAGAGAGGAAACAGTAGGCTCCATTAGTAAAGACAGTGGCAGTTGGGGGTGTTGAGGAAGAAGAGCATGGGCCTGGGAAGTTAATGACAGCAGGACATGAAGTCTGAAATATGGRGATAGTGAGACTCGATAAAGGTCTCAAAGAAAAAGTCTAGGACTGGAATCTGCAATGTTTGTGTGGGAAAGAGAGAAAAACTGAATGAGGAAACAGAGATGGAAACTGTATATGACTTATGAAACGAGCTTATTGTGTGACCTCAAGGTCATGTTACTTCCATGCATTGAATCAATTCCTGCTTCTTTAGTGAAGTCTAGACTGGAGGGAGAAGCCATGAGCACCARCTCTAAGATTAGCCTCTTTGTTTCTGGGCCTGGCACTCTAATCCCAATGGGATATCTGCCCCATCATTTAGACAATTCTACTTTTCTTCCCCCAGGACTTCCCCTCAGATGTTAGCCTACATTTTCCTGACCTTGAATGATGCATCCTTCCTTGGAATTTTTCTCCTTTCTCCTTTTTCCTTTACATAAATCTCCCAGAATACCTGGCTCCAAGTCAAACGTTCCTTTTGTCTCWCCATCTTTACACTCATTGTTTTTATATCTGAAGACCCAACTAGCATTGGYACAGGCAACACTGATGGTTAAACCAATACTTTGCTGTTGATAAAAAATCAACTGCACTAGGAAGAAAGTCACCAGCAGCAAATGTATCCAAACTTA
The DNA here is from genome assembly GCA_003342815.1 of Eudromia elegans. Lineage (NCBI taxonomy): Eukaryota > Metazoa > Chordata > Aves > Tinamiformes > Tinamidae > Eudromia > Eudromia elegans. Next base: position 679,043 of record PTEX01000189.1, read on the forward strand.
GCAAATCTTTCTTTAAAAAAAGAAAACTTTTTTTTTGTCTGAGAGTATGAAAAAATATATGAAGAAAAAGGAGAAAAAAATCCTGTTAGGCTATGATGGGTATTACAGAAGTTAGGCAAGGTGTCTAAGTAGTAASATATATCAATGGGAATTCTATGGAGTATTTTTGAGGAAGTCTGGGAAGCAAGCCCACTGGTATTTTTCTTTTCTTCCAGCAAGCTTATTCTGTCTTTCTTCATTCAATCTTATGAACAGCAGTGACACACGTACTGTGCGGTTTGGATGTCTTCATGAGAAGATACCCTGAAAGAAAGGCAGCTCCTACTCTATGGTGCCAGCCTCTCCCTGCTTATATTTCCTGGAATCGGAAAAGCTCCTAAGAACAAACTTTACAAACAYTTCCATCAATTGTCTGCATACAAAATCACTTCTGATATGTTTGCAGAAGAGATCAGGTGTGGCAAATAAAAGGATCATTCTCAGAGTTGCTTTATATGGTACATGGGCACCCTTCAATCAAAATGTTTCCTTTCAGTAACACCAAATGCCAGGTAGACTAAGAAATAAGGAACACAAGTTAAAACTAAAGAATGGAGGAGGATGTCTTGGAAAGCAGTGACTCTGAAAGGAATTTAGGGGTCACAGTAGATATATAACTCCACAAAAGCCTTTATGTTAGTGTTGTGGGAAAAGGGTTAATGCTGTCCATGGAGATATAAACACAGGAGTAGGGGGAGGTGAGCTTACCTCCGTGTGATTGTTATTGCAATACACTCTGCTGTTCTGGTCTCTGTATTTTTAAAGGATGTTGGTGAGAGTGCTAAAAAGAGCCGTAAAAATGATTTAATGGCTGGAGACTTAATGACTTACAGTGAGAAATTTAAAGCACTCATTTTGTTAAGCTTATAAAAAGGAAGAATGAAAGGTGATTTGATAATGGTTTATAACCACATGCATAAGGGAAAAAAAACCACTGGGGAACAAAGGATTCTTTAATCTGCTGGGGAAAAGAAAAGAAGTATAAGAATCAATGAGTAAATGCTGGAACTGGAAAATACAAATGCAACACACGTTTTCACTTGGAAAGGTAAAAATTGATAAAAATCAGCAGGGAAAATGATGGAACTTCCACTTCTTGCTGACTTCAGATAAAGACTGGAATATCCTTCAGAAGTGGGCTTTAATGGAACAAAGTGTGCTCAATAAAAGGGAAAATTAGAAAAAAAATATATCCAGGATTATTTATGTCTAAATAGAAGGCCTCTAAAAACTTCTGATAAAATAATGTTAGCTCAGCATGGCAAAGAGAGTGCTGTATTACTTGGTAGATTGYTTCAGTCTTAGAATAACAGATCTCCAGTAGCTAGAGCAAAGTAGAGGGAGTAAACAGATATTATTCAAAACACCTGCCTAGGGACATGCATTTAGTTCTGGAAGAAAATGTGGATGAGAAAGTGCCCTAGGAAGATGGRCTGAAACCCATCAGCAAAGATAATAGAAAGAGACAATGTTAGAAAGATGCCGTTGGATTTGAGGGACCTGCCTAAAAGACCGACAGCAATCCAGCATTTGGGCTAAAGGAACCTGGCCCCAGCTGTTCAAAAGGCAAGAGCCTCTTTGGGATTTGGAGCCTATTCAGACTGAGCATTTCCTTTTGAGCTTCTAGGGGTCCCTGCTTGAGAAGGGAGTTGGACTAGATGATCTCTAGAGGTCCCTTCCAACCTCAACTATTCTGTGATTCTGTGTGATTCTGTGTAAATTCATGGGATGAACGAACACTGAACTAAAATGTCAAGGAAACATTTCTCAGCAGAAACCTCTTCCTTAATCTCTAAATATAATTTCAAGGGGTTGGTCTGAGTTTGTGCTTTGCCACACAAGAGGCCAGACTCGAACAGGGAATTCCAGTTGTTYTTGTTATAGCTCCTGTTCCCTGAACTGTTTGCACTGATTGACTACATTTCGCCTTACAATTGAGATAGAAAAGGCCCTGATCCCTGTTATTCTCCTTTAAGAGCAAACAAATAATTTTAATGAATTGCTGATTTGGTTAATTTCACTCCCTCCTCCCTGCTTGTGAGTTATTTATGATTCTCATAAATACGCTTGCTGAATAATTTCTGTTAGCAATTCTGGTCTGCATCTCATTTCAGAGCACTTTACTGCTTGTCTTCAATGTGTGACATCTGAGCTGTATTATCTAGTTTAAAGTAAGGGCTTCCAGAGTACTCTTCTATCTGCAGCCTGAATTTCTGGGATTTGCTTCTCCTAATAGCTTGGGATAGTCTATTAAAGGAAAGCAAGACTCCTTGCTCTATTACATGCACTGTGTGATCTCTAAGAACTATCTTTACCTTTCTCTGCTCTACATATAAATTGGAGACATTTTCCTACATTTTCAAGCATCTATTTCTCTAATAAAATTGTGTCCTGCTTGCAAGTGGTGTGTTAAATGAATCCTCCGCAGTGTGCAAGGTGATCCCAACTCTTGCCTTCCCTTTCTCTTTGTTTTCCCTTTGCTTTTCCCTTGCTTTTCCCTTGCTTTTCCTCGCCTTGCCTCGCCTTGCCTCTCTTTGCCTCTCCTCACCTCTCCCCTCCTCCTCAGCCTTCTAAGTTCCTTCACATTCCTGATGCTGCCCTGCATCTTTGGGACCTTTCTCACCCGGCACTCAAAGAGCTGCAGCCTTCTTGCCAGTCCCTGCACTGTCCTCAATGTTCCATCTTCTTGATCAACATCAAGCACACACAAGATAYAAACAACTTATGGGAAAATCTGACTGTAACATATTCCTCCAGCAAGAAAAATTGTCTTAAAGCTTTCTGATACTTGTGTCAGAATTTGTTATGTAAGGTGCTCTGTTTAGTGTCACTGTGCTCTGTTTAGTGTCATAGTGTCACTATGCTGGGCAACTGTATAGCTAACAACTTGCACTATATTAGATCCTCCCATGGACCTGYGAAATTGACAGTAACTGTTTTTCTTGTTTGTTTGTTTGTTTTTGCTGCTTTGCAATCTGAAAAACAGAGATGAGCTTGGGGAAAAACACAGTAGGGGGATTTTTTTCTCATACATTTGTCTCTCATCTTCATTACAGTAATCACATGGTCCATTCTTGCCATAATTCACCCTTTGTAAGTGCTACTTCCTCTTGATACTCATCTCTTTTAGACATTACCTTTCTTCTTATGCATCACCTACCAAATAAAAGACTTTGCTCTCTGAATTAGATTTTTCCTGAATTTCAGAGAGCTCAATCTGTCATAAACTTTGTATTATTAGTTTTGCTCTCACTAAGATTTGCAGTACAAGGTAGTCTATTTCGGAAGATTTAGTGTGGTTTTAGAGTGTGGTGGTGTGTTTTTATATGCAAATATGCGTTAACACTGTTGTTTTATATCCCTTTTCAGAGTACGACACAGCCTGCCCATTGAGGGTTAGGCTTCTGCATAAGATACTTGGTGAGTGTTATTGCACCTTTGGATATAATCAAACATTCTATCGTTKAAGATGGAGGCACGCTCATGGGACACAAGAGTGCCTGCTTTGGAGACAGTCTGGAGCAGCTCGGCATTAAACTTACTGTGCAGAGGCAACAAGTGTGGGTCAGACTCAAGGTGATACAAATAAATTGTGCAGAAGTGGAGAAAAAGAAGAAAATCAATTGCTGATTCACTAGTGCTAAAGGACTATATAGTAAGCAGGAAGAATAAGGAATCCCTCTGAGAGAAGGAAAATGTAGTAATGAAGGCCAGTGAGACAAGGTGCCAGCTTGGAATGCGGAAAAAATAAAAACTATCCGAAATATTTTAGGAATGACAAGGTAGGGAGAGTAGTATTTGCTGTTTAAAGATTGTTACCTCTCCTTCAGAACTGGAGATTCATGAACATATGTAAATGGGTGTACCACCTAGCCTGATGAAAGGGGAGTCTGATGAGAGTTTCTTACAGATCAAAAATATACTGACAGAGAGGATGAGCTACTCATTCAGCAGCTGTCCATCCTAAACAAAAGCAAATGAGATGACAAATGAAACTGCAGTGAAGTGAACATGAATTAAATTTCAGATAAAGTAAGATAGCTTCCTTATATAATACTACTGCACTAAGTAATTTCTTGACCATCATGATGATGGACAAAGATGAATTGACCTTTCAACTGAAATGGAGTAGTTGCCCTAGCAGTGCCACACACAGCCTGGYGACATTCACTATTCATGAATAGATGACTTATTTCTAGGCTGTCATACTTATCACACTTATCTGTCAACTGATTTTTCCAAAAGTTAGGAAATTTAGATATAAAAACTTGGAAGAAAAAGAAAATAAAAAAAAGGAATGAGAGCTGGGGYTTCGTTTAAGATGGTGAATATTCTCTTGCCAATAGTGAAAAATCAGCTCAGCCTCAAAGCACTGTTTAAATTAGGTGCCTTGAATAGGGACAAAATTGCCATCTATCTGAAACAACTGAGTGTATAGTTGCTAAAATTAGCGTGGGGTCCTCTTTGCAATAGTAGAAATATGAGTAGAAACAGGAATAAGTGACAGGATATCTTTTTGGACAATGCCTTCAAAAGTTGCAGCTAGAGTAATATTTAAGTATTATGAAACATTCTTTGGAGATGTTCCAAACCCACCTGGATGCAACCCTGGGCCACGTGCTCTGGGTGTCCCTGCTGGAGCAGGAGGGTTRGACTAGATSATCTCTAGAGGTCCCTTCCAAGCTTAACAATTCTGTGATTCTGTGATATTCATATGTGTTTTGRAAATGTGCTTGAGACATGAAGGTTTAGGATATATGTCCATTTCGTTCAATTAGTTGAACAATTTTATTCAAAGGCATTATACCATCACTCTCTCAAAGGGTTTTCTGCCCACACTGCTGGTCCCGCTGTCTATGCTAATCGGTGACACTCAAGATGCTTCATTATACAGGACACAAAGCGGGATTTTGATTTTAGCAGTTTCTCTGTCAGGAGAGGGATTTATCCTAAGAGATACTGATATTAGAAAGACAATTTAATCATTTGACCATCTTCTTATATTTATTAAAGACAATCTTTGCAGCATGACCTATTATTAGGTTAGCAGGAGTTCTTTGTTATGAAAATGCTAAATTTCCATTCAGACCTTATTTTAACCATATCTGTCATAATTATTCAGATAATATCTCTATATTATTGTTATTATCTTATGTTATAATATATTATTTTTCTTTCTTTTGTGCAGGGTGTGTGTACTATTCAATATTTTTGGAAAATAGATATGGTTGAGCTGTTTACACTTAGGAGAAGATCTGCTGAAAGGTTTAACTGTTCTAAAATTGGAGATTGAACAAGCTCAGAAGAGGCATATGAGATTTTACCTAGTAAAATATCCATAGTTTAACACAAGTGCTCTGAACTGTATTCTGGAGGACTCTCTTTGCAGTATCTCACTATTGACTGCAGGAGGCAACCTAATTTAACTCCCTTTGTAAGAAATGTCGAAAAGTTGTCCAGTGGTTATTATGTGGGTTTTTTTTTTTTTCCCTAAACTAAGCATAAATGATATAATACAGTTTCATGAATACTTTCTTCTTCTTTCCCTATGGGATTCTTATATAATGAAAAGGTAATGGAGCAGCTAGCTCTACAGACCATCTCTAGGCATATGAAGGAAGAGAAGGTGATCAGGACTAGTCAGCATGGATTCACTAAGGGCAAGTCGTGTTTGACAAACCTGATAGTCTTCTATGATGGGGTGACTGAATGGATGGATGATGGGAAAGCCATGGATGTTGTCTACCTTGACCTCAGAAAGGCTTTTGACACAGTCTCCCAAGGCAGCAATGTGCCTTTGTGGCCAAGAAGGCCCATGGGATCCTGGCCTGCCTCAGAAGGAGCGTTGCCAGCAGGTYGAGGGAGTGGATCCTGCCCCTCTGCTCAGSCCTAGTGAGGCTGCACCTGGAGTGTTGGGTGCAGTTCTGGGCTCCCCAGTAGAGGAGGGACGTGGAGCTGCCAGAGAGGGTCCAGCAACAAGTGACAAAGGTGATCAAGGGACTGGAGCACCTACCTATGAGAAGAGGTTAAATGAGCTGGGTCTGTTTAGCCTAGAGAAGAGAAGGCCGAGAGGGGATCTAATCAATATGTATAAATACCTGAGGAATGATTGTAGGGAGGAAGGGGCTAAACTGTTTTCTGTAGTGGCCAGTGATAGGATAAGGGGTAATGGTTTCAAATTGAAACACAGAAACTTCCATCTCCATGTGAGGAAGAACTTCTTTCCTATGAGGGCGACAGAGCCCTGGMAYAGGMTGYCCAGAGAGGYYGTGGAGTCTCCTTCTCTGGAGATCTTCCAAACCCACCTGGATGCCACCYTGTGCCACGTGCTCTGGGTGTCCCTGCTGGARCAGGGGGGTTGGACTAGGTGATCTCTAGAGGTCCCTTTCAACCTCACCTATTCTGTGATTCTGTGATAATGGGCAACTATTTGGTATCTCCTGTCTACTTTGTAAAACATATTATACTCCCCACTTGGGGACGGAAAAGTTCAGCATTCAGAGATTAACATTAAAAGTACTATATACTCTTTTATTCTCAACATGATGAGGACATTATTCTCTGGAGAACATTAGTATTACCTACAAAATAATTTGCACYGTGTCCAGGTATGCTTAGGTCTTGTAGGTACTCTCAGAGGTGCTTACATACCTCTGCTCTGTCAGCTTCCAGTATTAATCTCACCATGTCTGATTTAGGTCAATGTAATGCTACTGCAAGACAGTGACACTCTTATACTGCTCAGAAAATGAAATCATATGCAAATGAATGAGAATCAAATTGCAGTGAAACTCTTCAGACAAATTTTATTAGTATCTGGCACATCAATCAGTGGCTGTGCATAAAAGATATGTATCAGACTAATCCTGCATCTCTTATAAAGCATAAAATTTACGGTACCTATAATATCCTTGTGCATAAACTTAAATGTGAATTGCCAATGTTTGCAATTATCTAGAAAATGGCCTGCTCTTATAATTATTAAAGCAAATGTATAAACCCTGGGTGACAGAAAACACAATTTTACTGCTATTAAGAGACAATTTAATGTATGAAATCACATTAGCATGCTCAGATGTCTTTCAATCATTCATATGAACACTACAAATCAGTTTCTATGGAACTTCAGAAAGAGAAGGGATGATTTTTGAGAGACAGAGCTTTACGACGAGATTATTTGCAAGCCACAGGTAGAACCGAACATCTATCTGCTGTYTTGATAAGTTACCAAGTACACAAACTTTCTCTATGTAGAGAGAGAAACTACTACATAAAGCCAATACCAAATTTTTGCTTGGGACTAAGGCCGATATCCAGATATTATGACTTGGTATTAATTCGGTGTGTCTCTTTCACCTGAAGGGATAGGGCAGGGAGAAGGATGTGAAGGAGAGCTCCTTGGGAGCACTGGGACAGAAAGGCAGAAGACTCGGATTCCTTCTGCTGGGTGAGCTCCAATCGGTCATTACCAGGATGGTGTCCTAACTTCTCAACCACCTGGAGCAGGAGTGCAGACCTCRTGTACCCAGGCATGTGTGAGAAGGATATGGGTCTATATGCCCTAAGATTTTGTGTGGATCTGCTCTTTCTCTGACACCTCTGCCGCAGCAGCTGCTAGTTCCCTCGGTCACCCTCTGGAAATAGAAATGCCCCAACACCTTCTCCTCAAAGAGCTGTTTAGAAAACTAACTTCCAATTGCACAGACCTCCTCCTGCTTTTTGAGGATTACCTGGATGATGTTTGTGCAGAAGTACCACATTTCTCAGTACAAGAGAAACAGCACCAATTTCATACAAAGATATCAAAAGTTGTAAGCAAAAAGTCAGGAAGCCTCTATCATGTGGAAATATTTTATAGTATCTTTCATGCATCTAGTCGTTGTATAACTAGTTTACCTTTTTCGTTATGGATTATTTAATGTCTGCCACAGGTCAAGAGCCAGTTGTATTGTAGTTATATTTCTGAATACCTGACAAATATKAACCACAGTTTAATTTATGAGAGCATAAGTAAGTGCAAGACCTTGATATAGAAGATACATGAATGACTGAGGTAAAAAAAACATAATAGACTTTTGTAGTTAGGGCTTGAATAATAACTCATAATCAGTAGAGATAGGAGAGAAAATGGAGGTCAAATGGTGGTAGAAAGATTGAAGCAGTAAGTGCAGGTGTTATTTAAAATGACAAAGTAAATAYTATTTCAGTGAATGGCACGTTTATAATTTTTTTCTGGCTCCTGTTCATGATTTGCAGTAAAACATTACCTGCCTGAACTAGAACTGCTTATCTGCTAAGAAAAGTGAGGGCAAATTTGCATAAAGGTACTCACAGACACATTTGGAAGAAAATCTCATGTGTGTAGACAGGCTACAAACTGTATGTATTCTTGCAATGGAGAGTACCACTCAAGCAGTGTTTTCATTGTTGTGGAAAAATGGCTGGCTTTCAGTTTTCCTTTTCTACTATAACCGTTATCTGCATCCCCATTCATAAAAAAAAAAAAATCCGAATAATTAAAATAAGCCTCTATCTTTCAGTGCTAGGGGCTTCCACAGTTTCATACTCTTCGAGCTTTGATTAACAATCTTTAGTTGAAAAAAAAATATTAGGAGGAGACTCAAGGGAATATCTTCCTCTAAAGTTTTTTCRTGATGTAGGGTGGTAGAGTTTAGAATTCAGTTATGTGCATGAAAGAAGATATGCACTTCTTGCTAAAGAAAATGGAGAAAATGGCGTTCAGAATATGTGCTAGAATCCTTTATCACGTATTTCCTTAAACTATACTTAAGTATATAGCCTGGAAAGAGGAGGAAGCTTTTCTCATTGAGGAGCTAATCTCCATATCAGGAAAGATGTTCAAGATCCTTTAAGGGTTTCGTCTTTTATCATCAGATATCAAGCTGGGTAGATATCAAGCTGGGCAGATATCCATGTGTTGCAAACAAAAATACACTACTGGAAATTCAGTTATATGAGACTGAAAAAATCCTGATGTACATCAAAGGACAAAGGACAAAAAAAAAAATGCACAGGTAAGCCTGAGACATTCAGAATGTGACAGACTATGGGTTTATTTACTGAATAATGAAGAGAGAGATTTTGTAAGTGGTGAGCACGTTATAGATGATTCTCTGCCTGATAGCATAAACCACAGATACAATCCTTGGCATGTCAGCTCTGTGATTCCTTGAGAACTCCAATGAGCAGCAACATGTTGCTCAGGTCCATGCTGGGCAGAGAACTCTAAAAGCTGTGAGTGWGTCCCCGACTAGGGATTACCGTGGAGCCCATCTGGAAGGGGTTTGTTGTCTCTGGCGAGAAGACAGCATCTCAGCAGCCTAGAGGTTGTGCAGAGTTTGGCTGCCTTTTGGTTATGGGTTTTAAATAAAGGGAATCTTGAATGACTTCCTATAAATAAATATAGTGAAAAATGGTAATTTTCATGAAGCCCCTGCACACACAATAAACTTTTGCTGCTGTATTCATGGGCCTCCTGAATCCTCTAACTGGAAATAGTGTTGCAGAACAGCACAGGACACTGAGTGAGTGAAGAATAAATCAGACAAAATTCAGAGTAAACTAATGTAGAGTAATGCACATAAAAAAAAGCAGTGACAGTTTTTGAACTTCCTAATAGAACTGAGAAAAGAGGGACACGGTCGAGGACTGGAAAGAGGTCAGTGACAAGATCAGTTAGATTAAATACAGAGAATAGATTTAAGAAACAAATCCTTTGAGACTATTAYAGGAAAAGATAATTTTTGAGCCACAGATTGCTAGAGGCTGGGAAAAGAAAGGAAGCTCTCTAGGGCAGTAACAGTGTATACTTGCTCTTGGTCACTGCTGAAGATAAGATATTGGGTTGGAAGTGCCTTTGAGCTACCAAGGTACAATTGTTCTTAAGGCATTTTTGTACCAATACATTAGACAACTCTCCAGGGCAAATAAACCCTCTTTGTCAGCTCCATCTGACAGGAGGAGCTTTGCTGGTGTGGCAATTACAGGCAAGAGGAATGGAATGGGGGGTTTCATGTCTCAGAGAAAATAGCCCTTCTACTGGTCAACATTCACTAGGGTTATCATAGCAGAGCTTTGAAGCAGAGCTCAAAACATATTAGATCATAGCTGTTTCTAAAGTTCAGTGAAGTCATCTGGTGATTTCAGCTTTAGGCCTGTGATTTACAGTAATTCAGCCCTAGTTTCTCACCAAAAGGCTAGCTTTCCCGTAAAGTTACATTGCAAGGCTGTAGTTGGCGTTTCAGTCCACGCCAGAGACCAGTTCAGAGGCAAATCTATGGTTTATCAGAATTTTGAAGTTGTAAGTTTTATGGATGATTTTCACAATCCCTCTCATATTTACGAAATATTAATGGGTGTATCATTTGAYAAAATAGTATAATTCAGTTTGGAAGGGAACTCAGAAGTCATCTGCTCTTGCGACTCCACTTAAGGTAAGGTCAGCTTCAACAACTAATTAATTATAGCCTTGGGAAGGAAAGCTCCCTACAACAGTTCTATAGTCCAAGAAAAGACAAAGAGATTGAGAGAAAGAGAGAGAGAATTGTCCTGTGAATCAAAATGGGACCCGCTTTTATTTATTCTTGCTCACCTTCAGAAGKTGAGTCCTTTATAAATTAGAGGGCGTAGTCCCACAAAGACTAAAATTAGTCATTGTGAATATACTCTTACATTCACAAATTTCTCAAGCAGCTTTGAATAAAACCCAAACAGTCTTCAAACTATTCATTGTTCTTACCTTCTGTGTGAAAAAGTTTCACTTTTCTCCATTTGAAGWAAAACATGTTTTTTATAAAGATTATTGTCATATGGCTAATTTCATGCAGCTAAGCTCAAAGATAGAGAATATACTAACATTCAAATAAATGCAATGAAAGGAGGTCTATGGTCTTATTTTTGTAAGAGTGCACCTGGACAGTGGTGTCATGTACCAAGATGACAGGCAAGCACAAGGAGAGCTAAGTCAAGTGGGAAAACCAAGCTGGTATGGATATTATAGGCTGGGATGTTGATGACAGGTATGGTTACAGCATTTCCAGTGGGATTTACGGTAGCTGTAATCCAGAAGCTGTAAAATTCTTTAGGGATAGTAATGGAAATCACACAGCTCATTCCTCCCAAACAGGGAAACTCAGAAAAAAAAACCCTAAAACCAGATTCGATTACAACTTTTAAGCTGTCTCTTATGGCTGTGCATTTTTTTTTTTTGCATTTCTGGACAGTGATATTAATGTCATTCCCCTTGAGCCACACTTCGTACTGCACCATTAACCTTCCCGGATTCTATGAATCTGATACCTCATTCCCTGGTGGAGTGCAGAACACACACACACACATGTACACACACACACACAGAGTCTGTTTTGAGACTGTTCTTAGAAAGTAGGCCAAGGTTAAATAAGTTTCAATACAGGCATGTGTTCTACCCAAATGGCACTCAATAGTTCTAATGCTATCATAAAGTACTCAAATTTAATTTATAAATGTTTGATGTTCAAATTAATTTCAGGTTGCATTACATGCTCTTGCATCTATCTGTCTCTTACGTATCTGGAATTTAATTGTTTCTCTCTTTGACATAATGAATGCCAGAAAGTAACTCTGAAGCACTTATTATACATCATAAATCACAATATCTTTGTAAAAAGGTTGTGTAATTACAAAAAATAACAGTTCAAAACTGCTTAGAATTCACTTCTTACCTTTGACAAATAGTGGAGAAAATAATTGCCTAAAGACAATGTACAACATTGATTTAAATGACTTGTTATGCACACACAGTGCATTCTGCTAAAACAATCTTCTTTCCAAAAAAATCCAAATCTGAGAACTGTGCAAGCTGCTGACAAATTAATTTGTTCAGGTCAAAATGCTGCACATTTGTAATACCTTGTCTTTTCTTTAAGCGCCTGTTTGTTGCATCTCTTCTGCCCTGTGTGGGTTGCAACTGATTTTAAAGAATGCTTCGTTTTATCAGGCTATTTTTTATTGTTCCATTTATTTTTCATGAGTTGTCTTTCCCTGGCTTTCTTGCTTTTTATCTCTTTTAGTTTTGACGGAAGTATGATAAGATGCCACAGTTACATGAAACACAGTGTAGCAAGTGCTGCTCTGTTTACTGTCCTATTCCSTTTTTGGTGTGAAATCTCTCTGCACAATCAACTCTTTGTTTTTGCTGAAAGCTGCTCGAGATAGATAAAGTTATCCTGGAGGATGTGATGTTATCTTATAATTGCTGTCCCAGACAAATAATTATTATCTGAATTATATAATAGCCATCAAGTTGTACTAGCCCTTTTACTATATATATATATATAAAAAAAAAAGGTAAGAGAGACACCTCTCTCTTAATCTGGAGGAATAYGACAGAAACCGAAGCAAAGTTTTCAGCATTCAAGCTAGCTAGCTCAGGGGCATCTGTATGAATTGCTGTTAGCTTTGCAGCTATTTTTGCTTTTACTTTTACATGGCATGGCATGAAAAAGTAGGCATATCATGTGCAGTGTCGGAGCGCTCCTTTGCCTCTCTTTTGCTGTTTTCAGCCCCTCGCCTTTCTCTTCCCTTTCCAGATGCTATTGAGATTTCTGGAGAACCGCTTCACTAGGTGATCACATCTGTTAAAATCACTAGCATCTGTGGCTCCAAGCAGCCTGGACGGCTACTTTGCTTTGCAGGGTCGAGATGACTCGGAGAAGGTGCTCAGCAGCTCCTCTGGAGCTAGAACAGTCCGTACCTTTAATCTGAAGGTTTGCCTATGCTATAGAAGGAGAAATTACTTGAAGAATGGGCAGAACATTTGAAAAGCAGGTCCACCTGCTACTTCCCCAAAGACAGATTCCTGAGGGATATATGTATATACTCAGATCCTGAGGGGAGACTTTGTTATACTCCAGGCTTTACCTTCTTCTCCATCATAAACTTTCCTCTAAACTCATTCTCAAACACAAGCCTTGGTTGCAAACAACTAAATTCATATCAAGCAGCTCACAACTTTCTTCTCCCCGGTTCTCCCATGCAGTGTTTCATGGAAGATCTGCTACACTCAGGAAACGACACTCAGTCTCTGAAGCAAAGAACAAACATAATGCTCTTTGCATGCCAACACTTAACAAAAATATCCTCAACAGGGAGTTATTTAAGTAGGGTATCATATTTTCCGTTGAGAATAACCGTCATACCACACTAAAATATGTAGCAAAGAATTACACTTATCTTTATGAATTAATCAACAAGTGGGTCTACTTTATTAATCTGCCATTGTTCTATACTTTTTTTCTTATTCTCTTACAAACAATAGAGTAACTGTGACGATAACTGTCAATAATTAACAACATTATCGCTTAAAATATACCACACTATTCCTTTCAAACATTATATATTACATTATATATACAGAATTACTGTCCCCTAGAAGTTAGGAAAAAGACATTTTTGAATTTCTTCATCTAAAATAAGCTCTACTTGAAGGAAACTGTGATTATGTAAAGCACTTTTCTCTGGAGCAAGAAAAAAAAATCAGAAGTATCAAAGTTTYAGAGAAATATTTTGGTATTTGAAAGAGAGACATCAAACCAGACCTATTTTCTTGGATTAAAGACCTAAGGTGCCAGAGTGTTCTGCCGCTGGGTTGAAAGGACGCTTTCTTCAGAATGCTTTGGTTAGGAGAGGAAGAATGAAGAAAAGAAGATACCCCTAAMCAATTACACAGAATTGACTGACTTAATACTGGTGATTGAGGCTCAGATTGAAGCCAAGTGTCAACAGGCGAGCATGTAAATAGAAAGAAGCTGACCTGATCAATCACCTCCGGAGTTTATTACACAAAAATTGTTGCAAAAAGTTGCAAATGCTGCAAAGTGACTGGAAAGTCCATGGAGGCTCAGACTACCAAGGTACTGAATCCAACTGGTAAAATTTTCCACTTAGAGTTCCTTCAATTTGATTTTATCCTATAATCTCAAAGCAATTCTATTAACATTGTGCTAAATTTAACACCCAGAAATCTACCTGCTGTTATTATAAMTGGTTATATAACACAGAACTTATTCTTTGTCTGTATTCTCATTAGAGAAAAAAATTTCATTAGAAGTCAGAAGTCAGCCAGAATCTTTCTTACTGACTTAGTCATAAAGCCCATTTTAAGGGTAGATTTTTTTTTTTCTTTTGGACAATGATCAAAACACAGGAATCAGAATCCTAAACTTGCAATGGAAATGTGATTTTCCTAAAAACATGTAGATGTTGAAAGCACAACTTAATATAAAACTCATCACTGCTAAAGTCTCGCTTTGATGACATTTTGTGGAGTAACTTTTCATTAGCAGGATGCTTTGTTTCCTCTGCTGAWAGTAGTGAGTTTTGGCAGCAAATACAATAAAACAGTTCTCGAAAAGAAAGTTTTTGGTTTTTTTTTTTACAATATAAATGAGGCTCTTTCTCCTTAACAGTACTTAACATATACAATGCTATGGGATACATCTGTTGCAACACTCAAAAATTCTATAAAATATCTATCTAGTCTTGCAAAGTTCTCTGGCCTCTCCCATCACTGCGACAAYATATTTCAACTGATATATTGATCAGTATAAATGTGTCAGTCTACTACTAATTGTGTGTTTCTGTGGATATAATTTGTCAAATGTGAGTTAGGTAACAAATGGAGATTGAAAAYTATTATCATAAGAAGTGGACATTATCCACAAACAACAAGCACCCAAACACTACAGCTAGAGTTTAGTTTCTCTAATTTACTTCCCCAAATGATTGAAGAAACCTTCAGACTGAATACACACAACCTTTGGGGTTCAGATGTGAAATTAGTGCATACGGGATTTAATCTGTGGGTATCAGCTCCATGAGGTTAACTTAATATACTTAGTACACTACCTTCAGGGAAGCTTTGCCTGTTCAAAAGTCATTACACTGATTTCAGACTCAGCAACAAAGAGAATATTCATGCATTGCTGAAAATGTTTTAAGATTTACATAAATGAGGCATAAGAATGGGTGAGAAAAGAAAGGCTTATATCAAACACACCTAAATGCTGATCTTTTGAGACTAGCCGGACACCTTGGAGTTATGCTTAAATCATATTAAAAGGGATARCCATATCAGGTATATCATGGAAAACCCCTTCAGGGCATTCTTTGACATCATAGGTGCAGTCTGTTAACCCTTCAGCCTCCAGTAAGTTAGGCAGGAACTTCTGATGCACTTTTAGGATGCATGATTATATAYAAGTAACAGCCAAGTTATGCACAGCACAGGCTGCACCTTGATATAGATTGGGCTAAGTAGCGCTAAAAAGATATTAAACAGCAGGAAAAACATCAGAAGTGGCAGGCCAAGTACAGCTTTCTAGAAACACAAGCAATACGATAAGCTAACACACATGGATAATAAAAATARGTATATTTGCTTGACTGATTTAGGTGCACATGAAGACAACCTGAACTTCCAGGCACCCAAATTTATGCTTGTTCATTTCATCTGGAATACCAAACCCATCCAAGAAGAAACAAAATTCTCCATAAATTTACATGTCATAGCCAAAGAATGGTTGCCCAGTCCAGGTCGGTCATAATATTTCCTCCTAACAAAAAACTGGTAAATAAAGKTATCATTTCCCTCACCCACTCATAGGCATTTCTGCTAGCCCAAACCCCAGAATTTRCCAAATCAAAAGATTGTCAAGAAAGCTATTTTTGCATTTATTAATCTATTGATCTCAAAACAAATTTCTCTATCCCTTTCCAGACAATCAGTTCCAAACSCAACTGAAGTGCTCAGTTTTGTTCACTGTTTTCAGTAGCGTTTGGCCAGTCCTGTCTGTCAGTTCTTCCCTCTCCTCCTCACACAACGAATATCCACAGCAGACAGTTCCCAACATAGTCCATCTCCAAAATCCTCATCTATGAAATCTTTGCTCATATGAGTAGTTCTTCCTCAAAGCTGTGCAGGAAGCTAAAACTAGAATACCAGATGTCAAGGAGTAAGTGGAACTACAGCCTCCTGTAAATATATATATATATATATACACATATATATACACACTATCAAACTACATAGCATCTAAGTAGTATTTAGAATCCTAAAAGCAGAACAAAATTAATCAAACAGACAAAAGAACCCAGCCTCAATTGAAATACCAGACTCAGTAGAAGAATACTTTTCAGGCTTACTCAGAAATGATAGAACGGCTGGTGTCTTGCAGGAAATAGACCTGCAGACATCCTGCTGTTACGGAACYGAGTATGACACGCATGAGCA
The DNA here is from genome assembly GCA_003342815.1 of Eudromia elegans. Lineage (NCBI taxonomy): Eukaryota > Metazoa > Chordata > Aves > Tinamiformes > Tinamidae > Eudromia > Eudromia elegans. Next base: position 695,373 of record PTEX01000189.1, read on the forward strand.
TCAGAGAAAATGTCATTAAACTTCTATGTGGGAAAAGCTCTAAGGGTGTATCCGTCAAGATAATATCCGATGGCTTCAAACCCTCAGTGGCTGAAACTGCTAGGTATACTGAGAAACATATGCTCACTTTAAAAATGTTATGCAGAAAGGAAAAGATTTAAATAGTCAGTACTTTGCATGCTTAGTGATTCCCAGAAAGCTTTTCAGCCCATCCTGTGTGAATGTATATGCTGGGGCATAGCTATGGCTCTTGCTGTCAGAGTGTATTCTCATGGAAATTTCCAACTGAATCATTCACTGGGCACATTTACATGGTAAAAAGCTGAGGAAAAATCTCCCAAAGCCAGAGCAAGGTTATATTGCCAAAACTGTTAAGCCCCAAGTGGGTTTCCAAATAAAATTCAGTTGCTCTATTGGGTGCCACTTGAATGAGTCAACAATAAACCAAGGCACTAGTTAAGAAAGGCCTTTTTAAACAGAAAAGTATCTTTCAGCTTCTGAAACAGGAATCCCCTTGAGAATAAACTGAAAGGTGAGATTTCTGAAAGGCTTTGTCCAGTTTCAGCCCAGTGCCTTTTATATGTTTAGGGATGCAGTCTACTGTTGCTGCATATCAAGTTTTCTGCTTTAGTCTGATTTCCATCAGTTGCACAGAGCAAAAGAAACATTTCTTTGGATTTTAGAGAGCTTCTGAACCTCTTCCGTATTGTGACTAACCTCCTAACATACAGGCCCATTCACAGGCCCACTTTCACTCCCTCCCTTGCTGACCTCATCTCACGCCTTTCCATTTAGTAGTTCATTTGTTGGAGTACATGGAAAGTTCTCAAAAGGCAAGATTAAATTGAACTTCCTTTACTGAAACCCTGTGGATGCTGCTAATCATCTCATGCAGCAGTGAGTCTTTAGAGGCCTACTATTATTTCAGAATGATCTTCATAACTTGACCTGAGCTGCAGATATTTTCTAAATACTTGATGTCAATGAGGTAGAAAACAYACATTTATTCTCAGAAACAGATACCTGAGATGTATTTATTTAAGGTGTAACATATCACTCATGGCGATTTTAGAAAGTCAGAAAAGCCTGKGATAAGAGGAAGTGTGTACAACCTGGTTATTCATGATCAATGTTACAAGGCATTCTTGCTCACTGGAGTTATAAATATATCCTGGTCTAAATTCTTTCTCCTCTTACCAGTATAAAACCAGATGTGAATTTTGTATTGTAAGGAATTCAGTTACTTGAGCTCACCAATATATTCCACATTCTGTTTTCAGCGTTGTTACACAGCTGTTAAACAACTGGCTCCTTACASATATTTTACACAATAATATTTTATCTTTGATTGCTTAGAAAAGCAAAGCTTTTAATACCTTAACAAAAGCTATGAGCAGCTAAAACCTAAGACAGAACTGAGGTCAGCTGAGGTTTACCCCCCAGATCATATCCACAGGTTTCTGGTAAGCTTTTGCCAGTGTCCGTGATGAATCAAAAAAAGATATTCCCCKCTATGTGGAAGAATTACTTCAAAAAGTTCATTCAGTTAAAGTCTGCATGACATACACAAAATAGTTTCTGAAAACATACAGTTTTGTAAATTAACTATTTTCCTCAGCGTACCATGGTTTGGAACAGGACTCACTCTAAAATATTGTGGTGCTTCATGTGGACTATAATACTATTTCAAATGTGCTAGGCAAGAGTGCCTTTTGTCACCTTTCAGCCAAACAGCAAGGTGGTGCTTAGGGGGATGGCTCCTAGAAATTAAAAGCCATGGCAGCAGCCAAAGCCTAGTCGGACGGGTGTAGACACACACTGCAAAGGCACACCTTCCAGCTCCCTGTTTGCTGTTTCCAAATTCCTATAGTCCCGTTAAATGTAAAGATCTGTTTTCAGTGTTATCTTTTATCCTATTTAGCAGAGCATACGCAAATCCTTATACACAGTATTTCCTTTATACATAGAACATTTTTCTGTCTTGTCCCAAAGCTTACCAATTTATGAAACAGGCCCCTACTGTGGAGATTCAGGAGGTAAAATTATTTTCACTAGCTCAGTTCCGAGCAAAAGCAGCARACTGATTTTGGAGGCAACTGTGCCGCTTGAGACTTTGGCATTTTCAGGATACATGACTAGGCGCAGGTCATTGCGCTTTCATAAAGATCTGGGAACTTTTTGAAAATAATAATAAAAAAACCCCATTTATAGTCCAGCTGGTCTTAAATTCTGCTTAATATTGCTTTCAATTGCAACTCAGTTCTACATTATACTTTGCTTTCTATTTAGATGCTTTGTTGCTATGTAAATTTTCCCATTTATGGGATTTTMACTCTAACTAACAACAGCTAGAACTGACACAGACTGTATATATAAAATGAGCCATATCCAACCTCCTTAAGAGCATGAATAAAATCTGCTACTACCAGATCATAACAATATTTGAAAAAAAAAAAATGCATCTGCCATGAAAGGAATTTTTCATGTTGATACTTTTCCAGTCAAGACAGGGTGGGTGGAAAATAGCATTGAAAACAGAGAAAGAGAGGCTAGGTTTTAAATAGAATAAATGATAGCAGCGCATAGGCAAGCGTGCTTTAATCAGTCAGCCAGCATTAGACAATTTCAAAAACTGGCAGTTAACAGTGTTTTCATTAGCTTGTGGTATCTGAAGGACAGTGATATACACATCAAACAGAATTCCAAGCACGCGTAGTGCAAGTGCCAGTTGAGGCTTCATATGTAAGTTTAAGCTGGAATTCAATCCTTTTATCATATGTGAGGCATACTGCCTCTCTCCTATGATATTTTTACTCTTTTTGAGTGAAGAATTAATTTCCAGCGGATTTACAAGTAGATGTGTTCATTAAAAATTGTACCTATAACTAAAACTGTCACATACTCTATACAGAAGACTTAAGGTAGCTTAAATTAGATAAAAAGTTTGAAATGCTTCTGTTACTCTTTTGTCAATAATCAAATGTTAAAAAYAACCCCCCTCCTCCATCTTTTTTTCCAGGGAGAACACAGACAAATCTACATTTCCAAATCTTAACCTTTATTCTCATGTTATTCCCTCTGCTTTAAACATGTTTCAATATGAACAAATAAGAATGTGTGATTTGTCCATACATCAACTTTCCTCTGCTTTCTGCGGCCACATTTCGTCCTTTGCAGCCGTTTCAGCTCCAATTCTTCTAGCTTCCTGAAGTTTAAACCTTATCAATGAAAAGCAAATGATCACCATTTGCTAACTTTTTAATAGCTAGCAGCTTACCAGCCAGCAGAGACTGGAACTTCACCTCTTCTCCAGAAGACAAAATCACAAACACTATCTCTCAGCCATCGAAGGAAAACAGGATATGGATGCCCTTCTAAATAGCCTAGCAAGAGCAACTTGGGATGTTATTGRCAGCAGAGATGGTAAACGTTCTGAAAGATATTTCTTCATGGAGAGTCTGTAAAGTAGTTTGTTTGGTTGTTTTTTTTTTTTTTTCCTGAAGGGAGTAACAGGGAAACAGTTAATGTATATGTTGAGGTGGCTTAGTTGTCCTGTTTTCACAAACTTATGTTGAAATATCTAATTTCTTCTTACAAAGGAACGCCAGGCTCTTTCCCTCAGGCTCTCTTCCCCAAAGTGCCTGTAAATCAGCAATAAATGCTCTTGGGTATGGAGAGTTCTCCAAACGGACAGCAAATAAAGCCTCCTTAGCGTAAGCAGACAGTTACCAAATATGCGAAGTAAACTCTCATCTGTAGCCTTTACAAGCAGACTATGATGCACTAAAAGTCTAAGCTAAACATAATTGCTTTAGAGATTATATATTTTATGCTGCATAACATTTGAAATATAGTAAATGTCAAGAAAGAATTTTAAAATGTATATTAATGCCATCTGGAAAGGGAGAAGTGGATAAGAGATGTAGCACAACGCACTTCCAGCCAAGAAGAAAAACTTGGAATCAGACTTCTAATGAATGTTTTGGATATGAAAAATTCTTCCAGTGAAGTTCTGAATTCTCCAGAACCATGAAAAGCAACGAGAAACCTGAATGAAATATACTTGGGAAGGTGTGACTGAGAGAAAGAACTCTCATTTGAGAAAATATTTGGGATGTTGCATCACTTTTCAAATAAGAAATCCCAGCATAGCTGCAGTCAGTGGTGGCCCTGGGGAGTTTGCACAGGAGGCATTGGGGAAGGGTGGCTCCTGCCAACGCGTGAGGACAGCAGGGGCACCAGGCACAAGCATCCGAAGAATAGGGGAGAGTGGGCTGCTATCCATGTAAACCAAAGTCCATCACGGCAACTAGCTGGCRTTTTATAGCATCCTTAATGAGTTTGCTGTGACAGTTTTAACCAGCTATAGGGTTTGAGTCAGCACTGAAGAGTCATTTTTTATGTGTACCCAACTAAAACTCTCCTGCTTTCCTAAGATACTATATATCATTGKTTCCCATTTTGGTCAACAACAGCCACGAATGTTTTGACTGCACATTAAAAGTTATAGACTTTTGAAGGAGACTTGCAAATCTCRGAGCTGATTTCTGCTTTTAAACATTTTTTTCTTTCTGCAGATGTTTGGCCCACCATGCAGTAAATAACTTGTGAAGGGGTAAGGAATCATTTGGGTGGAAAGCATGATACAGTTGTAAGAAATTATTATCTTTGTTCCCCAAATGTCACATAATCAATGAGAGGAAAAATTGTTTCTGTGGAAAATATTATGGCTTCTAAAAGATTAATGCTGATGGAAGAGAGTAGCCAAACAACACCCTGCGTACTCTACATATTTTCTAACTTCCTGAGACAATGCTTTTTGAATCCATACTGTAAAAACATATCTCCTATACATCTATAATATGGATTAAAGCAAGAAAAAAAAAAAGAAAAAAAATCCCTCAATCTTTCCCTTTTTTATTTTTAATTAATTCTCTACTTTTATCRAAACATACAAATAAAAACAGTTAATATAAAAATTATATCTTTTTAAAGGAATTTTGGGGAAGTTAGACTTTTGGTTGTCACTGATCCCTGAATAATATTTAAGGTATCAGGCTCAGTCCAAAGTTGCATGCTTAGTTCCTGTGCAGTAAGCTGCAGTGCGGATACATGTTGTGTTAGCTACTGCATTGAAATGCCTCCCGTGTTCTCGGTTTGCATGTTTATCCTACAGCAAACGTGGGGAGTCAGTTATCTCACATTCCTTATAGACAGCACATGCACAGGGACTGTTATTTCAGAGTAACTCAAKCTGCAAATTGTTTATTCTGTGGTGACTTCTTTATGTTGCCACACCTGTAACACAGTGCCCTTGGGATCAGATTTACCAGCTTGTCTAGCCTTGGTCACTAAAGAGGGTTGATCTAAGGAACTAAAAAAAACCCTTTTTTGTTTTGTTTTGTTTTGTTTTGTTTTGTTTTGTTTTGTTAAACCGTATTAAACTTGCTCATGTAGAACTTAATATTTTAAGCTTCATTTAGTTCAATTCTCTTCCAAGGTGTGACCAGGTTTAATACTATGTAGACTAGCCTCACCTAAAGTAAGAAAGACAAATATCAGCTAGAGTTGTAACTCTGAGAATAAACAATTTACAACTCAGTCACTTTSTTTCAAAACTTACCATTTAATTCTTCTTTAATCTTAGGAACTTTCAAGTCTTCTCCTAAAGCAGCTTTATCTATGCTACACTAGAACATTTATTTGATTACCGAATAACTAGAGGCAGCTAATAACRTTGGATAAAAAGTAGTAGAACAATAACTTATGCGCTTCTTCCAGCTTTCAAAGGAACAATTTTGCTTTAAGAGAGTCAAACTTACATTTACCACTGTCTCAATCAATACTGGAAAATTTGCCAGTCTTTTATATTTGATTTGCTTAGGGCAATGCTGAATATCTGAGGTCTGCAGGAAAAATGTCTATAGCTTCCACTAGCCTTTAAGCCTCTTAACTACCTCAAGTTACCTGATGACCAATTAACTGAAGAGAAATATCTCATGAAAAAATCCTTTTCACTTGTCAKTTTGAAATTATTTGCTGCTAGAGCTTTTTCCTTTACAAATTGCACAGGTTTGAATTTCTTCACAATACAGAAAGCCTTAAAAAGAGCTATTCTGGAACATGGTTAAATCATATTTTGGAGGGCAGACAAGCTCTTCACAGAAATACAGGTTTGTTGATAAAGAGGCCTCTGGAGATCATCTAGTCCAAACCCCTTACAGCAGGGTCACCTAGAGAGTTGCCCGGGAATATGTCCAGATGGCTTTGTATGTATCCAAGGAATATATCTTGTTTATCTCCACCACCACTCTGACTACCCAGGCAATCCTCACAGCAAAGAAGCTTTTCCTCATATTCATATGGAGCTTCCTATGTCTCAGTTTGTGCCCACTACCTCTCTGCTAAAGCTGGGCACCACTCAGWAGAGTCTGTCCCCATCCACCTTTGCTAATGTTATCAGTTCTGCATTGTAGGCTGCTCTGATCTGCCTCTGATCTTGCTGCAGGGACAGAACTGGACTTGTGAGAAACATGCAGCTGTGCACACACATCTAGACACACACACGCACGCACAGATATACACACATACACACACAGAGGACAGGACAACACATCAAAACTGTYCAGCAAAGCAACAAACCCTCTGGATGCACCACTGAAGAATTCAACAGAACAACACCCAGATTTCAGAACAGCAGGAAGTTCCTGCTGTTCCTTTTGTCTCRGGGACTACACCAACAAAATTACAGAGCAACAGCTGGGCTCTTACTCTTCATACTTCTGTGCTACTTCCAATGACTGCTCTAAGGGGTTCTTTTAATGACTTGTCTGTGTGCACTAGCCGGCACAGCTCCTTGCTTTAGAGACACGAGTATCCTAAACCTGTTTATTTGTTTCCTCCTTGGCTGTGATTTCTGTTCTCAAAGGGAAACCAAGTGTCACGTCAGCATCTATTGCCTAACACCCAGATCAATGACCACTAGGTGCTGCTGCCACTGACACTGATGCAGAGAACCTGGAGGAGCCTTTCCAAGGTGTTTCTGCCCTGTACTGGACCGAGTAGCTCCATGATGCAGAAGGAGTGGCAGGAAGGGCAAAACTGGCAGAACTGAGAAAACTCTGGTAGAATTGGGAAAGTTGTGGTACGAATTGGAAAACTGCGGCAAGATGAAACAGTTGCCCTCGGAGGAATTTGTATGCTTGGACAGATGTCATTGCCTCAGCAATCTCTTTTGGTCTTTTCTAGGAAAAAGGCAGAGCAAAAGAGGGAAACAGCTCACGAGTTTAATCTAAGGATTCACCTTGACCTAGATTGTCCAGATTTCACTGGGACAGCAGACAAGATTAGATACTAGAGAAAATTAATAAAATCCCTAGTTTAATTGGCTGATATGACTGATGTTAAATAGATCCCTTCAAAGAGTAGTGCTACTGAATCACTAAGATTCAAACCAAATTGAAAATGTACTTATGAAAAATACTTTTTGCAAAGCCTGTGAAATGTGAGGATTAGGTTGGTGCATCCAATGTGATCAATATCTTGCAATTGCATTAAGGCCTCAGGCAACAGAGGCCTCATTCCTTCCCATTTTCTGTTTTCTGTTTCTAGGCACCATCCTAGGCAATCAGACATGAACAGAAAATGAATTTGCTACAAGCTAGTAGCATTGTAAGTGGCTTTGATATAAGTGGAACAAGGGTCGGTAACTTCTAAGCTCCAGTAGCCTGATAAGAATATTAAGTCTACCATTTATCCCCAATGAGTGCTTGATTAGCCATACAGTGCTCTGCTGACAGAGTTCACTAAAAATACATTATGCTAATAACACTTGAGTGCCAGCAACACTGGGAAAGCCCATGCCTTAACACAAAGAATGAGTCATTACAGTATTTACCTGGCTGATACAGTTGCAATAAAAAAAGATATGACTTTCTAGTTCTGTTTCCAAAGTTCTTACTAGAAACAGAGGTGATTTCTCAGAACACTAAAAGGCTGGGAAAAAAGAAAAATTACATGCCAACACAGTGGAAATGTGGGAAATAAAATGATGTTTGAYGCCAGTAACAGCCAATTATCTGGTAATGGGGTCAGCTATGTGTTTACCTAAACTCCTTCATATGACTATATCCCTGGTACCTTTCAGGACATTTCCTTCCTATTTGGGCTGTAAGCAGATTTGCCTTGCATGCCTGTGAATTCTGCCTGTTCCCCATCATGCTGCCATTGCTGATGTTCAGTTCTCTTTCCTTGTCTCCATACTYAGGATCACCATTGCCGAGATGGCTTCCATCTTCAAAGGGAAGGATTTGTGGGGTCCCTTTCTATTTTTACTGTTTTTTCATTTACCATTGGGTGAAACCTTTAAACACAGGCAGAATCCAAACCATACTTCAGTGCATTGAAGACAGTTGGGTGTGGGGTTCAATGCTACTTCACATTAACTCCATGAGTCCTACAGCTTCTTCTCTGCTGAACACTGAAACTTGCATTCTCTTCCCAGTCCTCTCATCCTCCTGTTACAGCTGCTARTAGCAGAGACAATGTGCAATTAGCAGCCCGGCTAGGAGGTCTGGGTACTATAAACAAGGCTCAGATGCAGTTCAGCTAACTGCTTAGTTGCCAGCTATTGTATGGGTGAATTATTGTACAACACTTAGGCATAACTCACAGCAAGAATGAGTAGTCATTTTATAGATGATAAAATGGGAATTTATGAAATGGGATCAGACATGGAAAAAAAGACAGAACTAAACTGGCTATTGAAGCTGGCCAAGCCAGTAAAAAAAAAAAAAAAATCTTTTGTTAGCCAAAATCTTTTGYAAGTCTAGCCAAAATTAAGTCGAATTTGCTAAAAAATTTCAAAGAGCAAAGGTATCATTTTAAAAGGAACTGGATTGTCTTCTCCATTATAAAAAGTTATGATATTTTAATATTTTTTATGGATACTATCAATATAGCTTTAAGAATTGATGAAAGGTAAAACCAAAATATTTGCTTTTGAGTGGGTAAACTTTTTTCCTATCTGAAATGTATCTTTATTTTAAGGTTTTGATTTGCCCTGAAAATGAAACAAAAGCAAAACAAACAAACAAACAAAAAACTGGGATCCTAGCAGCTTTAAGAAATGTTCATTCTGTCAGTGCACCAAAAACCTAAGTTCGATACTCGCACTTAACTCTTATGAGCCACCGGATTATTTAAATAGAAAGGTAAAAAAGAGTTAAGCAATCTGATATATTGTAGCTAGTCATATCTGGGTTAGTAATGTGAGAAAGGTCCAGGCAGTGGAGAAAAGCAAGTAGTCCCTTGGTACAACTTACTTCATGTAAATGCAAATGCCTAAAATAGGTCAGTAGAATCATRYCTTARAAATGCCTGTTTCTCTTCCTTAACTACAAAWGAAATGTAGGTGACTAGTGCTGATGTAGTGTTCTATTTTATGAATATCTACTGCTGGGTAATACAAATTTATGCATTTTAATCATTCACAAACAAAATCAGYGTGTGAAAGACCATAAAACATAGCTCTAGAAGCTGGAAGAAGAAGAGGCCAAAGAAGAGGACATTTGACAATGCCTAGTGTAACCTACAAAAATATAGTAAGAACCACAGCAAAAACAAAAGGTARTCTGAACTACTCTCACCTGTGAAAAATCGTGCATTTGACATTGCCTCTCTGAAGAAAGAGAGCAATGTCTGTATCTGCCCACTCCATAAGAGCAGCTGACAGGCAMCAGATACGTGAATAGTAAATGTAATACTGAAGGAATCCACTGTACTTCCAGATGAATAAACTGCTGATCACTTCGTCTGACGGTATGGAAGGCTAAAGCAAGCTGAAAGTTTTCAATTTACGAGGAACAGTGTACTTAAGTAGCAGAAAATTATATACTTACTGATCCAATCCAGCTGTGTGTGATATCTGAAGGACAAAGAATTCCAGTAAAAAAATAAATGAAACCAAGTGGTAAATAATCAAACTATTCTCTTCATTAGCCTGGTAATCTATTCCGCTTTTCTGCAAAGCAATAGGTAGCCACATGCAGTGCTGGTGTCTTTTATTTTCTCCTTTCATTTCTTCCTTGCAATTTTTTATCATTCCTTTTATGTACATTTCCCTTCTACACTTTCCTCAATGYTCCTTTTTCTGGGATTCCAAATTTCAGGATTGCTTTCCGGATTAAACATTTGTTGTTTTATAAAACTAATTCTCCATCACTATAAACATGCCAATATAAGTTCTCCAACTGATGATATTGAAGAAGTCTACTGCTATCATCTCCTCTTTCCAGACAAATTCACAGTGCATTGCAGGAATATAGAACAGCACAGATTTTTTTCCCTGAGCTTGTCTTGAGTTTTTTGACTGTAGAAGGTGTCACTTAGATATATGCAAACTGCATTTGAGGCAGCATAGTTATGACCAGATAAAATCCTGCTCCTGCTTTGCAGATTTCTGAGAAACTCATTCAGGCAAATTTTGGTAGATATTGACCAGGAAGGAAATTAAAGACACGACAGAAGGGACTTATCGAAGCAAATTGCATTCTACTTTCAGTTAAACATATACTATTACTTTCATCAAAACTGGAGCATTTTATCCCTTTTCCTTCAATTACTTAAACCATCTTGTCATCTGACTGTTCTGTAGGTCTATGCTGTACTCTTGGCAAGACCACTGAGCATGTTAGACTCAGAAACAGTAATTAGTATCTGCTCGTACGAATGTTCTGGCCTGTTATTTCTCATTACTCAAACTCCGTACTCAAGACATGTTTATAAGCATAAATTGTTTTCCTACTGCGCTTCTAATTAACACTTCCATTAGGACCCAGGCAGAGAGTATGGAACATACTGAAAGAAACTACTGTTTACAGAAACATGATAAAAYACATACAAATATGTCCTGCAAAGTGCAATCAAGCCAGCTTGGGTGACGTATGGGTGTGTTTTTATGTGTTTGTAAGCACAAACAGATGTGTATGTTCACAGGCAAGACTGATTTGTTCATTAACATGAAAAAAGCTACATGAATAACAGTCCGTTCGTTTTTATAATTGCCTCTTGCATACCTTTAGCGCTGCTCCATTTGTTTTCTGAAATCCTTGGTAGCTTCAAATTAGCTCCTTGAACCTGATCATACKTTAGTCACCTTCTACCAATTTTCCATTTATTGCATTAGATGTATTTGGCTTTTTATATTTACACCATTTTTAATGACCTTCARCCTTTCTTTTTAATCTATGAGAAATCTGCATTATACTTGAATTAAGATCAACAAGTAACAGGTTAGTTTAGCATTTTCTTTCAGCCTGAAAAGATAGAAWAAAGGCTTGCTAAGCATCATAAATTGTTCTGGATTTCCACCTGAACTGATTTATGCCTCTGAATAAAAACATAATCTTTTCGATTTTGCATATTTCAATTCAAAGCCATATGCAGAAAAGCTCCAAACAGCCACAACTGAGTTTCACCTCCAGAAATCTCATTGTGAGACTTAGGAGAGTCAATCCACAAGGAAGGAGATTARGCAAATAGTCCTGTGACCTGAAGTGCAGTAAGCTTTGCGCTCAGAGAGCAAGTCTGAAAGCCTGGCAATTAACTGTAACTCGGGGCTGGCGGTAGGGGGATGTTGTTGTCTTTGTTTTTAATTACATTTTATTGAACAACTAGATGATAAGCATCAAAAAACAAGCTTGTCTTGGATCATCAAATACGACCGGAGGAGTTTGTTTGGTCTGTGAATTCAAGCAAAGTAAAAGGGCTCTTCCTGTGTTTACCTGAGTAATTAATGAAAGACCAAATTGCTTTTGAGCCAGCAGGCTGCAGTTAATTGGAGTTATGTACATTCATTGAACTGAGTGATTAGGAGCAAAAAGGATTTGGAATATAGGTGATAACCCTTTTTTTAGGAAAATACTGCAGCAAAGGCTGAATGCTAAAAGACAACTTTGATGTCACAAGATGATGTCAGTTATGCATGTGTGGGGGGCTTCTCTTTTCACTATTGTTTGAAAATAAAGTACTGGGCTAACTGAGCAAAATACTGGGGAAAAAATCAGTTAGATAAGGGGGTTTAAAAGTGGATCTCAGACATTCAGCCTATTGCTATTACTTTTAAACTAGTAAGCTCCGTGAATTAAGAGAAATTTGCCAGTCTACATTAAGGAAAATTATGTTTGCAGGGAAATAAATGTTCTAATTTCCAAAACTATTGTCGTGTCTATTCTTCCACGATATGTCACCAAGCACTGGAGGCCATATTTTGATATTCCTACTCAGCTGTAGTAGCATTTAATAACCTACTGTTACTTGAAAATAACAGTTGAAATTAAGGCAATTTGCTTTTTAATTGTATACTTTAAATGGCCAGGATTATCAGCATGTGCAGGCCTACTGATTATTTATTTTATTTTTCCAGACGTGCCTGAGTGTATTCACCAAAAGGTTCTTTGGTTATGGTGATACTGGTAACTGAAAGTTGCTGATGGACTGAAGGACAAACAGAAATGAGGTCTCTCGTTTTTGATGAATTAAGAATTAATTAAGTTAAAAAGGTGAGGTTCCTCTTGGTTTGTTATGGTAAACTTCATGTTATCTTCTTTCTCCTCTTCACTCTTACTCAATGAATATTTCACTCATCCTAGGAAAAAAAACCAAAAAACCAGAGTGTTATTCTTCCCTTCCTGCTCTCGAGAACAAATCACCTTTTAGGTATCTATGTTGTTTCTTGGACCCGACTGTCGCCAGATAGCAATTTGCTGATCAGAGCTCAGGCTCAGCACGCTTTGTGAAGATGTGCATTAATTGTTTATGTTACTAAGAAGATCATACTAAGAAGCTCAGGAGAGCTGTTGAATTGCATTTTTTTTTCCCTTTTTCCCCCACCAAAGTTTAAAATAACCTGAGTTCTGTCACTAAGTAGTTGCATTATACACAGTGGCAGGATAACTGAATTCTCAGTCTGTCTGTCTTATCTGTGTACCAAAATCACACAACTAGACTCCCTAGAGGACATAGTGCTGCTGACAGTTTGGTATTTTTATACATTTTTTAATTATAAAATGTGCAAAATAGTATAGGTGGCTCAATTATACATAAATTAAAATTAACATTTTGGCTTTATATATCATTTTCCTAAAGAATAAATCAGACAGTTGCTCRTTTTTGCTTTTTAAAGATCATACTATTGGTATTTAAAACAAAGATTTTTTGAAGACTATTTCAGAGTTCTTTTTTTTCAAAGTCAGTATTTGTGCCTCAATTTATCCCTCTTTCCTCATCTTCCTTGTCCTTTTTTAATGAAAAATGTTGATGAGATCTATTGACATTTTCATGTGCTGTCAAACACAAAGCATAATAAAAGCAGTATAGAAAAATCATACTGACACCACTGACTTGGATCAGGTTCAGGATCACGGGTCTACCCTGAGCCCTGATGCTGAAATTTCTGCAATACTTGGTGGCAGGTAGTAAGATGTTTCTGCAGTTTTATTTTTAACAGCTGTCTGTAGGGACTAAAATTGTGCAGTGCACTAGAAAACTTCATTCAGCCTCAAGTGCTGTGGGTGTCTGCAGAGGCTGCAGTATAATCTGTGTTTAAGTTATTATGGGCTAGATTCCCAGTGGCTTCCTTTCTAATTTGGTAAACTCAGGGATCCATTACATTTTAATATGYAGTTCAGGAGTTAATAGAAAAAGCTGTCTCAAATTAGTAATAAGGCGCGCATTTCCACACTGGACTTTAATCATTTCAGATGACTGGGTATTTACAAAGAATCAGAGCTTTATGGGTACTATGAGCAGTGCTGACTGTGAGAAACAGCACAGGGCCACTGGGTGCCATTTCTTTTAAGCAGAGATCTCTGTTGAAGTCAAAGAGGAGGGATGCTGAAAAAGCAACCCGATATTTTCTATTGAATTCAAGGTAAGATTCTGCTACACTTGCTCCTACCGAGCAGCACCTTGTAGTGTGAATAACGATAAGAAAACTCTGGGACCCCATGACAGGAGTTTCTCAGTGTGCATAATGGCAAAAAATGACCATTTTTTCMAGAAAAATTGCTGGACAATGGTAAAATTGTACTGAATTCTGCTTTCATTGAAGCTGATATTCATCTAATATATTAACTACCTGTATATCATATAAGCAARGTTATTTAATGGAATTAATAAGCTCCTGAATAATGTATAAATATATGTATACGCACAAACACACACACGTAAATGTGTGTTCTCTGTTAGTTATTTGAATTGTTGAATTTCACATTTCTTTTTTCCACTTCCAAAAACTGTGGAGTACAATGAAGGGAGTCCAAACAACCCCAGGCAATGCTGTTATCAAGTGGAAAGCAATTACATAGTGATGACCGAGATCAAAAATACTTYATTGGCAGATGCTTTGAAAAATGCAAACAATGTTATTTTCTCTCTCTTTTTAAGAGTAACAGCTTTCTTTCAAAGAGATAGGAACTTTTCATGGAAAATACTGGTTTACCACRTTGCCAATGGCTCTGCCACAGCTTTAGTGATATTATTTATAAATAGTTTAATCTTCTTTCCTTGTATGACAGCAATTTTTGTTATTTATTAGGATAATGTTGTAAAGTTACTGGTTATTCTTTACATGAATTTTCAAATTACATTAAATTACTGAACGAATTGTTAGCAAATCAAAAGGAAACATACAGGCTTTGAGTAATATTGTGCATTTACAATGGAGCTGATCAGAGATGACTAAAGCAATAAAATATTAGGGTAAAAGCAAATAAAAACATTATAAACTAACTTCTTTTGGTTATCTATATTTATATTCATTTGCACTTGCTTTGTAAGAATCATGTGGCAAAAAAATTTCTGACAATAATATTGTGGTAAAGGCAATCGCGGATACTTGTTGAAACTCTTYTCAGTTTTCAGTTCAGAAAAGCTACATTGAGAATTGAGAACCTTTTTATAAATCTGAATATTCACATGAAACATCTGACAGTAGGGTCTYGTAGACAGGTAAATGTATTGCACTAATAACTGAGTTGTTACTCGGTTTTATTGGTAATACTATTGCTATTGCTAKAGAAGTAGATTAAGTCTAAGAGTATGAGGCACTTTCTCAGGAGTGCAACTGCATAATTGTTTCTATCACTACAATTATATTTGTTGCAGTTTGTACAGATTTATCATCTGCAAATTAGGGTTACAGATGATATTTTTGAAATGAAGAAATTCAGCAAAAGAAATACACTGAATATTGAATATTTAAGCAATCTGAAGAGCCAGATTGACTTTGAATAGCCTTTTTTTTTTTTTTTTTAGGTCACAGTGTTTTCACAACCTCGATGCAAAGGCAGTTAACTGAATAGTTACATAGCATTTTTTTAATAGGGAATGAATAGTCTTTGGTATTATTCTTTAAATATGTTATTTCCCAGCATTACACTTTTGTGGAATTTACAGAATGTGTGTGTTTGAGTTCTTGCAAGAAAATAAATACACAAAGCATTTTTCATGATCTGATATTAATATGAAGTGTAATGCATTTGATTGCCAGCTTTCCATGGACAAGAAAGTTCAAGCATTTCCTTTCCTGGAACTATTGTGTTCCGTGAAATTAGYTGAAAAAGAAATTATAACTTAAGGAAATACTTCTTTCATAAGRTTTGTAATCATTATATTCTTTCCTCCAGTTTAGCATGGAAATATACTTCCTGTGTCATATATTGAAAATATCTATATAGATTAAAAGAGATCAATTCAAAGAAATTGGAACAATACAATTCATACTGTGATTTGTAGGACCAAATCCTGATTCTGGTGTCCTAGGAAAATCTCACTGCACATGAACTRATTCAGTTGACAATTGGGTCCACTATTAGTGTATCCCAAGGGCAAAAATAAGACTCCTAACATTTAGTTAAAATCAATGCATAAATTCAAGTAAAAAAAAAAAAAAAAAGAAACACATAGTGAATTCCAAATCCATTTCCTGCCTTTGAAATGACATGTTTTTCTGGAAGAGGYATCAATGCAGTTCTGCTGTTTAACAGGGGGATTAGGTTCTGGACGGATAAGCCAATGCTACAGGCTTCCTTGCATAGAGGGTAAGGATTTACCAGCCTGTGGATGGACYGGATACATCCTTCATCTCATCATATTTCACATCGTCCAAGTCCAGCAAAAATACCTGTATCTACCTGGCTACTTAAGCAGACCTGAAATAGAGTAGACAGGATAGGATGGKATCCTATGGGTAGGAAGAAAAGAAGGGAAGAAAGACTACAACATATGGATGATTGGTTCCAGGCACAGTGTCCAGCTAGCAGRCTCGTTTTCTTATATGGCTTATGTAGGCCTGTGTAGATAATTCAGATATCATAGTGCCAAGTCACATAATAAATAAAAACCCAATTATACTCATCACCTCATAGTTTKGCCAATGCAACACTTGGCCTCCTTCCACGCTGTGGGATCATTTTTGTGTAAAACAAGACAGATAGTTCAGCAAGGGATTTTTTTTTYYTTTTTTTTTTTACCTTGGGGTATGAGAAATGTAGTGCCCCAGATCTGTACCAAGCCCAAGTTTCTCCAAGGCAGAATGATACAGGAAATTACTCCTAATATGGTTGAGGGACAGTTATCATTTTTGCTTTCTGACTTGTTACGCAGAAAGAAAGTTTCTTTCTCTCTCTCTCTCTCTTTCTCTCTCTCTCTCTCTCTCTCATACACACACCTCTACTAACCCCCAAGACATATTTTGGCTGCATACTTATGTAGCAAGGAAAAGATTCTTCATAAATTATACGTACAAAGGGGAAAAAGGTGAATTTTTTTTTAAAAAAAAGCTAAATAAAGAAAAACCAAGTAYAGCTGTTCCTCCCATTATCTTAAACAACATTAGGCTTGAGCCACAAGAATTGCATTGCATTGGCCAACTTGTAGCCAACTGTAACCTAAGAGCATTTGCAACCTCATGTTTATGCTAAAAGTCTCTTTGCACCAGAAGGGCTCTCTRAGAACAGAATGTCCAGAAGTCACCATGTCCCAGGGACCAACCTAATACTTTACAATCCAGAAGTATCCCACTGAAGCTGTTCTTTTGTGCTCCAAATYGTCAAGTATATGAGGGCAGAAGAAACAGAGCATGTACAAATAACAACTAACCTATTGGTAGCGCTGTTTCCAGGATAGCATTCAAGTCTCTTCTCAAAAAGATATTATGTATTTTATGAAAAAGCACCAAAGTTTCAACAAAAGAGATGAAAAAAGCCTCAAATCAGAATATGCTGCAATATGGTGACCAGCAAACTCCATCAAGTSTAAACAGCATGGGCTCAAGTACCTTCAATAACATTTTACAGATGCATTCTTTAATCACTGAAGTAATGGATAAAAGAAGAGCYCACACTCTTTCTGGTGGTGCTTTCTGCAGATTTGGAAGTGATTTGACACTGCTTCTTCCCAGGTCAGCCTCTCAAATGACAYAGACAAAGAAATACCTGCATTTCAGGCTCCTATTTTAGCAAAGGWTCAATATGGCCCTCTCTTTCCCTTTATACCCATGTCATCATAACCTTGCCAAACCAAGAACTAATCCTGTCTGCTAAAGACATCCAATTTTTATGTTTAATTTTTGTCCATGAAAGTGAGTTTCCTGAAATCTAATGGAGTGTAACGGGAGAAGCTGTTCATTCTCAGAAGCAAATTCTCAAAGCATTTTGATGTATTTTTATRGCATTCTATATTCAAAGTTGCAATGAGCCAAATATTATAAATCCTGAAAGGTTTTTATTCCACTAATATTTCCCATGTTACATAATTTGCAAAATGAAATCAATGTATTCGAGGAAGGATGTAAGCAGGAAGAAGCAGCCTGAAGCCTAAAGCTAGGAATCTACTAATTAAGATATGCAATAAAAATGTTAATCAAGTAAACTTAGAGAGGATGGGGGGAAAGAGATTACATAATCCTCTTGGCACCATGTAATGTCTCAGTGCTCTCACATAGGAAAATGATGAGTAGGTAAACAAGGAGAGAGAGAAAAAAACAGGTCCTTTGGTTATGGGCCAAAGATGAACCAGTTCCAAATGGCTCCTCCAGCTCGTGTTAATGATTCAAGTTAGAAACATGCAGGTCTAAGAGCTCTCTCTCTAGAGGGACAGCTTGGAGAAACTAACCAAGCAGCTGTAGGAGAAAGCTGGGAAACAGGCATTTTAAAGGAAGATTCTTATCAASTATGGTCATAGCTAGGCATTTGGTTACTTTATTTCTTTATAGTCTACTCCTCTGTTGCAAATATTTTCAGTAAACATACTACTTGTTTCAGTGTCTTGTACTATAAATGCTTCAGTGCTATCCGGCAGGTACTTCATATTTTTGTGGATCTGTAAAGCCGTGGTCTGGGATTAGGCTTGTAGCCTTGTTGCCCAGTAAATGTGGTGTTCTTTGTAAACAGGCTTTGTGTTGAGCTGATAGCACAGACCTCAGGGCTTTCCAGGCTTTGCCAGGACTTGTTTTGGCTTTGCTGGAGTCATGTTTTAGCTTGTTTAGCTGTAAGAGCAATTATCTAACAACTATTTATTTCAGCTTTTAAACAAGTGTGTGAGGTGATAGCCAAAGCTTTCTCTGTGTAGAATTAATTATTTTTGACCTTAAAATAAAATACAACATATAGGAATATGGGTAAGGAATGGTAGCAGGGGTCTTAAATGAAAATTCCAGAGGCCCTAGAGCGATAAACTAATCACCAATGGCCAGTTAATGATTATTAAAGGAAAACAACCTTGAGAGCTGAGTAAAAACAGTTTTTCTTTGTCTTTACCATGACAGTGAAGAACTAGCATCTAAACTATGTAAATGCATTATACGCTGCAAACTGAGACGTAATGCAGAACTGCAGCTCAATGAAGAAAAAGCTAGGCTTACAGTATGGTAGAAAATGTATAAAATGACTCCAAGACAAAGCCAAAAGTGAGGAGGAAGAAAGTGTTTTCATATACCTCACGGCTGTGGCAGTAAAGGATGGAGAATGTTGACCATGAGCTTAATCRGTCCACCCAGCTCCCCGTCAAAGCCATTGACGTTAGGACCCAGAAGTGCAGTGGAAGGGTGAGAATGATACCACAGAAAGGTGGAGAGACTAGACAGCCTGTATCTGAACTGGAAGTGTTGAAACAATTGTAACTGCACTAACGACTGTATCTTGATTAAACTGCTAGGACTTAGAATAACAGTAAATACATATCTTTGTAAATGACATATRCTTATTTTCTCCATAAAAAGACTTTGAGTGTGGCGTATAGTTAGCAGTAAARGCTGCTCACTCTGTAACCTGGATGTAACAAACTGGTAACACTACCAAGGGCACTGTGCACCAGCATGTTTATCTGAGGCTTCCAAAAGGTGAAAGGACACATCCCTACAAAGTCGTTGAGCTATTTTAGGAGATAATGATATGAAGTCTGCACAGAGAAAGCATCTAGCCAAGAATCTCCCTTTCTGGGAGCAGGATAATAAAAGTGAAAGCTGAGAACTTTCTTACGTTCATAATAGACCTGAAATTGTGATTGGTGGTACCTGCTGCAGCTCCAGGCATTGTACTAGACCGAATGCTGCTGAGAACCACCTCTTTATCATGAACGTGTAGGAAGGCACCATGATTTTGGGTTCTCTCTTCTAGGCAGTTTGCTAGGATTTTGTTTTCCACAAGGTTAGGTCAGGTGCCGCCTTTGCTCAAGCAACCAGTAGCATCTGATTTTTTTTCCCCCCTTTCAGAGGAGTTCCTTTTTTTAATACAAAAAAAAAAGGACCATTGCTTAACACCCAAAGCAATATAATAATTTTGTTCTTTCAGTTCTGTTAAGATTAAAAATGCTGATCAAATGCCACAACCATACACTTCAGAGCACTTAATATTTTCAGCATAATTTACTTTTTAATTAGAAAGCACAAGAGTTAATCACWGCAATAGGCTAATTTCTGGCCAGAGTGAACTCCTTGGCACTAATTTTGATAAACTTTTCCTGTTACATCACCAATATTATAGCTTTAAAATCCCTGCAGTGAAATATTTTTTCATTGTATTTATGCTAGATAGTATATTCGTCCTTGATTCAATAGAATGAATATTATCAATTAAGATGAAATTATTATTCCATGTCTACAGTTATGTTAGTCAAAAGTAACCACATAAAGTTCAAATATTGCATTTATTTATTACCTGGACAAAGATGTCTGCTCTTTGGGGATTTTATATATTAACATTCAGTTTATTACTTTGGATTTGCCTTTCTAAATTGCTTTAAAGATATCTCTAAATTCTATTACCTAAATTCCAAAACAGTAATAATGATTTGCAACATGCAATTTTAGATTGCAATAGTAATACTTCTAGAGATACTCTACATAATTTTTAGTATGCAAATTTAGGTCTGGAGTAGCTCTAACAAGTGTAATCACTTTAACTGCATATAACAAACCTGTGTGGGTTTGGATAACATTTTGTTATATGAAAATGCTCATTTTGATATACTGTGGCAATCTGAAGTGTCAGAATGATGAAGACAGAACAATATGAATTGGAAATTAATGTATAATGCTTGTGTGAAGATTATATCCCACTAATCAACACTTTTAAAGAAGATCAACACACTTTAAGGAAAGCTATTTAAAGAGAAGGGATAAAAATTACATTCACTTATTATATAAAGAGTAAGAAAAGCAAAAAAAGTTTGATTTTTGAATTCAAAAATATAGCATATATATATCTCCTCTAACATTTCAAAAATATATGTAGAATAGCTGAAAGTAGGCTACTCAAATATTAATAATAATATTTGGGTTTTTTTAATATATCAAAGTTAGCTATGCTTATTTTTGTTTTACAAAGAAGGTAACATATGTGTTATATGAATGATCTGGGTGCAGACTGGTGTAAGATCTGTTAGTACTCAGTCACAATGACCTCCTTCTAAATGAACCTGGTGTGCGAGAGCAGTCCATATAGTATTTTTGAGTCAGTTTTAATTTCGGTAAGCTGGTTTTGTTTTCAGCGGTAACATATAAAGTTTTTTTGCACATAATTGATGTTTYCCAGGCAGTCTTCAAGCAGAAATGGATTTCAGTACTTGATACAGGTATTTCCAAAGGTGAAATACAACCCAATAGCATGTGAGTTGGGAGCAGACCAYGTATATCAAGGCACAGTCTGGAGAATAGGGCAATAAATACACAGGAAACAATGACAAACCTCTAACCCTTAACCATGTGGCACTACCACCCAATACAATAATTTAGTATATCAATAAAACCCAATGGAACATCAACAGAAATGCCTTCCCAAGAGTATCACTGACAAAGCAAAGGTTAAAACTGCCATGAACACCTTTTTTTTTTTTTTTTTTCCCCTCCTTTACACTCGGGAGTTTTAAAGAAAAGCTGAAATTTACTCCACTCCGTAGTCAGTGATGTATATAATTAAATAGAAAGGTTTTGGAGGATGTGATTTTTATGGTTACTATGGCAACTAGCACCTAGATGGTCCATATTCTCATCCTTTTCTACCATCAAAAAGGAAAAAAGAAAAAAAACCTGTCTACCACCCACTTGAAAACAAATAGGTTTTCTGTTGCTCAAACTCTCATTGTTTTTAGCAGGTGTCTATTATTGCTCAGAATCAGGCTCCTAGAATAATCCTCCTCTGGAAATCTTCTCTGGAATTCTCCTCTGGTTTTATGAAAAAGCAATATGCATAAACTTTTGAAACATATTTATACTTACTCTAAGTGGAAAGTTTTCACCCAGCCTCACTTTATAGTCATTTTAACATGAACTAAAGCTCAACTAAATGGAAGTGCTGAATATACTATGGCCAGAGAAAATATTTACATGTTCACACTGCTAATAAAATCTCTCTCCTGACCTTTCTCATGGTGCATCTGAGAACTTTAGAGAATGGGCCGGCAGACATGTGATGCAGCTTTAGAGTGGATCAAAGTTGTTATCTATGGTTAAAACCTCTAGCACTTTGTGGACACTTCTGAAATCATTTGTTTARAAGGCTCCTAATCGCAAACTTTTTCATGTGTTTTTTTTGATGGACACAGAAATTCAGGCCTGCAAAGCTAAAAGCCATTTTAGTAAGTTTGCTATCTCTTCCCTCAGAGACCTCACAAGTGCTATCCATCATTTTTAATGTAATCCTTAACTCCCTGGGAAACTTTTTCTGCCATACGCATGCATATGAAAGAAAGAATTAACATTAACATTAATGTTAAAAAGACAGGCAGATGTTCCTTTCAGCTTCCTCCTGAAATCTCTGGTTTTCATTCCAGGCAAGTTTGAAAGCAATTTTTTAATCTTTTTTATTCTCTATCTGTCTGTCTGTCTGTCTGTCTGTCTGTCTCTCTTTCTCTCTTCCTCTCTTTTAAATGAGTAATTGCTTCTGGAATATTAGAGGTGAAAAAAAAAAATAACAGCAACAACACGTAACACCTCACTATCACATACTGTTTTTTGGTCTTCTGGCAATTAGAATATACCATACATCAGAATTTAATACATTTATTTATTAACTAAATATTTCTTATTAAAGTGACAGCTTACTCTTTTGCATTCCTTCACTCTTTTCCCAGTGGGCCTTCCAATCCTTACTTCTAGACAGCTTAACTTTAAAACATACTCATTTCCATTCTGTGACCAGAATATGAATAGCCAGTTCTGCCAGACAGGCATACAAGAAGCTCCTTTTTTCTTCTCAGTCAGTGAAGCTTCTCATTTTGCCAGTCCATCCTTTTAGATGGAAACAACAGTGGAGCMAGTCCAGAAATAGACTAGAGAAAGGCTTTGCACAGGCACTGTGCTGCAAGTATGCCCATGAGCTTCCATGTACTTGAAGATCTTCAGTGTACCTGCCAGCCCATGTGCAGGAGGCAGGTGTTTGTCCTTCCACTTTGTTAACCACCTTGTCACAGCACATCACCATTTATGTGTTACTTGCTGGAGGTGTGGGTTACACAGGGTATTCTGCCTTTCCTGGGGAGGCACCTGCTAAAGCTATGATGTTATTTATTTCATGTTTATTTAGCTATTCTAAACAGTCTCTACTGTTCATATTACATGGAGATTATTTAAATCTGTTCTGTGTTCACCGCAGGTAACAGCTTACAAAGCTGAAGAGAGAGATCGTTTGGCTGCCAGCATTGTATGCTCTTTGGTAGCTAACCTGAATGAGTCAGCTTAAAGGCTGGAAAGAGATCCAATCTCCTAGTCCAAATAGGCAGTTTTTGCATCTCACTCAGGTATTGCCAGCAAGAACAGGCAGGCTGCACAATATCTAGTCCCATCCAGGAATCTGAGGCCAATGAAGCATTTCAATGTGAATTGGAAAAGAGTTACTGTATATGAAAAACTCATGTCATGACCAGTGTGAGGTATTTTACCCAAGGACCTCAGAGAGACAAGGACAAGAACCATGTCTAAGATATGTGGAGGCAGGCAGCTGACTCCTGAGGCGTGGGTGGTTATCCTGAGCACTCCAAATGACATTGTTTGTCACTGTGATGTACGGGTTCACAACCCATGAATTGACATCAGATATCAATTTACTGACCTTAGATCAAAAACTTCATGTTGCTTACCTACTTGGTAAGGGTCCAAAGGAAGGTCAAATCCATCGCTCTCATCCTAAAATATATTCTGCTTTTTCACTGCAACAAATAAAAAATGCAAAAATCAACAGTTCACAAGGTTAATAAGCAGAGGTATATTTTCTAGTATACTCTGTTATTTATCTTAGATAAACTGCCTTATGCTTTTAATGTACAAGACTATTGAAGGAGATAAGAACAAAGCATATGGAATTCTGTCCTTGTTTTCCCTGCCTTCTGATTTATACTGCTCTGGCTGAAAGCAGGTTTGGAATTATGCTAAGGGAGTTGAAGGCAACTCACCTTCAGTAAAACACACCCTGCCCTTTTTTTCTAGACAYCAGGCACAACTCCAAATATAAGGCTATTCAACATAGGGAGTGATAAAACACGGGCATAATTCATAGGCAGACAAAGAAATGTCAGAATTACTGAAGCACACGGGCACTCCCTAAAATATTCATGTAGCCCGTGACACTGTCACAGTCTCCGGCAGAAATACGGAAAGGGAAGTTGGGAGGGCTGCTGTTCACACACCATCAGTCCAAAGTTATTTAGCACAATTGTTTCTGTAATTGCAGCTCACCGGGAATGTTCGGTGTTCAATGGTCCTCGAAAATCAGACTTCCAATTGGCTGATGATGGGTTTTGTTAGACGCACACGCTGAGCTGTGAAATACAGCCACACATGGCGAGACTGGAAAATTCGTGGCACTACCGTGGGCTTTGGGGTGAAGAGGGTCTTAACAAGATTTTAGCTATTTTTCCATATATATTATTCTCTTCTATTGAATTTTTATATATATATACATATATATATATATGTGTAAAAGCCAAAGATAGTAAAACTCAGTATCTCATAGGTGATTTAACCTGAGATGGGGAGAAACTTTCAGTGACAAGAGTGTATTTTCTGAGAAAAGTCATAAGGAATTTGCAATTAACCGTTTCTGTACCATTGGAAGATAGCCAAGCCTGAGATGTCACATGCGTTACAAAAATGAGGTTACCTGGAAAGCTTTCCAGATGCCCCGTTTCATTATTTATTATTATTAGCACTATATGCAGCCACATCCCTCAATTCCCAATCAACAGGAATGAGCCTGMAGCTTTTACCACCAAAAGCGGCAGCAGCCTAGTGGCTGGAGCAGGAGAAGCATGGGGGCACCTTCTCGCCTGGGCAGTATCTGGTGACAGACCGCTCTCCTGCTGAGTGTTTGGGGCTGTGAGGCAGGAGGATGCTTGGGACTATGAGGGTACAGGAGCACATTCCTCTGCCCAGCACGACAGGTTGCCCCTAGGTTGTAAAGGGATGTGCCACCAGAAGGGACTGCTGAAAGTCACCAAGCCGACACATTCTTCCTAAACAGCATTCGCCTTTGCTACCATTAGCGACTGGCTATTGCAGGAAGGGGGCCTTTGTTCTCACCAGCTCAGGTTTTTATATCTTGTACCATCAATTTTTTCAACGCTAATACAGAGCACTGCTAAACAGACAGGTCAATCACATCTATTTCTTACTGGTATGTAAAGCTCAACCAAAGAACTGTGCAATGAAGTAACTGGAGCAATCAATGCTGCATCTTTCACCATCTCTTACAGGCTGCTTCAGTAATCTGCSTATTTGAACAAAGCTTCCTGGTATYTGTGCCTGAAAGTGCATACTGAGGGAAACTCAACCCAGATGGTTAGTTGTCAAAGTGAGTAAAAAATTGCTTTTAAAAAGGTAGGCTTCCAATAATTAATAGTCCAGATTTTGATATAATGYAAATCACTGAAGTGAATTGCAGAGTTCTGATTTACTCTGCCACATAATCTAGTTGTGTGTGTCCAATCCTTMTTCTCAGAAACATTTAGAACAGATTGCTTGGATAACTCATTTTCAGAGGGAAAAAAATCCAAACATCCATTTGCTGAAAGCCTTTAAGGATATGACATATTCTCAAGCACTCTAAAATGTAACTATGAGCTAATTAAAACTTCATGCTTTTAAATAATAATGCAGGAAAGAGATATGGCTCCAGCCAGAAGAAGCATCCTACTACAGTGTACAGTCCAGGCAGAGTTTTTAAAGGCACAAATGGCAATGAGGCACCTCCTGTTCAGAACAAGCGATGACAGGGCAGGTCACGCARCTCTGCACCCTCTCTGCATCCTAATGTGAAGATGTCAGAAAGCTTCTGAAGACAAAAATCACTGTCACTTTTCTTTGCTGATCAAAGACAATTTTGCAGTTTAAGTTTCMGCATTATTCTTAGCACTTGTAGAGTGAAAAAAAAAAGATATTATACTTCTTCTCACCTGGTGGGCACTTGTATTACACCATGCACAGCGGTAATGAAGACAGATTAATGCTATTTATTTACTGACGCTGACAAGAGTAGCCTGTCTTTGTTTCTGTGTTTCATCATTAATTTTTTTTTCAATCTTGAATAGCCTCAAGGCAAAGCATCTCAATAATTAAAAAAAAAAAAAAAAGAAAAGAAAAGACATGATGGAAATCAACCAAAGCCAGGAAATTGTGGTCAAAACAACAAACTAGCCTTAACTTACTTCCAGGGTAAGCAAGCAGCAGAAGAGTGTGGTGATATGTAAAGGTTTTCTCCTTTTGCTCCCTTTGCAGAAGTGTTAGGGAACCTAACAATATAAGTAAAATGTTGATATAATAATATAAAATAAACATTTGCCTGATGGCGCAGTGCTGGAGCAGACCATAACAGATTGTCACAACGCTGCTAGACCAAGCTGCAGCTGACCTGATCTAGGTCAGGTGAGAGTCCTGGGGTCTGGACTGAGTGATCTTCTGCAGTCCTCAGTCCTTTCCCACTGACATTTCTGCAAGTTGATGATTCGGAAGGAACGACGGCGAGACCGTGTCCGCAGGGCAGTACCTGCTTATGCCTAGAGAAGAAAGGAATAGAAGAGTTGCCACTATGTCTTTACGGCTTGTGTAGGCTGAGACTTGTCCTTTCTGCCTCTAGTAGCATAACTCTTACTAAAACAAGCAAATAGGCAAACCTCTTCTGATGAAAGTAGTTGTAATCTTAAGTAAGGATTTAATTACAGTGACAAAGACCATTGATTTTCACACGTGGAAATAAATTTATTCCAATGCTTGTATTTGCAAGACCTGGACCATAAATAAATATGAAATTCTTGGCTTACTTGCTTTAAATTCTTGAGCTGACTTCTTTGATCTGCTTTACTTTTTCWTTATTAAAAATTAATTAAAGAAAGCTATCAAGCTCATCTTTCCGGCTGAAGTCAGCCGTCTTTGCTTGGATAAGTACAGACAGTATTTACAGTGGTGAGCTCAGGAAAGACTGTTTTTAAAATGCTTATTATTTAAAAGGGTCATTGCCAAGGTGATTAGCATCACATCCAAATGAGCTTTTAACCTGCCTCCTTCACTCCRGTGCTGATCTGACTAAAAGGGTTCTGCCAGCAATGCCAGCCTCAAAATTCACTTCTCGAAGGTGAACCCAGCCAAAGGCTTCTTGAAGTCCRCGGAGATTCTGCCCCCTGCTGCACTCCCACCAGCTGTCATTGTCACTTCCTTGGAGAAGTTAATCAGATTTGTCCAGCTTGACCTCAGTGTTTACTGTACTTGACCTGTCTCAGACTGTACCTGTCACGTGCTGTCTGGTGCTGTCCCTTGTCCAGGGACTATGGAGTCTCGCTAGGTGSTGAAGTCAGGCTGTGGTTCCATCCTAAATATGGATGTCAAATTASCTCCCCTCCCTTCCTTAGCCTCTCATCTCCATTATCTCACTAGGAGAGATTCTAAGGATTCTTCCATTTCTCCTCTTCTTTTCTCTTTTAGGATTAATTTAGGGATGAAGGGTATTCTGTTTTTATGTTTGATGCATGTGCCCAGTGGCACTTTCTTTCCAAATACAGCATCATGATGCCTTTGAAGGCACKCTTTTACTCTTGTTTCACAATCCTTGTCTGTGAATAAGCACTGGTAAGACAAATTCAATCAGTTTCTCTTAAATATTTYAATCAAAAGGGAAAGTCAACCAATACATGAATGGAGAACCTGTAGTTTATAAAACTAAAAAGCTTTATCATTTTGGGCTAAATTTTGCATGCTTGGTTTCTGCCCTAAAAGAAATTGATTAAGGATTAAAAACCTTTAACCTGCTTCCTCTTTTTCTTTCCCCAGATATTCTCTCATTTTAATAAAATACAGAAGGCTGGGAGCCAGCAGACCATATATTGCTCTTTCATCATTTCTTCTGCATAAYGCTAATAATTCTGTGTAATTTGGTCTGCAGTCAGGCAAGGTGGCATACATCTTTTGCACAGAAAGCAGAAAACTGTCAGTCCATCCGCTTAATCAGTGAAGGAGGTTTTCAAATGTTGTACAAGGTCACAGATGCAAACTGGGTTTAAAACTTTCTGAAGAACCCTGATGTTTTTCACTATAGATATATATATATACACACACACATGTATATACATATATAAAGCTTCCAGCCCACTTKCTTCTGCAAAAATATTAATCAGAAGAAGCCAAGAAGTGAAAAGAACTTCTGCAGTCATCRGATTTTACACTCTGATTGTAGAGGATACCGTGCATACCATATTCATAACATACCCGAGACTTGAGCTGGAACTCCTAGGCCTTTCCATTACTCTTGAATAAATGGCTGAAAGGCTAAAAGCATGTTTTCCAGATCAGCATGGGGAGACATATGCTTACCATTTCTATAGGTTGAAATAAAAAAAAATTTGGATTCTTTTACATGAATGACTTTATACTGGTGTTACATGTAGAAGTGGAGTCTTGCTCTTTTTTTTTCTTCTATTTTCTTCTCATCTTTTCCTCCTCTCTCTTTGCTTATTTGAAAATGTTTCACTTACTGTGGAACAGAAGTTCAGGACTTCAGAAAAATTCACGCACCTGTGTCTTAGGCAACTTTCGTCCCCTTTGTAAATTGTCCACAAAAACCGCCATGTTAGCTCGTTAAAGAAGTAACATAATCCAGAGGGGCAATAACCGCTGGGCTTTAGTTAGATGGCTTCATTCACCAGCGCCAGAACTTTGTGTTTGTGATAATAACATTCACCTTTAACTGGYGCGTTTGTTGCGGGGATGGGCTTACCAATTAGTAAACAGYAACTACCAATTAATGTAACTAGATGGAGCTTGCTGCCAGTAAAATGTTGTTGTGTTTCTTCACCCTGAGCATACAGGGACTACATTTSTTCTCCTTGAATGTACAGGGCGCACTCAACCTTATAAGGAGTCACCTTAACCCAATATCCCGGGTAAGAGGAGGGGAGGGACACTCCTGTTCCAGACAGAGGAGCTGGTCAGATGYTCTTCCTGATCCCTGCTCAACTTGTCCGTGCTAGACTCTGTCCTTTATACCCTTAGGAGAGACATACATAACTGTGCTATGGTCATTCCTATAAGGTGATCCTTCCAGATCTTCAGGCAAAACCCACAAGACTGTCTGCTCTTTGCATAGTCAGTGAGATAAGTTTTGGTCCCTTATTGAATGTTGTGAAAATTTATCAGTTCTTCAGCAAGTACAGTGTTGTTTGCAACATTTTAATAGATAAGGACCTACTGCAGCGAGTCCTGTGAAGGACCATGAAAGTGATTAAGGGGCTAGAACATCTCTCATATGAGAAGAGCCKGCAATAGCTGGGACTGTTTAGCCTGGAGAAAAGACTGAGGGGGGATCTTACCAATGCTTATAAACATCTGACCAGGTATGGGAGGTAAAGAWGATGGAGTCAGACTCTTCTCAGTAGTGTCTGGCAACAAAATATGAGGCACAAATCAAACCACAGGAAATTCCATCTGAACATATGTACTGYAACTGAACACTGGAAGAGGTTGCCCAGAAAACTGGTGGAATTTCCATCCTTGGAGATATTCAAAATCTGTTTGGAGAGGATCCTGTGCAACCTGCTGTAGGTGACCCTGCTCTGAGCAGGGGTTTGGACCAGACCATCTCCAGAGATACACATCAGTCTCACCTATTCTGTGATGCTCTGACAGCAGGCAGCCTTTCTTCCTTCTATTTACTGTTACTACCTTCATGAAATTGGCAAGAAAGCTTTCAGGCATATATTCTTCCCAGATCCACCACTTCAAAACAGGTACCTCTCACCTTTTCTCCTTCACTGTTAGGCTGTTCAGAAGTCTAATGGGGCACAAAGTGCTCAGCCAGTGTGGATTTCTGTACTCCTTGGCAATGCAGGAAAGCAGGCATCTGTGGCCCAATCCTGTTTGCCTCAGTCATGGGAGTAGCTTCATTGAAGTTACTCTTAAAACATGTAGGCTTTGCCCCTTGAGAAGAAAGCTTCCTTCACCTTTGGCCCTGAATGCAAGATCACTCGCTGTTCTGCTTCTGCTGCGATACTCAGGTCCAAGGGATAAGGAAGACAACCAGACTCAAAAGTTCTCCAGTTCTGTGAGGTTAACCTTCACTTTAATCCTTCTACTTTTCATTTATTTTTGTGAGTGCGCTTTCTTGAATATATCAGGTCACAAGCTTCAGTAGCAGCAAAAAGAGAAGGGGCAAAAACCATTGTTGGACAAGAATGCTAATTCTGAGAGCGAGCGTAGAAAGGTTGAGTCAGCCTGTGCCACATTGTGAGAGTTCAGCAATGCGCTATTCATTTGTGTGACAAGCTTCATTATGAGGAGGCTTTATAAAAGCAATTCATTCCAAGRAAGCTTTGGATACAGTTCCATCAGAAGTAGAAAATAAAACCCGGGAGAACTGKGAGAAGCAAAAAGAGCAGGCAGCAGAATCAAGCAGGAAGGCATACAAAAAAAATCAGCTCTTTTGCAAGCTCATCTTTTCATTATGTTTGACATTCTTTGGGAGACAGAGCTGTGCTACGCACTTGTGGCCTCAGGCACTAAAACCGGGAGCAGATATTTCAAGAACCGAGGAACACACACACAGCTGCATAACACACAAAAGACATAAAAATCCAACTGACAAGATTGTGATGCCAATTTGCACCAAAATTGCAGCAGCCAAGGTAGCCTTTTTGAAAGTAGAGAATTCTGCATAATCCCGATTACTGCACCATCCTTAGRTGGTGATTTGGGATCTCACATTCAGTTGAAAAATTAAAGTCAAGTCTGTTGCAAACAGGCTAGATAGATTTTCTGAACAAAGAAAAYGTGTTCCTGAATGTTACATGTGCATTTTTGAGCAAAGAGGTGTCATCAGTAATAGCTGTAAAAAGACAGCTAAAAAAAAAGGGAAGAAGARAAAGAAACTTGATATTATCTTATAGATTCTAATAACTCCTGGCGGGCTGTATTTGTCATTTTTAAGTCAATCACACCATTACCAAAAATTAAAAGAAAAYAAACAAACAATGTTTTGTGCTCCCTCTGCTGGTTCTGGTGCAGCAGGTAGCTGAAAAATATTAGACCCAGAGCACTGCTRTCTGACATACTTCAGTGATACTGAAGCAGGAACAGAAAACTTTGGKTTTAAGTGCACTTTTGGATGAGGATGATGCTTTTATTAAACAAACAAGCAAGAAATAGAAAAACTCACTTCATCTCCATTTTAAAGGAAAAATATATTTCACTATTTGAGAGTAATAGAAATATCATKTATAGTTTTTGCTGAATTTCATCTTTTAACAATTACCAGCTGATGCCAGAGACAAAGCTCTGAGACTGAGTGGCTTGCAACAATACAGATATTGGCATATATGCTCCAAATGCAAGTGAATTTATATTCACAATCATAGTTCTGAACCTGATGTTATTAAGATTTTCAGTCTCAATTCAAGCTAATAGTTGATCAAATCTCAGCTGTGCTTATTAGCTCGGTTGAGCTGAGGATTTAACTCACTACAAAAATGCCCAAAGAATGTAAATATGAAGGACTTTTTGTAAAATGAATTTAAGGAGATGAGATTAAACACAAATAAATGAACTAGAGTAGATAGATACAAATTAGATGGATTAGATCCAGATGATTGGCCCTTTAAATATATATACATCTTCAGCATAATTTGCAATTTGTTCATGAAAGGAAACTAGTACTGACTAGGTTTACAGGAAAATGTAAACAAGTTTGAAAGTTTCATATTCCAGTGATGTAAATAAGGTAGTTCATTTCCTACCCTACATCCACATCTCCACACATTACATCCAGATCACTCCCTTCCCAGCACRTAATTCTGCTAATTCTTAGTCTTCTGTCTACTGCATTGCTACTTTTGGTCTGGAATTGCACTGGTGTCGCTCCTAGGTAGGCCACATTTGCCAAGATAAGGGCAGCTCTCATTTGAGSACTGAGAAAACAAGTCTATCACAGAATCACAGAATGATTGAGGTTGGAAAAGGGGTCTGGAGATCATCTAATCTAACCATCCTGCTTAAGCASGGACAACTAGAACTGGTTGCCCAGAACCCTATCTAGACCACTTTTGTGYATCTCCAGAGGAGCAGACTCCATAAGCAACCCAGGCAACCCTTTCCAGTGCTCTCTTACCTCCACAGTAAAGAAATTCTTCCCTGTGTTTCCTCTTGTACCCTTACATCTAGCCCCAAGGCAGATGACAAGTTCYCTGAAGACAAGAGGATTGCACCAGGAGAGCATCTGCCTAAACAATTGGATGATTTGGCCACTATATTTCAGTGCACCTTTGACCTTGGTGCACTCATCATTTATAGAATTGCTCTTAAACGCAGTTTTAGAGGGGCATAAACTGCCTTCCTCCAGCAAAGAACTATACATAAGGCATCAGTGAAAAGATGTAGGAAAATTCCACTAACCCTTTGATTAACTCTAAGGAACAGAACTTGCTAACATAATGAAGCATGACACATCATCAGGAGACTGTATCTATCTGGAGAAGTGTCAAACTGCACAGTTTTATGAAGCATGAATAGTTTACATTACAGAAAGATAAAAGATTTTAATTTTATTTCAGTCTCAGATACCAGTTCATCTTCAGCTCTCAGCCCCTAGGGTAGAGACACTTCCATAACTAGGGCTGTATAAGTTAGAAAGTCATGTAAGTTATTATGCCATGAAAAATAATTAAAAAAAAAAATACCAAAGACAGTATTATTTACCTTTCTAAAAAAAAAAAACTTATTTTACTATACTAAAAAAAATAAAAATACTAAAAAAAATAAAACTTATTTACCTTTCTAAAAAAAATTTTTATTTTTCACTCTATTTTTTCTTAAAGAAACAGTAAGATAATAATTCTTTCTTTAAAGTAAAACAAACAAGGCATAACATACAAATTGAACTACATAAATTATTCACTTGATCAATTATATTAGAGAAAAATAGGCTTAGGGAACACTTTCCCTGTGTTTTTATGAAAGCTGTGTTGCTAATAGAATCTATGTACTTAATGTTTTCTGGATAGTTCACACAGATAACATACATTTGTGTACTATTTCCCTTCTGTGACAAATACAAGAATATCTATGAATTAGATTCACAACCTCCTGAAACTGGAGAAAGCAATTAGATCTCACACGGTTAAGGTCTAATTTTAGACTGTAAGCTTTAGCCTCATATTCATTTACACATTATTGTACTTTCCTAAGGACTGCATCTATGTTGGTAACATATTATAGGGAAAAAAATCCTTCATTTCTCCAACTACTTTGGTATGATTGAAAGAACTGTCAGCTTCTGGACAAAGAACACAAACTTACTTACACACAAATGGACTGAGATTCAACTCACTTTCTACCCTGTCTCATGAGCAGTTCTCTCAGGGTTTGTAACTGCTGTGGACCCACTCTGCCCAAGTAGCCATRTGGGATAGTAGCAGTAATCTTCAAAACCATTTCTGGGCTATCCTTCCTTTTCTACAGTTGGCTTTTAAACKTTGGCTTCAAATTTTCACTTCTGTAAAACATCATATAGAAAGGATGCAGTTCCACACTTTGTTCCTTCTCTGYCACTTCAAGGTTATCAAACTTTATTCTGGCTGAGAAGGTTCACTGATGACCCTAATACCACTGCTAAAATACATAACGAATTTTGGTTTTGAGACTAATCTCTACCAAGCAGGCAACTGAGTTGCTAATATCTCATTCTAATCACCATTGCAGCATTCATCAGGTCAAGGTAAAGAGCAGGAATGATTATTTCAGAGTGGTGTATTTTCTGAAATATTCAAGTGTCCTTTTTAAGTTTTGAATGAATACGATCACTGCCAGCTTTTTATCTCCTTAGAAACAAAAATTACCCAACTAGAATCATAAACAAAATTAACAGGAAATATATACCTGTACATAGAGCAGGCATCAAGACTCATTTCCACCAGGAATAATCAAATCTCTTTCCTTTTGTGCCTAATTTACAGTAAGTAGTAAAAGAGTGTAAAACAAGCACCCTCTATAAATACTGCACAAGAATTATGAGGTTAGTGATACCCGATCACTGTGTTCACTAATTTTCTACATACTAATTCCTGCACAGCATGGTCTGCTTGAKAGGTGCTAACGATCAACAGCTGTAAAAACAGACCCATACCCACACTGAAGTTTCACACCTGCATGCAGAGTCCTTCATCAGCTCRGTGAACTTTGTCCTTCAACAATAATGCAGAGTGGCGTTTTAAGTGTCCCGCTACTGTTTCCTTAGCAAACAATGAGAGTAATTATTACTGGTATTCCTTTCCTTGGAGGAGATRTAATAGCTCTAAAGTTGGAAAAAAAATCATGGCTTGGAATTTAACTAGCTACGTTTGTAATTCTTCCACTGTAGGTGTTAAAATGTTAYCAAATGAAAAAAAGGGGTAGTAAATTTTTGTTATTGCACAGGAGAGGGCTGCAACACTTATGTTTAAACACAATTCAGAATGAAGTGTTATAAATAAACAGGCTTCTGACAAGAAAAGTTGATTTTTAGTACAGCATAACATAAGTTGCAATCGATTGCATTGCATTTTGTAGACAGAGCTACATACACATTTGGAAATTACTACAGCTGGAGCAAATGTGTATTAGTAGAATCACTTTGGAACTGTGGACTTAAACCCAGGGCCAGTATATATAAATATATATAACAAAAATATAGAAATGAGTGGTTCTCAAAGAAGATTGAGAAATTATCAGGGATGCAAGATAGAAAAAAAATGTAATTTGTCATCTTGCAATCATTT
This sequence comes from Eudromia elegans, assembly GCA_003342815.1. Classification (NCBI taxonomy): domain Eukaryota; kingdom Metazoa; phylum Chordata; class Aves; order Tinamiformes; family Tinamidae; genus Eudromia; species Eudromia elegans. The sequence continues at coordinate 730,152 of PTEX01000189.1, forward strand.
TACAGTAAAGAAAAAATAAATGCCAAGATGTCTGGAATAATCTTATTTATTTTTCCAAATCCATCAACTATTTAAATTCTGCAAACYAGTTTGATAAATAGTTAAAGTGTAATGGAAAAAAAAAATCACAAAAWTTAGAATCCATGACAACAATTGTCTGAAATAGAATACCTTAGGCTTTCATTCAGGAACATCCAACAGGCTGACTGGATAATTCCATACTTCAGAAATGCCCTTGGGATGCACTTCTGCTGGCGTTCTTGTATCACCTGCTTCGGAAGGAGTGTGTCATGGGTCCTAACATTTGCACAGACTTCTGCAGAAGGAAAATGTCATTTTCCATCTAAAGTCTCAGTTGTGTTGTGACAAAAGATGCACTTGYGTGAGCAGTGGCTGAGCTCCTGGATACACACATGCTCTCCATATTTCAGTGAAACTGAAATCTACCTCTGGATTTTTCCATCCCAGCAAARTGATATGGTGAATGTATAGTGCATTTCATGCCTGTGAAATATGACCTAGTCTATACTAGCTGGTTAATGAGAGCCCAGGAACTCCATGGACTATGGCCTTAAATCTTTATAGACTTCTTATAGGAAACTTTTTTTTCAAGTTATGTTCAGTTATTGATGTGTCTTCCTTTTTAACATATTTCCCATGTCATGACTGAAAAGATTTAAACAATGATAGACCTTCTGTTCTCCCTCTACTGTTATTATAAGCCAGATTTTTATATCCCAGAGGAAGTGGTCTGCAAAAAAGTTTGTTAGGCTTGGGAATGACTAGAGAGAAAGCACCAGGAGAATAAGCCTTACTGCACTCTATAGGATATAGAATAACAATAATACCAAAAATAAGTGTTGAAAATTGAACAGGTCGGCATAAATTGCTGTTGGAAGTTAACATTGTAGTTAAAAATACACAGAAATACTTTTATTTTGCATTCTGTTGTTCAGATTTTTTCCAATCAGAAGACAAGTGAAGTAAACAGCTTTCCATTTTGATTCATAGAGCATCCTGGAATATGCTGATAGGAAAACACTCTTATTTACCATAGCATATATTGTGAAAAAAGGTCACCAAAGCTGACATATATGTTTAGGGTATTTTTTTCTCTTACTAATATTGGATTACTTTTTCCACCACAGGGTATATTTTACCTATTTAAGAGCAAGGTCTGGTCTGTTTACTCTTTGCTGCATCTGCATCACAACTTATTCAGGCTGTGGCTATCAATGTTTACTCCATGCTACTTAGCACTGGAGCCAGTTGCATTTTTACTAATAAAAAGAAAAAAGCAGCCTCCTTATCAAGTCAGTAGATAGTAACAACTAACAGATTAAGAATTGTTTTTTTGACAATTTGGACATTTACAGGCTTCTTTTGAAATACCTTCTTTTTCCAAATAATTCTGGCAGAAACTGTATTCATGCTGGCATACAAAGTTCCATTACCAAGACATAATCTTTATTAAATATAAATTAAAAAAAAAAAGTAGGCCTGATAATATTTATAATATCTTCAAGAAGTCATAAAATTTTCCTAGGGAGAGAGAACTGCCACACTTAAAGGTGGCTTCCAAGCCTAATGCTTTATTGCAGAGAGAGTAGGGAAGCTGACCTGTCTTGGTAACCAGTTACTTATTTGTTTATTAATAAAAATTTATTTAGTTATTCAATTTATTAATATTTCTTGCTGTTCTTTGTAATGCACTTACAGTATGTCACTTTTAAGCTACATTCAGCTATGAAAAATTAAGCCTTGATACAGAGTTTCAATCTGAAGAATTTATTTCCTTGTCAGATGTTGAAAGGACAGAGGAAATAAACACTTGAAGGAAGGCAGAAGCCATGCGTGTCTGGTTACTTTGCAGCTCTAAGATCTTTATGCACATACCATAAACCTGTAAATTCCATGTTCTGGGGKCTAAGAAATATATTCYATTGCACCTGAGTATTTTTCTAAGATTCCGGTTACCAGAGCAGCTGGTAGCTCTGGTTCATTGCATTTAAGGAACAAACAAAGYAGTTTTAAACATCATCATTTTTTAAGACAAATTACCCTTCTGAAACTCCAAAGAAGTAATCTCACTCAGACACAGGAAGATCTATTGTCCTCTCATCCCCAGGCACAACTTCCATTAAAGCAGATCAAGGAGAGAATACACTTCCTACTATTTAGATTTTGAAAACTATCTCAAATCAGACCTGTGAAGAATATTAAGGCAATCTTAACAGACAAGCCATTAAAAGAGAGGGCAAAACACATACATTTTACTGAGCAGGAAGAGCCATGTATTATGTGCGGGTTGCTACACCAGCACAACTCCCTTTTACTTGTGTGCAGTATATCACTCCAGCCTGACAACACCAAGGTAAGCAAGAAAACCCAAGCCAGGAGGGAGTCTCTTCACAAGAGCTCTGTGGATTTCTTTGTGTGGTGCCAACGGTTAGTTAGAACAGCCACAGAAAGCTGTACGGGGCACACAGTGGTCACAAGGAACATCACAATCTTCTGATTTAAGCCCACTAGTTTGTTTGTRCCTGAATATCTTTAACTATACTAACATAGACATTTGATTCAGTGATACAGTATATACTGTGCTCTGTATATAAATTCTTCTTCTTCTTCCGTCCCAGAAGCCACAGATGTTACTTTATGTTTGTATATACATCAGCTTCACAGTCAATGCCACACAGAAGTAGCTGCAACAGGTGGGGACTGCAACAACATATGACCAATTTGTGTCACAGCATCTCAAAAGAAAATTGTGACTAAACCTAACATTTACCTCAAGAAAATATAGAGTGGAAAACACCCCCTGGGTTTTTTTTTTTTTTTTTTTTTTTTTTTTTTAATGGCCTCCTAAAACAACTGCCAAGGAAAACAAAACAAAACAAACCTTTGTTTCTTTTAAGAGGCGAACAAAGACCTTTCAGTACTCTTAGCCTGACAGTTATTCTCAGCACCCTCGAGTAACTGCCCTCCCTGAACTCAGTTTGCTTTGGTACAGAGCCAGATAAAACACTAAAACACTCAAAGTTTAAGTTCACTCTTTTTTTTTTTTTTTTAATGCATTGGTATTCTTATCCAGTTTTATAAGGAAAAAACACATTGGAACTCTGTAGGTTCATTGTTCACAGAGGCCCTGGAAGGTGTCTGTGAATAAATCAAAATAGAGATGTTTGACCAAGTCACCTAAATCTAAATATTTTTTACTACAATTTTACACTTGACACAAGGAGTATTTATTTTATATAATATCAATGTTAAAACCCTTTCATCCCTTTGTGCTGTTACAATGTTAGAGAAGATATAGCACTGTCCCATATCTTCTACATTTCAGTTGGCTTCCTTTCTGTTTATAGCATTTTGTGCTGTGCCTTTTGTGCTTGATTATAGCAGCCACAAGAAAAAATATGTCCCATCCTATTAATACTTCTGTCCTTTGGCTCAGGCAATTTTAGTATAGCCTTGCAAAACCTTGGCTGTTGTAAAGAGTTATATCTAATAATAGCTGGTTATTTCATAGCGGCAATATCTTAATTTTACTAACAAAAAAAATGCACATAAAGGGTTAGTCCCCTCTAAATGCAAAGTAAGAAGGAAAACACACAGGGTTTTTTCTTCATCAAGGCAGAGTTTTCCAACTCCTAATGCACTGGCAAAAGTGATTCCTTTTGTCTAGCCTTTCTCAGTCACCTGCGTGTGTTGGGATGGTTTATGTGTATAATGACTAGTATTTTATATGGTGAAAAGGACACGCCTACCTGTACAGGTCCAAATCATCCTTTGCATTTTGCTAATCTAGTCTTTTAATAACATGGTGTCCAATAAAGTTACTTTGGTAAAACTGTTCACCCAGGATATTAAAACCTGAGCAATTGTGCAGTTTGATTGAATTCCTTGGCTAAATCACTCTTATTGCATTATCATAAAATATTCTCCTACTTTATCAAGTGCTATTGCTTCTGCATTATTGATGACTGGGGCCCTTTTACTTATTTTCTGTGTTTTACTAGTCAAGAAAAGAGTGCCTAGATATGAAGTGTGAAATCAAAACTGAGCTGTGTATAAGGTTGCTTTACAGCAGCTTCTGTTTTGTTTATGCTTTCCCTTCCTCTTTTATTCCCCTAATATATGCAGCAGTAACAGGAAATATAAGCAAGACATTGAAATGGAGAATGGATTGCAGAAAGTAAACTGTTCTTTTCACAGGTAATGAAGATTATTGGCTATTCTACAGTGCTGATACCTTTCCAGAAAACAGTAGTAGAGTTTTCAACATCAAGACTTATAGCTAGAAAGATAGCATTTACAAATATGACTAAACTCCTTTGACCGTGAAAAAAATATACTTTTACCTCCTAAATGCTTCAAGGATTCTGGAGAACTAGAACTACCTAAGGTGATATTTTTCATAGGACTAAAAAATGGTTAGTTGAAGTCTCTGCTCTGCTTGAAGTTTAGTCTGTTTAAGATATGATTTGCTCTTGTAGATATATTAACAGAATTTTATGTTGCAGTCACAGCTCCTTTTTGACAACTATGAACCTGTGCTAACATCACTTTTCAGAAGCTTCTCAGAGTACACCACAGCACCTTAAACAGTGGAGCTTTCAGTGGTAAAGGAATTCCGTGTTGCCTGGACAGGGAAGGAGATGCCCCTCTACCTTCAGTGGCGCAATGAAATTCTGAATCCAATACTTGTATTTTCTCCACTGTGGGGAGGATACCTAACATAAGTGTCCAGAAGATCAGAATTAATCATTTTAAATTTGCTAAGTACTATACATATTTTCCATAGCTTTACACAATAAGCAGTTTCCTAAACTGAACATTACTCCATAGTAATTTCTTCTCACAGTTTATCCCCCTATTTTCTACCTTTAGTTATCTGTCAACTCTTTTCTTTGTAGCAACATGATCCCTTCTGGTAAAGAGGGTTTTAGTCTTTTCTAAAGAGAATGAGATGCTAGTTGCTTTCACAAATAAAAAAACTTCACTTTTTTTTTTAATATAATTTTGCATTACTGTAACATTCTGGGTCTTCATTTAGATAGGTACTTAGGATTTGGACCTATCTCCAAATGAAAATACATTGGTTTAGAACTTTGATGCAGACTTTCCTTCTGTTTATATGGAATATATAACTACTGTGGTAATGTATTTTAACCTGCACTCTATCTTTGCCATCATCCTTCGGTTTGCAAGCTTCAAAAAAAATCCCTTCAGATCTATTTCCCTGCTGTCGTATTCTTCTTTAGATATATTCTGAAGAAAGCTTCTCCCTCTGAATTGAAAAATGTCATAGCATGCTTTGTAGTGTCTAATTTTTCATCTTATTAATACCAATAATATAATGTATTTGAACACTGCAGTATTTTCATAAGATTCATTGGGGGTCTATCCTTTTCCAKCATTACTCTAATGTTTGGATAATGAAGCAGGGGTGCTGAAATAGATAGCCTGCTGACCATCTGAACCCGGGAAGATGAAAATGTGTCATTCAAAACTGTTCAACAGATACGCTTCCTGGAAGAAAGATTCCTGTAGTGCTCTATCATTAACGCCTAGACGCTTCATACGAGAAAAGTCTGAGGAAAATAGACATTCTGTTCCTTCACATTGCCAAAAATATGTGTTTAGACAAAACGCTAGGCAAAAGGATAAGGGCCACAGAGTTGCCTTTATATTATCAATTAGGCTATTCAAAAAAATATCCTTTTGCTAGAACTCACATCGGGGTGAGACAAAAATGAACAAGTAACTGAAGCAGAACTACTCAGAATCTCTCATATTTTCTATCAAAGGAGGCAGAAAATGGCACCAATAAATATCGAACAAAGAGAACAAAGGCAACATGCTGATAATAAAGTTTCATATGACATTTTAGCCTCCAGAAATTAGCTGTCAAAGAAAGGGTATAATTATTCAACTGGAATACGTGCAGTTGCAAGATCAAGCCTAAAGAATATAAGCTATAATCATGAACTATTTTTTAACAAACAGATCCGTGTTGGACAGGGAACTGCAGGGGATTTTCAAATATTTTTAACGTTCTTTCAAATTTTCGAAATGCTTTTTTATGAGAGCTATTAAGTAGCTAAAAAATGTGGAATATTCAAACAGAGTCGTTTTCATCCAGATTTTCTTTGATAATGGATATTGTCAAAAACCTTAAATGCAGAAAAAATTGTGGACTTCTAAATGGATTGAAACACCTGTAGTCAAGGTTTAAAAAGAAAAATTGCTTTTGCCTTATTCTACACCTCTAGGAGTTAAAGATGTGTTTCAGATCATAGCCCAGATACTTTCTACAAATGGCTGAAAGTAATCACACTTTGATTTGATGAAATCTTGACTTAGTCGAGTGGCTCATTGACTTCAGCGAGATAAGGGCTTCACTGATTTCTCTAAATAAGATTTACAGTAGGCTCAACAAGAGCTACAACTACATTGCTTTAGAGGATATATTTAATTATCAAAACTCAATAATATCATAAACGTAACTATATTTCAAATGTAGCCATTCTTTGTTAGATTAAGTATGTTTTGTAGCTCGTTGCCTTCCCCAAATAAAGCACATAGTTTTATGGCTCCCTGTCTGTGAGCATTCTCTTTCTGGCTTACTTCTTTAATGTTATGTCCAGACATACTGTGCAAATTCTTTCTCTGAGGATCATTTGTTGTACCTGGAAGCCCTCAGACTTTGCTTCTTCATGGCATACTGCTGCCAAGTCAGTCATCTGTTTTTCAGAGGAATATAAAGTGGTAAAAATCATATTTTGTTTGACACCTTGATTGTGCCTTGAGGCTACGAATCTGATGGTTTTTGCTTAGTAAAAAGCATAGTGGTTGCAAGAACAGGTGGAATATGACAATTCAAGATGCTCCTAAAATGTAGTAAGGGATAAATAGTCTTCAGTGACTTTGACAGGTGCTTCTGAGAGATAACTCTAACTGCTTCAGTCTTAGAGGGTTTTTTTTTTTGGCCATGAGTGAAATTTTTGGTAATCTTTAGGCACTGTGACAAATTGTCAGCTCTTCTGCATTACTTTTAGAGAGCCTGGAGTTCAAGAACAACCCACCCTCTTCACTCCCCAGGCGATTGGGAGAATTCTTTGGCAGTTGTAAAGTTTGATGGGTTGTTGTTTATCTTGCTGTGAAGTTTAGTTTTCTCACACAGAAAACTGTCTTACAGGGTGTTAACATCTCCCCTTCCCACTCATTGAAACACTTACCACAAAACAGATGCACCAAAGATGAGTCAAGTTTGAACCTGTCCTTTAGATAGCATGCTTCCTTTTCAAGTGGTCCATCTGGGCAATTCAGACAACAACACATTGCACTTGAGCTGACCATGGAGAAGGTTACAGCAAGCTGCCCTAAGGACAACTCAGGTGAAGGAATCTGTTTACTCCCCTCAACACTAAATCTATAAAGGAAATATGCCTTGACCAGCCACAAGGAGAGGATATGTTAAGAGTTATTCTGTTTTTATTATCCATTCATGGCCCCAGGAGTTATTCCATCATATGGCATCACTGCAGAAGGCAAGTGCCCTACTTTCAGAGTAGTTTACTTCTGTGCCCTACCTCAGGGCAGGAACTCGTCAGTGTACATGGATCCTCTGGAGTAAGAATGTGTGAAAAGATACTCTTTTAGCAGGGTAGGGAGGAGACAGAAGGGAAACAGCGCCAAAAACAGATACTCTGATCACTCAGGAGCTTTAGGCTTTGCAAACCAAAAAATAAGATTATGAGTAGAAGCAATCTCAAAAGCAACAATCTAGTTTAGTACTACTATCTAATAAACTTCTTCTATCTGTAATGATTCATCTTAAAAAGGGCAAAAGAATTTCATCTGCCCTAATTAAAATGCATTTATAGTCTCTGAAGAATTTGTCCTGTTAATCCTCATCACAGTCTGGACTGAACACTTGTCGTCAGGTACAGCAAAATTCTACTACCAGTAAGAACCATTTCCTCTGTGAGTTCTCCAGGAAATTTAGCAAAATATTTTTATACAGAAACAAAAACACAAATTAAAGCACCTGCTTTTCACTAATAAATTCACTAGGAATGCCTTGCTTCCTAGAGTAATGAGCAGTTATGAGCTTTTGTCATTATGACAATAGAGTTAATCTGACAATTTTGCCATCACTTTCTTTTGCGCTACTTTTAGATCCAAATAATTCCACTGAATTTTCTGGAACTTTGTCTTACTTTCTACCAGGTTGTGAACACAACCTTGTCCAAATTCTCTTATTTCAGACACATGCTGATTTTCCTTGGACATTGCTGAAATTTTGAAGCAATCATAAATAGGACCTATCCCCAGTCTACAGGTGATCCTTCAAAATGAAAAAACGTAAGCTACATGCTATGCAATAGTTTAACGGTTTGATTGCAAGGAGCACAGATTAGGTCTGCTGTTTGCAAAATGCTCTTCTAACCATTCAAATCCCTTTCCTTATTACCAAGTGGTCTTGCCATTTCCTTACCTGTTCATATTGTCCCTTCTGTTCTCCTGTAGAAGTCAACACGTCCTTAGAAGCTCACCTGAGAGGCGAGCTACAGACATAAAAAGTTAGGCTGTGCTGTCCTCTCCATAGCCATATGTCTATATTTCACCTACTACACATGCCTAACATAGTTAGAAACCCACTCATCTATACGAGATGAAGTAGTTAATGATGTATTCAAAATACAGCCAGATGCTTCAAACATAAGAGTAGAGACAGTAATTTTTTCAGTGTATCCTTTTACAGGGCTGCATAGAGACTTCCCTGATCAAAGAGACTTCTGATTATGGTACTGTTTAGATTGTATCATGGTTGGAGACTAACAACAACATAGTTAATCCTAACATAAAGTGAAAAGGTTCAAGAATGAAGTTTGTGTGCAAAAAGCTATGCTGACACACAGGAAACAGTGCCTGGACATGAAAAAGTGCAAGAATTCAGTTATTTGTACCCAGTCTAGAGTCCTAGAAGGGTCTCCTTGTGATCACTATATGCATCCACAAAGGTGCTGTTGCAGGCTGCAGCTACAGTAAGAGAAGACATGGACATGTGCTTTTTCCCTTGAAGGAAGCAAAACTTCAGTCTGTCTTTTCTGATGAAATTTTATCAGTCAGGTAAAATAATCACATAGTATGAACGAAATTAGGAGACAAGTTACAATTTGTTTAGGGCTTAGGACCATTGGTCAAAATAATTGTAATTCTAACATGACTTGAGAATCAAGTTCTTTCTGTTGCTCTATGGGAAAAAGGAAAACTCTTGAACAAAGCAGAGCTGATGAAATTTCTTGTCTACAGTCATTTCAAATAAATCAAATAAATTACATGACCAAAAGGTTACACAAATTATTTAAACATCTGAGTGAAATCTTAAGGGACCCATAAACATTTCTCAATGATGAAACATAACAATAAGAGTTTTCTTTGTGGGGGTTATGCTGAGGTTCGCTTGGATTCTGTATATAGAAAACCATAAAAAGTGATTCCTTGGATATATATATCAAATGAGGTTCCCTCCACCCCTTACTTGTAGCTAATATTTCATTAAAATCTAATAGCTTTACAGCTATAAACAAAGCTATACAATATCCTGTAAACAGAGAGATGTTGAACATTTACTGAAGCACTAAAAAAAAAAATAGTATCTAGTTATTTGACAAAGAAAAGTAATGGGACATGAACAATACATAAAACCATTTTTGAAGAACTGACTGCTTTTATTTTTCTGAGCCTGAATAGCATGTATTAAAAAAGAAAAAAAAATTAAGAAAAAAAAAATCCTAAATACTAAAATGCAAAGAGAAATCCAGTGATTGCAACTAAGTGTTTTTTTTCTCCCCCCTCTTCTGACTGTTCTGTCCTTCTCTCCCCTACTTCAGTTAAAACGCACCTTGGGCAACAGGTCACCCTCCGGCAGCACAAGGCAGGGGCCAGGACCCTGGGCTGGAGGGGAAAGGGGGAGCCCAGGTGCACAGAGAAAGGTGCCCACGTGAGACCAAAATGTGGGTCAAGGAAGTCCTCCTCTGTCATAATACCTTCCCAAACTATCCGGAAGTCCCGATTAAAAATAATAGCAATAATAGTTTTAATATTGCATTTGGGTATGCCATAGGTATGTACAGAAATACTAGTGATATGTACAAATTATAACTTTACAGACTCTGATCTGGATTGTAATAGTTGTAACAGAATTTTGAAGTGAGCAAAAATTAAATTGTTGACTTGCTTGCAGAATGTGCTTGTCTTGCAGACTCTTTACACAGGATTGTTTTTTTATTAGTCTTTATATGTGACGAGGAATGACGAATATGCCTGAAGCCATTATCAAAATATAGATGCAGAAGCTGTTACTCCAGAACAACAACAAACAGATCACATAGTCCTTCTTTATTACTATAGATTTCAATATGCAAATGTTGTAGCATCAATTATTTATTGGAGGAAGTATTAAGAATAAACAAGAAAACACAAATAACTGTATAAATATCTATACAATCACCTATTCTGCTAGACTTTTTCTTGTGGTCTTGGACATAAATTGCAAACAGAAAATAGTGTTGTGCCATTCTGTCACAAAATTATAGATTTAAAACCACTAAAATTCAAACCCTGGTAAATGAAACAATTTTTCTTGTCATCCCTCAGGACCACAATGTTATTACATAAAGGAAACAGAGGAAAAAAAAAAACATTGCTTCTACAACTAATTCTCAAAAACTATTTATGTATTTTATAAAAAGCAAATCACCTAGGGGTCATTTTTCTCTGTATTGTGTTGTTAAATTTAGTCACTCTTAAAATATGTTTGCAATATTCCTGCTTTGAATAGATCTATAACATTTCAGAGAAAAGCAAAAAAAAATTCATGTTATTTTCTGTCATCTTTATGATTTTCTTTGTTATTGTATTGCTACACTTCATGTGCATGCACAAGAGCATTTCCAGCGAAGTATGTTTTTACTCCTTCTTGTTTAAAAAAAAAGTCAAATCTAAGCAGTTGCTTGTAAATTGAGGGAAGCTAAATAATTTTCTGTGGTGGAAGAACAACCCTTCCTGAGAAGGGTTAAATTTAGCAGTAACTATTTTCATTAAATCATTTGGTACTGGCATAGACAATGACATTTTATCAAAGGAATACATACAGTCAAGTCTTACAACAGTGTGCTTTTCTGGCTATTTCACTGCCTGTGAGATTTTAAAAGATGAACTTTCAGCAAAAATTAGCTGACACACTGCTTAAAATATTCAATGTAGATGAGATATATTACTGTTCAGATTAATTTATATCAGACTTTTAGCAGGAATGCTCATTACCACATTTAGGATGCACACCTTGAATTCTCATCCAAACCTGTCAATTGCAGTGTAGAAGTAACCATATAACTTACTTATTTAATAGAGCAACAGAGGCACAACAAAGCAAACACCTAGGATTTCAAATATACAGGGCTTGTTAGTTCAAATYCTAAAATAATTAGAATTCAGGAATAGATTCTTATCAGGATCTGGCTTAGTGGCATGCAAATATGTCTTCTGGATTAGAGTTAATTTGTGCCCAGCTGCTCAATGTAGACATAAACGTATGTGCCTAGACTGTTGTCACCAATAATGGAGTGTTCCTGATTTTTAAATTCAACTAAGTTCAGTTCTACTTTCCCTGAAGCAATGGACAGCCAAGTTTACATAGATTACAGTTTTACTCTTCCTTATAATGCAAGCCATTTTGCTCATGATCCTATGGCTTTTATATTTCATGTAATTCTCATCTTTGGAACTGATGGATTGAAAAACAGTACAATACCTTGCAAGAGGAGATTCATCAAAAGAAGGTTTTATTTTCATTCATTTGGATGACTGAGGGTATGTTTTGATTTTTACCTTAAATACTACTACATAATACTATTTATGTCTTGAATACCAGCCATACCTGTGTATTGCTGTAGAAGTAAAAACAACAAACAAAAAGATACTTTTGAGGGAGACCTTTCTTTTGTGAAGATACTCAAGAATAACTCCATCTATTGGAGTTACATACTGTAAATACATCTATATTTATTGAAAGCCTTGATTCTGGCAGCATTTTATCTGCCAGATACAAGATAGAGACTTCCGATATGTTCTATAACAAACACAGCTACTGGAAATGTATCCAGGCTCAATCTAAGCACACCTGTGATTTTCCTATGTTAATATCGCCTGATTCATATGGAAAGAAGAATCATATCTGCTGGACTCCTAATCTTCTGCAACACACTTCTCTATTCAGGGGAGATGCAGGATTTGTACGGATTTGCCCATTTTCCTTCTTGCTTGCTTGAGAGGGAGTTACTCCATCTTTGCCTGGTTCTGTCTTTGGTTTCAGACAGTGATAGCAGTTTTCCTTTCATTCCTGTTCTTTGTGAACAATCTGGTGATGGATTGCTCCGGCCCCAATTGATCAAGAAACAGGGAAAGAATATTTTTTTGCTCTCAAGCTTATAACAGCTGATGACAACCTCCAAACAGCTCAGATCCAGCTGTCAGTCTCAGAGGCTATCTTGTCCTCTATTTATTAGTAGAAGAGTGAATTATAAACATTTATAAATTTCCATAGCTCATATTCCCAAATAGAATGAAATCACATGAATTTACAACTTTGTGAAGCTAATTTATCTTAATGAGTGAAATAGTAATGTTTTACTCAAAAGAAGAATCTCTACTTTTTCCAGCTATGTCAAAAAGGTTAGTAACTGATGAGAACATACAATAGCATGAAATAGGAAAGAAATCATACATTTCCTTTAATAAACAGGTATTTGCTACCTAGCAGAAAAATCTTGAAGATCACACCTTTAATGGATACATGATGTACAGGACATACGTAGCTTCCATAAATAACAAAGTTACCTGGAAAAAAACCATATTGGAGACCACAAATACTGTCAAAGGACTTTTCTGAATAACGCTTTCTTCTTACTGTCAAAATATTTATGATCTAAAGCTAAAAACATTCCTGTCACTTGAATAAAGTACTTGAGGGACGGACAGATGAAAGCCAAACATGCAGCTTGTTTTTAAGAGCTTGACCCAGCTACAGGATTTCCAGCTTCTTAAATACGACGCCATTAGTTTGTCAGATTTTACTAATGATCCAGCTTGCTGACTCCAGCTATGGTGGGTTGGCTACTTGGTGTGCAGTACTTTGGTACAGGGTAGAGAGTGTTCCAGTAGTCTGCCAAAGAAGGGAAGATTACAGCTCCGCTCGTGTAAGACCAAACTGTTCCCAGGCATAGCCACCACAAGACAACGATCCTGGTTACTCTCAGAAATGAGACAACTCCTAGGGCAGTGCAAAATTAAAATGGTTCAAGTCACAAATTGTCATGTGGTTCACTTGGTTTCTTGATGAGACAGGCCTGTGGTACATCAAAGCCTGCCTGCTTRCACACTGCAAACCTTAAAACAGGTTTTGCTATGGGCAAGTTATTTAGCTAGGAGCAAATTCTGAATACATTTTAAAGACCTGATCTGRCATCCTTTGATGTGAATAATCAGCATGGAGGCCAACAGCAATTTTCCTGGCAGAACTGAAAGTGTAATACACAATCTGCTTAACACCCTTGGTGTCTGAAGCTTTACCTTTAAAGAATAATAAAAATAAGTAGCAACAATCTACAATAGCTTGAGATGCATCTCATAAGTAAATGGAAGTTGAAAGGCTCTGCATGCCTGCTGTAGACAGGCAGAGCCAGCGTCTCTCCAGCTCAGGCCTAGGTGCAGAAGATACAGGTTCTGAGGGTGCAATAAGATTGACTTACAAAGRTGAGGTCTGTTTTAAGTGGGATAAACTGAGTGGATAAACTATTTGTGCAGGTACAAGTCTAGAAGCCATGCTTGTGTTTGAGACAGTGGAATAAAACCTTCTCTTTCCAAGCAAGAAAACAGAATACTATAAAGCTGCATGACTACCTACAATTACACTAGAAAGCACATCCACTCCAACAAGCAGCTCTTGACTTGCACATAATGCAGGATGGCTACATTCACACCGATCAGAGTATCCTCCTTTATAACAGAGGATTCATAGGACACAGCATCACATCCAGGGGATTTTTTTCGGTCTTATGTAGTTCCTGTAGAGCTATGTAGCTCTATGATATYGAAGCACCATTGTACAGCTTATTCTTTTCAAGATGGTTTCCAAAATAATATCAGGATCATACTACAGATCAAAGAAGGCTGTTTGATCTTCTTCTCCTCACCTCCTGTCCCCCTTGTTAAGTAACTCAGGGTGCAACTGCATTTGCAGTGCAGTGCATTTGCATAAGCAAATGAGGGTTACTTGAGTCTGCAAGGATGGTGTCAAAGGAGTGTATAGAGAAAAGAGGACAAAGTCTGGTGTAACCCCATTCATATTATCAAGTAGAGGGGTCATGAAAGAGAGGTCTCACAGTCAGGATCACCCTCAGTTTTATCTAGGGGGGAACTAATTTGTTTTCTTCAAGAAGAGTCCTGGAGGGAGCCAGCATTGGTGGGGAAGGAGAACAGGGGCTCCAGAACATAGGCCCAAGAGCTATATCACTTTACCGTGCAGACTCATGTTTCTCCATGAAAAGCACCTGCTAGCATGCCAGCACCCATCTCTCTTTGCAGAAAGGGTAAGGAGGGCTGCCTGAGCCGCACGTGAGATTGCTGCTCCTCGGCACGCTGCCCACCATACACRCTCACCCAAGATGGTGAGAGCCTCAGTGCCAGGGCAAGCCCTTTCCTCACTCCTGTGTCACCCTTGCTTTGTCTGCATGCTCCTGTCTGAAATAGCTCTGCATGGCAGAATCYACCCAGCAGAGCTCTGCAAAGTTGCTGGAGGCAGAAGAACAGTGCTTAAGGAAAGCTACTATTTGAATAAGATGGTAATCGAGCAAGGACTGAAATACAGGATAAAACGTAGATCTGTAATTTTATTACATGGCTCTACACCCAAATTCTCACCATTCTACTCAGGTTTCCAATCCCACACCTCATCACTTTCATCACTCAGAGCCCACTGGCTGAGACTGAGGTTTTCAAAGGAGTAAAACAGAGTTGTCAGTGGGATTTGTACACCTAATTCTCTMATGATACCTTGATGATCCCAGCATACAAAAGAAGATTTTGCGCTAGGGATTTAAAAAAAAAAAAAAAGAGAGAGAAAAAAAATCAGCTATGGGTTTTTAACTATAGAATACAGTCTATCTAGACTGAGAAATTCATTGCATCATGATAGATCCTTTTCTAAAACTAGTGACTGCATCACCAAAATCAAGAACATATACAGGGCAAACTGATCTTACAAAAACTAGAATCCATGTGGTGATAAGGGGAGACTGTATTAATGAAACATACTGAAAGAGATGCTTAGAGAAATTTCTCCCCAGACTGAAACATGGGATTATCTTTGAAAAATAATATTGCAGATGGCAAGGCTCTGACTAAAGAAAATCTAGTTAGAGAGGAAGAGAAAAGCATATGTTCCAGATACACACTAAAAATAGACTTGGTACTCTTATGGGATATATCAGCATACAGAAGAGCAGCAATAGGAAGAGCCATTATAAATGTGCACGGCATTTTGTTTTCRTTTTTCCCCTGCCCCCATCAGTTTCCTGCATCCATCTGACAGCATTACAGCTTSCTGCTCATCATATGTTCTAAAATCTAGTGTTTGATTCAAAATAAAGCTAATTTGCATTGGCATAGTGACTTAACTCACTGGTGTATTATTACTGTGTAAGCAGGTGTACCCGCAACTGCAAATAAATGCTTTCTGATGGAGTCCCAGCAGGATTTCTGATGAGTTTTCATTTTGTTGAACCTTACCCAGGAAATTATTGTGTAAAAGCTTTGCTCTTAGTTCTGCCTGAAACATTATTTAGCTACACCTGGCCAAATTCATGGCAATTATTCTAACTATTCATAGAGGACATACCAAAAATCCCAACAGCCTTTTYAAGTCATTGGCTCAAAACCTGCAGAGGAACAGTGAAAAAAATCCCCCTCAGATTAATATGCACAATGAGACTTCTGATCCAAATGCTGTTCTCTGTATAACCTACATAGAGAAAGATAAAATGAAGTCTTTAAGGTGGAATCTAGGTGACACATCACTGGAATATTTTAAGGTAAAGTATTATACAGTAAAACATATAATGCAAAGCAAAACTATTTAACGAGGATTTTGGTAAGATATTTGATCATGTCACTACAGTTGCTTTTTATTTTAATTATTTGGGCTGAGAGCATCTTCAATTATTTTGCTGTTTGGGGCTTAATGGCTTGTTCCTATCAATTCAGAACATCCAAGAAATGCTGCAACGGGTGCTGCATGTCCCACATTCCACAGTCTCCTATGAAGGAATTATTTAGGTCAATCTTTCTTACCTACACTAAAGAGAAAGGGAAAAAAAAGAAAGAAGTTTTCAGTGAAAGCCCAAGAATAGCTATTGATGCTTTTATACAGAAAGTATGTGAAAGTAACTGCCAAAAGCACATTAAAAAAGCCTGCAGATAATATTATATAGAGATTTGCAAATTATCTTCAAACACATGGGTGATTATCTGAAAGTCAGCAGGAAAGATGAAAATAAATGTTTAACWTTCCTGCACTAAATAAGTAGGCATTTCCTAAAAAAAAAAGTGGGAGTTAAGTTTTCAAAATGATTTTCCTATCATTTGTCAGAAGTGTTCATGTATTTTCTTAACTGATATGATGACAGTTTACACAAAGATTAACTAAGACTATATAGGGCTCTATAGAAGAATTGCCTCAGTATTTAGGGGCTTTTTGCTTTCTTTTTTTAATTCCACTCAAAAGGTCTRTGCACTTTCGGCAGTAAGAATTCTTGCAGTCTGAAAACCAGTTCTTATGTAGAATCTGTTTGGTTTTCAAAGGATATCCTATATGGATTTTACTCACCTGCAATGAGAGTCACCAGGCACGGCACAGTTCCTGTAGCAACTGGAAAGGGAGGAAACAGGCATACTGCTTCTTAGTGTGAGGATATTACATGACACCTGCCAGTGGCTGGGGCGGGGGAAAAAAAGKGCATCCTAGCATGATTTATAAGGGCACCATTTCTCATTTCACTCTAGTACATTAGATTACTCAAAGTATAAACCACCCATGCAGGTGATACTATTCCAAAGATAAGTTTTCAGTGGAACTATTTTTTTCCTCTTAATCTCTCTCCCACAACTTCCCCAATTATATTTCGTACCCAACAGAATTTTACTTTTATAATRTCAGAAGGAGACCTGCTGTAACTAACTTCTCACAGGATATCTTTGAGAAAATAACCATTAAAAACATAATYGGGACTCTAAGGTTTAGATTCTTCCACCTTCAAAGATTTTGAGTAGATTTTATCTCTACATATATCATCTTTGGAAATACATTTTTCCATGAGCTCTTACATGTTCTAGCTGCAAGAAAGAGCTTGATTCTCTTTACTTTTATATGGGTGATCAATCTTCACATTGCCATCTCTGCCTCATGGTTTAGCTTTTAGCTCTCACAGCTTTAAATACTACAGAGATACCTGCAGGCTTATCTGCAATCCTTCTGCAATCCTTGCAATGCTGGCAATCCTTCACTTGGAAGGACTCTCAGCATAACCCAGTGTGGAGAGTAGTAGTAGCCTAGGTGCTGGCATCCTTCYGGGTGTAGCTTCCAGATGCTTTTCAGCTGTGAAAATGTTCCTGGGTGGCCAAAGCAAGARAGGGAGGATAGCACATACTCATTTGACTATCCACACACAGATGTGCATTATTGGAATATCTATCTTGAATGTTTTGCATATTMACAGAAAAAAAAATATATAGTTCACTTCAACAAGGTCAATGTAATGCAGGAATGGTCCTGCACCTGGGGAGGAATAACCCAAGGTRCCAGTACAGATCAGCGTCTGACCTGCTGGAAAGCAGCTCTGTGGAGAGGGATTTGGTAGCCCTGGTTGGCAACAAGCTGACCATGATGCAACAGTGCCCTCATGGCCAAGAAGGCCAATGGGATCCTGGCCTGCCTCAGGAGGAGCGTTGCCAGCAGGTGGAGGGAGTGGATCCTGCCCCTCTCCTCAGCCCTGGTGAGGCCACACCTGGAGTGTTGGGTGCAGTTCTGGGCTCCCCAGTACAAGAGGGACATGGAGCTCCTAGAGAGGATCCAGCACGGAGCGACAAAGATGATTTAGGGACTGGAGCAACTATYGTATGAAGAAAGACTGAGTCGGGCCTGTTTAGCTTAGAGGAGAATGAGGGGGCATCTGATCATATAYGTATAAGTACCTTAGGGGAGAATGTAGGAAGATGGGGTGAAACTCTTCTCAGTGGTGGCCACTGACAGGACAAGGGGTAATGGGTACAAGCTAAAATGCAGGCAGTTCCATGTCCGTGTGAGGAAGAACTTCTTTCCTGTGAGGGTGACAGAGCCCTGGAACAGGCTGCCCACAGAGGCTGTGGAGTCTCCTCCTCCGGAGATCTTCCAAACCCACCTGGATGCCACCCTGTGCCCCGTGCTCTGGGTGTCCCTGTTGGAGCGGGTTGGGGGGGTTGGACTAGATGATCTCTAGAGGTCCCTTCCTACCTCAACCATTCTGGGATTCTATGAATGCAAATCTTCCACTCCATTCCTCTTCGCTGCATAGCTTATCGTTAACTCACCATGACTGTTAAGCAGAGAACATGTGAGACCAGGCTATAGAATWGAGCACATGGCTTGGAAACTGCTGTAAGGGTAGACCGGGTAGTGAGCAGGCAGGCAACACTTACTGAGCAGGTTTCATTTTTTCTGGCATCACAATACCACCACTCATTAGAGGGAARATAGGATGGTCATGCTGCCATAGGCACTATACTGTAGTCTGTGCTCCTCCTGTAAGTGGGTTATCACCTGACAGCTAAGGAGAAGTAGCTCTTCTATATAAAAGAGTGGCTGCTTCTGTTTCCACCTCATGCTGAATYCAGTATTCAGCCAAATATGTTGCCTTGGGCAGAAGAAAGGATCCTGTTTCTGTGAGAACAGGTTCCTGCTGCCTTCTGGCTTCTGACTTGGCTCGATGGGAAGGTAGCTCCTGGCTCTCTGCTCTCGTTTGCTGCAAACACAGCAGTGGYAGAAGCTGCTACCTCTCCTAGAGGCAAGATTTTCGAGCTGTGATTCAAAAATCATGATAGCTCCAAATTTAGCAAGGCAAATTTTAGAAAATCAAGAGTCCTGTCCCTTCTCAYCGTTTGTGCTCAGATCTCCACAGAAGCCTGAGCAGAGACACAAACCCACCAACTCACTAGAAGTCTGATGAAAACTCAGACATCTTTCCTTTAGAAGAAATTAGATTTTAAAAAATCAATTAAAAGAAGAATAAGAATTCAGGCATGTGAGCCACATTATTAATTTAAGAAAAATATAAGCAACATTTTTATCAGATCCCCTTTGTTAAGATATGATTGTTACCTTGACAAAATTCCTTGTCTCTTACAGAGATCTGCATGAGAGACTGACTGGCAGAGTTATTAATTTAATCTTTATATTTCTGATCTCACCAAGGCCAACAAGCATTCCTAGCAGTTCCTAATTCTTCATCATGACATTCATTATGTTCACCTCAGAGATGTCTAAATGTATTCCACATATAATAGCAACATTATTTAAAATGTAACATGACAGGAATATTTAGAATTGTTCAAAGCTGCACTCTAGAAACCAATGATGTGATTTGTGCTAGCCATCCAGCATGGGATTTGCATATTTTGGTTTTCTACAGGCATACAGAGAAGCCCAACCAAGTAAGGGTTTAGACATTGCAGGTGGACTAATGCTATATCCCTAGTGGCTCCAGTATGAACAAGAAAACCAAACACAAACAAAAATGATCTATACAGGAAGAACAGACACGCTGACAAAGATTGTTTGGTATTAGAAAAGCACAGCTACAGCTGCCTACTCTTTGTTACAATGCCTGCAGTAAATCTGGGATAATGCTCAAAGAAGAGACAAAGAACTACCGCAGAGAAATAGACTCTGAAAGGTATCAATTTAAATAGTTTAACTACAGCAAAGGAAAAATTAAAAGAATTCTCTAAAATCTGAACCTTTCAATTACARGAAACAGCTATGAGAAAAAAAAATAGCTTTTCTTGGAAGAAGAGAAAAATGGGACAGTTGTATAATATGAGCAGGAAACCAGAGATATTTGCATTGATAGAAAGTAGTGTGTTTTGCTTATCCACACAGCACAGTAAAAGTGTTAAATCTACTCTTCCTGTGTCTGGACTGAGTAAGGTGACATGATCTCCAGCACGGCAAGATGACTTGTCACCACAGAAGCAAATACGGCTTATTGGCTCCTTGCTGTCTAGTGCCTCACTCTCGCGCCATAGTGAGACCTTCATGGGTCTCACTTAGCTTGGGAAGAAAGAGAGAGGCTCTAACGGAGCAAACTGTACTAGCCACARGGTCCTGCAGAATATAATTAGGAAGGGCAATGGATAAGTAATACTCTTTAATTGACCTAATTGTAGGTTTGTAACCCAAAATATGTTCCCAGCTATAATGAAAACAAGCATAGCTGATTCTTCTGTCATCTGAAAAGAGGAAATACAAGCTTCTTTTTTTTTTATTTCAGCATGAATTGTCCAAAGTGATAATGTGAAATACAATTTGAGGACAAAATGAAGTATCTGCCAACATATCTGAGAAAGACCTGAAGCATTGTTCCCACTCCAAATTCAACAATCTGTAGATTAACTAATAGCACCAAAAGAAAAGGCAGAAATATCTCTTTATGGCTGTGCTTTAATGAGTATCATTTCCCACTTATCACTTATCTGCCAGTCATATTATTTTTTTCTGTCAAACAAACAGAACTGCAAGCAGATGAAGCTGTGGACTGAAGAGTTGAAACAAATGAAAACAAACAATCATGTTCATATAGTATTCATCAGCATTTTAACATAATTCAAGGAAAAAAAAATGCTTCAGAAGAAGCTTTGGTGAACTATGATTCCTGAGTTAGGAAAGGTAAAAATAATGGGAAATACACTAGGGATCCAAAAGGAGTGGTGTAAAAAACTGATGAACTGATGATTTTCTCTTCCAGTGTAAGAACTGAGAAGCAGATGTCAAATTTGAAACAAAAAAACAAACAGTCCTGCCATAGATAATCTGTGGAAATCATTGCTGTAAAGCCTAAATATTCATGTGAAACCTGGTGATGAAGATTTTGAGAGAATAACCTCTCTGCAGGCTTTAAATAGAAAAGCAAGCAAACAAACAAAAAACCCTTTGGTCCAAAAAGTCCTTGAGGATTTTTTTAAATCATTTTATGCCATTCTTATGCTCTTCCATATGCATCTACTTTCCATCAGTGTCAGATRCTGCCTAGATAAAACTTTGGTACTATACAGCTTGATTCTCCTTATGTTCCTGTCCTGTTACTTTCCAAGGCACATTACAAAATGAATCCAAGAAAAGAACCATTCTTTCTAATCTTTTCATAACACTAATCAGGTGCTATACAGCTCAAGAATTGTATTTAAAACAAATGAAGGAATATTTAGTTTACTGGACGTATTTTCAAAACTATTTTTATTAGATACCTACTTGTGTAAGTTTATATACAAAAGCTTATTGATATTTATTTCACATCCTCATTCCATATTTCTCAGCTCTCTACAGGAAGAGTTGCTAAAGAAGATCATGAAAAYATCATGAAGTAAAATAGTAAGGAAGTGTTTCTAAACAAAGGAAAAGGAGACTATTCTGAGCTAACTTAATGATATGACATGTAAGGCGGAGAGAAGAAAGATGCAAATAAATGGTTGAGAATTTTTTAAACAGAAAGGATGAAGGGTAGTTAAATGCCTGATTTTAATTTCTCCAGAACTGTGAATGTGTAGTAAAGTCTTTTTATCTCATCTTACATAGTAAAATATTCACTGACACTGCATATCTCTCCTGCTTATGCAAGAAGGGACAGATAAACGCTCTTCTTGCTTTTACCCCTTCTCTTAAAGGTCTCAAGTAATTCTTCCTCTCAAACCACATCCTTCCAACACTAAATAAATCAGCTCCTAAACTTGTAAAAGGCATGTTTTGAGCCAGATGTTTTGATTGATTCAACACCTATTTTCAGAGAAAAGAAATTTAAACTTAGATTCAAGTTTTATACTATCCTCACTTGGAACATTTGGGAACAAGAAATAACTAAGTCTGTCTTAATAAAGAATAAAGCCAGACTTTACCCTTTCTTACAGATTATATTGTTCTTTTTGTCAAGCTCTTTCTATAAATAGAGTTCTTTGAGATTCTTTGCATAATCACACCTTTGAAACTCCTACTGGGCAGCTGTCTAAAACAGTAGCTTAAAGTACCTGACATAGCCAGTATGGGCTTTGTATCTGTGGCATGATCTATGGTAAGTTATTAAACAAATACTGTTCATAGTCCTCAGAGTTTTCACTCATGACAACAAAAACATTTAGTTTTCCTTTAGTGAAAAAATTATCATTTCTGCCTTTCATAAAGAGTAAATCTTGTAAATCTTGAAAGGCAGAATAAGAACAGAGACACTGGAAATCTAAGGCCTCAGTTGTAGTTTGTTTTTTTTTTTTTTCAAAATATAAAACCCTTGAAGTAGGGGAAAAAAAAAAGAGAGAGAGCAACTTCTTACTTCTTACCTTGGAAAACTCCTTCTACTGAATCAAAAGGACATAAGCCTACAAGAGAGGAAGAAAAATGGAAGAGGATTGTCATAGCAACCAGTTAAGAACATATTCAACACAGGAAACAATCTGATTAATCTTCTTTTTTAAGAACCGTGGCACATACTGCACCATCCAGTTCAGTAACAGGACTTTTTTAAAAGATAGTATATTAAATCTCACTTCATTAAAATTCAAAATTTATCTGCAGAGCGTTTGACTCATTCAATGCATATGCAGCTTACAGGGCCATAAAAGAAAGTGAAGATTCTTCTGTTTGTTTAAATTATCTAGACCATACTCAAGGATTTTTGGTAAGGGACAAGGAAAAGGTTGTATTATTTTCTCATGCTCTAAAAGCAAGAACATTCAAGAACTAAACTGATCCAGGRGTAGAGACCAATAAAAGCAATCACAACTATCTTTCTTCTCCTTTTTCCTTTTTTTCTTTTTTTTTTTTTTTCAAACAATCTACAATGCTAGAGAAACCTCAGCAGAGTAACATCTTCACCTTATGAGCCTACATTATAATTATAAAATTAACATCTGTCCTTGATCTAGTCCTACTTAGTTTGAATTTAGGGCATTAGGTAATGAAATAATGCAATAGTGTCAGGTTTAAGAAAAAAACCAGACACCTTTTCTCCTCCCTTGGAATAGTCCTGATACAAGTAACACTTTCTGAGGCAAGTTTCTGTAGAACTTGATTTCAACTACATGGAGAATTCTGAGAAAGATTCATCAATAGAGCTGGGTCAAAATCTATGTCTCTAGTTACCAGAACTTTCACTGAAAACAAAAAGCCAAGAAACAGACAATTTTCAAAATGWCTTTTTCCTTTTTTAAGAAAAATGAAAACAATACATACAGTCAAAACTTGCTTTTTAAATAAGTTGAAACCTGCAAAAAGTTGATATTTTAGTTGATATTTAAAAAGTTGATAAATAACATCGACGGAATTTATTTCCTATTTCATTAAGCACAAGGCAATTTGCTAGAAGATCATTTGCTCTTCTTGAAGTTTTCGGAATCAAGCCTCATTCCTTACCAATTCTTTTCTGTATGTAGCTGGTTTTGTTTAAATAAGTCAAGTAAAGATACTGTATGAGCTAAATGTAATGGRCATTTATTATGTAATTGAAATGTGCAATTATTTTCTGGGAAGTTGAAGGCATTTATTTCAGATCCTTCAAGAAAAGTAGTTCTTTCTACTGTTAAAAGCTGCATATTTCTGAATTCTAAGTGTTCACCCTCAGGGCCTCCATCTTCAGATGTAAGAAATCAAAATGCAGAAACTTATTCTGGTAAAAAGGAGAGATAATAAATTTGACCTCATCATTCATTTGCTGCAAAATATCTTAACTGATTCTACCATAAATCCTAGTTCTCCACTCTAGGCTGGGAGTGCTCATGACACTGCTCTGAGCTCCTGCTCAAGCATTACATAGGTTACACGTGCTCTATTTTGGCAGGTTTATGGGAAGAACCCTTTCACTCCTGGCAAAGCACCCCATGTCACAAGAGGTGTCCTTCAGCTCTGCCCCTTGAAARCTGGGGACTCCCCGAAATTCCCATCCCTTCCACCATGGTCACTGTGCTGCTGTGGTGCTCCTTCTCATTTTTGCCCCTGCTGTCTCATTTTGCCCCCCATCACAGTGGGGGAAGCTCCTAAAGCTTGGGCAGTCCTGTTGGGCAGTCTTGTTGGTGGGAGGCAGGCATGCACAGCACTAGGAAAATCAGCAGCAGGTGCACTTTTGCATGGTGGCCCTCTCCTCTGGTGGCCTTGTGCACATCTGGTATATGCACAGCAAATTCGGCATCGTGCTCTCAGCCAGGCTACTGTTCACCAGGGAAAGCTACCAGGGAGTGCTAAGTTGAGGAGCACAGGGCCACTCCTGCTTTGCTCACACATGAGCTTTGCAAGGCTACCCCRGATCTGTCCATCAGCCGCTCCCACCAGCAGCCTCCGCAACCAGATGTAATACGTATCTTGATACTGAGTGACTTCCTGCTGGTATTATTTTAATTWCAGTAACACTAGCAAACTACATTCATATTTCACGCCATGATTGTTGGAGGAATGTATTCCCTACTCTGAATAACTCCCTCTCCTATCCTCCCCACCTCCTTACATTCACACCCTTCTTCCTTGCCACTGTTCTTGATGGCTACAGTAAACAAATGAGAGTCATCTTGTAGATCTACCTGAGATTCAATTTTTAACCATTTATCAAGTCATCACAAAAAAATGCCAATTATTAGTGAAGTTGGCAGCTGAAAAACAGCCCTTAACACYGTAAAAAGCAAAGCTTTGACTTCCACGTATTTCTGCCCTCAGAGAATTTTAATAAAAATGCCAATAACCATATTCCACAAGACCTCAAGGAGATTGGGAACAGGCTCCTACCTGATGGTTTGTCCATCATAAGAGGCAGACACAAAAACKGATCRATTTTTSGCTCATAATTTAAATTGTCAGATGCCTCAAACTCCTTCTAGTATTTTATGTTCCAGAGTCAAAGTATTTTTTATTTAATGTATTCATTCTATCATCTCACAATAGTTAATTCATGAGTCAAGTGCTCAGCTACCACATTTTAATTTTACCATTTGTTGTTTCATGTCCTCTGAAGATTCTGTTAAAACTGCTGATAAAAAGCTCCTCTTATTTTCCTCTTAAATACTTGGTTCCATTTAATATATTAAGTTCTAACAAAGTGTATACTGAAAGAATACATTCTCAGCTATTGGTGCTTTGTACTGTTCTTGTATTTCATGAAGAATGAAGTAGTTTTATTTATTCTATATAAAAACAGACTGATTTATGATAGTTTTATGCTATTCTTATACAAAACTTGGGACAGTTGACCCCATTACAGGGATTAAGTGTAAAGCATGGAGGACAAAGATACTGTACAAGCATCAAAATTACAGAATGCTACAGAAAAAAGGTTTAAAAAGACAAACAGTAAAATTTTTCTTCTATTAAAAAGAAAAAAACCTCAAAGCTTTATTTACATTCACATAGACTATAAATTTTCCTTTCTCTGTGCTTAGCGTCTGGTTTATTGTATGCAGAGGTATTAGCAGAAATCACTCTGGAAAAGTACACATGAATTCCTCCCCCTGAATCTAAAAACAGAAGCTAGAGAACAAATCATCCTTGAATCCATACTGTATTGGCTTCAGTACACTTGCAAATGAGAATGTTTCACACAACAAGGAAACAACTTCCAAAATGGCAAATAAAATTATTTTGCCTAGAAAATAAAGCTTTCTAACCAACTTCTATGTAAAGTTCATAAGCAACAAAAATGGTCACTTTGGGGTGGTGAGTAATGACAAACTGCTTATTACAGACATTTCAATGGCAACAGTGGAACATTTTGAATACATAGTTCCAGCAAAACATAGGTTAAACTCTCATGCATTATCAAGCAGAAGATCATTGGTAGAAATTATTCCATGACTTACAGCACTATCTSTTGTTAAAACAATATTTTAACAGAGTGTTACTGGAAAAATGACCTGTATGATGTAGGATTTGTTTTTATGACTAASGAGTAATTTCCATGTATATATCCTTTACTTGCTGGGCATCTATCTCAAATTTCTGCTTCACTTTTTAATACAAATAGGCACTCACACTTCCAGAATTGTAAGAAAAGATAAAACAAAAATAATAAAAAATACAATGAAAGGTGTAGCATGATTTCCTATGAGAATTTAATGTGGTTAGATTTTTTCACTGGTAGCTCTRTATTGTACCAATTCTGCTTTCTGTAGGCAATTTTTTGAAAAATTGTCTTCCACACATGTACCCATTATTCGTCCTAACAGTGAATTTACAAGCTGTTCTAGCTGAGAGAAATAACATGTGAAACAAAACAGACAGCAGAAAACTCTAACCACAAGCTTACTGCAACTGTCACTAGATACATGAGAATACATATTAGAATATATTATAATTACAAATGAACAGTGAAAAAGGGATATTGCTTTCAATAATATAATTACCAATTATGCCAAATAAACACTCAAAAAATGGTATAAGAAATCCTTCTGCAAAATGAACCAATATGCAGTAAATGGATACATTTAGGATTTGCTGCAAAAAAAATACCAACTTCAAACCAAAAAATGCTAGTGCAGCCACAGCATATTAAATCTATTGTGAACAGCTCCCTTATAGAAATATATGTATAGGCATATATATATAATATATATATATATACATATCACAGAATGAATTACAGGATCCTTAGGGTTGGCAAGGCCCTCTAGAGTCCATCTGGTCCAACCCCCTGCTCCAGCAGGGACACCCGGAGCATGTGGCACAGGGTGGCATCCAGGCGGGTTTGGAAGATCTCCAGAGAAGGAGACTCCACAGCCTCTCTGGGCAGCCTGTGCCAGGGCTCTGTCACCCTCACAGGAAAGAAGTTCTTCCTCACATGGACATGGAACTGCCTGGGTTTCAACTTGTACCCCTTTCCCCTTGTCCTGTCAGTGGCCACCACTGAGAAGACATTGGCTCCATCCTCTCTACATTTTTCCTAAGGTACTTACATATATTGATCAGATTGCTTCTCAGTCTTCTCTAGGCTAAACAGGCTCATTTATATTTATTTATATTTATATAAATGTGTAACAACATCAGTATGTTGTCGTTGACATCAACATAGAGTGACATGTTCAAAATAAAGGCACAAAACCGTTTAGAAGCCAGCCCATTTCTTTATAGCATATGCCTTGATCTGAGCAGCACTTACGTATGCAAAGGTTGAGAGGGAAAAAAAGAGCCATATATATGCATGTCTTCATTACCAGCAGTGCTATTAGGAGCAAGTTGTCACAGGGTTAAAAATTAGAAACAAATTTTCTTGGAAAATTTAGCAGAACCAAGCAAGAGCATTATCACGGTGGCTCTGTGTAGTGATTAAAAATGACTAAAAATTTCATACTGATCCTTCTAGCAAAAGAGCTGCAGGACATCAGATAACTTAGGAGGTAGCAAGTTCAAAACAGTGAAAAGGAAAAAGTTGATGCTACAAAGCATAGTTGGGGCATCTTAGAACACGATGCCGTCTGTGGGTGCTCAAAATTTACTTGAATCCAAGAGACTACCAAATTGGAAGAAGCCRCACCGAGGACTATCAAATATAGAACAAAAGAATGGATTTAGTTTGGAAGTCTCTGAGCAACAAACTGGGAAAATACATGGAGGAAATATCGAAAGAAACTTTTAGAGGCTTTCTATATATGTGATGTCACAGCAAAGGAGATGAAGGCATATTAAAATATGTTGTTATTAACAGGATTCTGACTCCATTTTCTGACTACTATTCAGTCATCACTATGCAAAAYTGTTCTGGGTGGTCTTAAGTGATGTTTATATTCCTAAAGTCCATGGGCCATTTGTAACTTATGAAACAGTCCAGTATAATCTGTGAAATGTCAAAAAATGGGACCAAAATAATCAAGCTTAAACAAGGGTACAGAAGACATGGGTCTATATCCAGGATAACATGACATCACATATTCATATATTTAGATTAGCACTGTAAGCAAGTCTCATTTCATAAGCATATTTTGACATTTTAAAGCAGAAAGGTACATTGTCTCATATTTTTCTATTCAGTGCAACTGGAAGTGAAGTCAYATGTTGTTAGCTAAGTCAAAAACAAAAGAATAAGAGAAAATTTGCTTTCTTTGGGGGCTTTGATTGCTTGGAAGCACTGGAGAGATCGAATACATTAGCAAATCAGACAGCACAATTCATGCTTCATTATATCTCCTCTGTGTTTTCCTGACAGTGCAGTCATATGTCTTTAAATCTACAAATAAGAAAATAAGTAGCTTTGTGAGCAGGGGAACTAAGAAGTTTGGCTTCCTAATCCTTAGCATATTGTTTCTTGGTTTCTCATCTTAATATATATTTTTTTTTTTTTCTTCAGTGGGACATTCCCAATTTGATTGTGGTTTTTTTTTTTTTCTGGTATCAAATATTTTCACAAAACTGTTTTGAAAGAAATAATAGGATTAAAGATGAAGGAAGTCAGGAAAGAGTCTTCTCCTGTAATGGCTTTGAAAGCCAACTGATAGCTATGGGTTTACTCATTTACATCTATATTAACTATTGCAAGATGATAGGTCTAATTTGCCAGGATTAGGAGCACAGTGCCATGTCTTAAAATGTAAAATTACAGTAAAGTTGGATACATGTCAAGTAATTCTATTCTGAGAGTACTAGAATTAGATCCTAGATGTTTATTATAACATTTTATAACTGAAATTTCCTTATTAGTGTGCAATACYTAGGAATACTGCATAATTAACATTTGTTTTTGACTAAGTTTATTCATTAACCCTATCGTTATACCTAAAGTATAAACCATAATTTTACTTCAGAAGATTCAATACAGTTATAGTTTTTGATGTTTTYATGCTTATGGAAATATGCATATCGTAGAATGAGGTCACATGAGGTTTACTACAGTAAAATATACACAAATGGAAAAAAAAAATGAACAAGGAACTCCGGAAGAAAGGTCTATTGGTGACTAAGGGCCATTTTTACTAGGCAGTACATTCCACTACTGATCTGTAATTTTACAATTCCTACTTGGTGTGTGTTTGGTACAGCAGTGCTACATTACTAGAAGATTCTTCAAAATTAGCCTTAGAACACTAGATCATAATTTTATGGATTATTACCCATAAAAAAGGAACACATTGACTATGGATTTATACCCATAAGCACGCAAAAGTACCAATATCAGTAACTTACATAAGAATTGATATCAACAATCTATAGGTGTTGTGTACTTGTATAAATGACTATACAAAGGATTTACAGTGCTTTAAATACATACATGTGTAGCTAGATGTATAGCTGGGAAGGTTTTGCAGTTAATAGGAAGATACAAATGTTTATGGGCAGGTGTATATCTCTTTCATGTTAAAATATTTGGGTACTTCAGACCATGATGCTCTCTTATTTCTGTTTTACATTATCTCCTGTCTCATATTAATAAACTAATAAATACAAACAGAAATGAAAAATAAGAATAAAATGTGTGTGTTTGAAAATTCTGTTGTATTTAGGCATRTTGGGAGTATTGGGCACTGATTTGATTTCACAACAACACAAGACAAACTGACAGCAGAGAAYTCATTTATCCTTAACACAAAGCACAACGTAAATATTCGGTCTTGTTGTTTGAATGTTCTGTCTGGACATACTGTTCACATATTACATCTGACTACATTACTTTGAACAAGCTTAGCTACAAACTACCAACAATCCTTTGTGATTTAAATTCCTCAGTCATTTTTCTCTTTATATCTCCCAGATTTTATGATGTCTCATCTTGAACGAAATGCCTTGGGCTACTGCTGCTCCAACAGAGCTCAGTCTAGAAGGCTGTCTAACCTAATGAAAAAGGTAAAAATCAGAAAGCAGAATCATGTGGACTATGTTCTTTCAGGAACTACTACTTTTCCAGTATACTACTATGTATGCTCCCCTTGTTCTCTGCCATATTTTGGTTTATTTTTCCTCTTATATCTGCACTGGAGAAAAAAAAWTTTCTAAAATTTACAATTTTAGAAATGGCTATACAATCTCCAAAACTGAAAATAATAGTTACTCAAAAATCATGACTTATCATTTAATAAAATATAAGTAGAAAAATGTCTGGAATTTACCTTAATGGCATTGTAATATGTTTTTGTACCTCTCATATTTGTATAGAAGAGCWCAGTAAGCAGAAATCATATAAAGAGAATCCTGATTTTTAAGGTGATGCTTTCATTTTAGTATTTGAGACTATTAGCAAAAATTCATCTTTGTGCCACATAATGTGACAAAAAGTCTGTCATGTCACATAATGTCCAATACAGCCTCAGCCTGAGAGCCCACTATATCTTTCATAGTTTCACTCCTTTATGAGAGAAATAGCAACAAGGCAAAGAATTAATGGRGAATTTAATATTGCTTGTTCTAGGCACAATAAAATATGCCAGCATGATCTACATTAATAGCAGCCTTCAGTGTCCTTGCTGAGGTGCATGTTACATGTAAATACAGAAAGCAAGAAAAGAAAATGAAAAATGAAAAAGAAAAAATGTGGAGAGCTAGCATATCAAATAATTTGAAACACCTTCATGGAAATAGTGTTAATTCCGAACATTAACCTTCATTGTACTCAGCTCTAGCCTTAGTGATTGTTAGGAAGAACATGCAATAATTTAACATCAGATACTCTGAATGACAGAGTGACGTTGGTCTGACTGAAGTAAAGGGAAAGCACCTAGAAGAAGAAAAAAAACAAAAAAGCTCAAAAAACCGCCATGGGTTCCAAATTATTTCAAGTGATTTATTTTTAGAACATGCTTACAGTATATACTCATAGGCTGCTCATTAAAAAATACATGTCCCAAGGGTCCAGGTCTCCATCTGAAATGTCAACAAATACATCTCTCCACAAATGCCAAGTAACAAATCAAAAATAAATGCTCCAAGGAACCAGTGTTTAGTGAAGTTTAAATGACAAAAAGAAATAAAGAAATAGCAGAAGAAGGTTACAAAAGACAGAGGCAAATCTCCATCTTGAGGTTAATATATAGAGGAAAAGTAGCAGTATTTGGCAATGAACAAAGGAGTATCAAGGAGGCGAAAGATGTAAAGTGACATGGACGACCCGAGATGTTTGTGCTGAACTAATGTCAGGTGTCCAAAATGAAATATGAAATATGGGAACAGAAAGGAAAAGCACACATTAAAGGAGCACCTTAAAACATCTAGTTTTAATTGCTAAAGGTCAGCTTTTTTTTTTGACATGCTGTCTGTGAGCTGCTGGGATACCTTTTTCTTAGTTATAAATTGTAAGCAGTTTAGCCCAGTTTACTGGGCTGAATTAAATAAAATCTAAAATTACTAGGAAAAAAGGGGCAGCATCAGTTAAGGACAAACTTGAACTGTGTGCCAGGAATGACCATATAGTTCTGAAGAGAAAGTCCTGAGTCTCCAACATCACTGCAGGGAAGAAAGGCTGAAACTGCCCAGAAATTACAATCAGCAATAGGCATCAGCAATCAAATATCAATTTTGACAGTCAATTTTCAATAAAAAATCTTATAATCCTAGATATAACACCAGTATGAAAAGGTAGGCAGAAGAAAGTAAAATGTGAAAGCAAAAAGAATAGGGTAACAGATATAGACTGAATAATTGATGCTAAGTACAATTACACAGTGCAGCTACTTTACGATGTAATAATAAATTCACCAAATTTATTCACCAAATACTTACTGAGTCAGCAAGAGATGGTTTTATGCTATTTTTAGTTGAGGTTTTGGTAAGCAGCAAGAACAATAAGGAAGAGCTGATTGCAGAAAATAACCTTGAATAGAGTGATCATGAGTGAATTCAATTTAAACTAGGATTATTGTAACTATGGATTTTCATTTTGAAAAGACAGACTTCGAGGTAGTAATGTCATCTGGACTTCACTGATGAATAAGAATGTGGAAGAGGAATTCCTTTTAGTCAAAACAGAAAAGGAAATAAAAATGGAATTTATAATATAAAGGAGAAATTAAAGCTTGTGTTATGACCTGTATCTATACTACAAGGGTCTTCTTCCATTTGCACTGATTTAAGCAACTGTATCACATGCCATTCCCAATGAGCATTTAAGAAGTACTTTATGTATTCCTAGAAACATAAAAGTTATGTGTTTGCAATGCTATCTTTTMATTTGTGTTAATTCATTGCAGAATGACAAGATTTGCTTGCAAAAACCCAAGATCTGTATATTCTCCAAACAGACTATTTTGTCTTAATATTAAGAAGTCTGATCTTGGCAGATGTGTTGATGAGGTAGGATGTCAACCCATGAAAATCACTTAATATTCTTCATTAGGCTTATTATTGTGTACTCTTGAAGTAGTTGTAGTTAAAGATATTCACATGTCTGGTAATAAAGATTTTTTTTTTCCATTTAAATTTATGAAAAAGAAGTGAAATGCCTGGAAAACATTTCTAGGCTACACAGAAACTCCAGTGTTCCAGTTGTTACACGGGACATCTAGACTAACTGCCCACGTACCAAAAAAATCTCAAAATGAAGTAAAATGTTAAAGATGAACTGGAAAACTTGCTGCAAATAAATTATTAGAAAATGGAACACCAGAAATCAGTAATAGAAGAGGATGATAAGACCTAAACAAACACATTTGCATTATCAGTCTGGCCTGAACAATGAAGCAAAAATATTGTCATTTAACTACTATTTTTTTATAAGAATCTCAACATTTTTAAATATCATTTGTGTCTACATGACACAAAGGTCTACACATATGGAAACCGAAACTCTGGAGACATGGGCTTCATTACTTGCTTTGTTTCTTAGGTAAGAGAATTAACTTAACATGAATTCAAGAATTTCAAACTGCCRGGCAATTACTGGGCTAAATTAAAGCTGAACAGAAAGTAGAAGAATGTACTTTGCCACTATGTAACCCTCAGATAAATGGGGAAAAGTTTGATTTCAAACCAATAACAAAATTACTTTATATCTAAAAAAAAAACTTATTGTGAGGAACCACTGTGAAATGTTTGTCATATTGAGGAAGGGGCAAATGTCCTCATACAGATATGGATAAAACGTAAGAAAAACTTGATACAAAACTGAGAAACTTGTGGGTTTTTTTCTCAAAAAAGTTAAATTTCAGTACAACTCTATTTTTAATTAAATTTTCGATTCTACACAAAATAATAAAAATATCTCAAGCTCAGGAAAGCTCCGTAAAACAGAATTGCTATTCTCTGGACAGCTCAAAATTAAGACATAATCAGTCTTATTGTGTTTATATTATACTGACACATCAATAAGAGTGAGCCTGTCTTAAGCTAAATATATTAATATAGCTGATACATCTTACTATTATTATGTCAATAACTGTGACTCTATCCCAAAGTTAATTTATTATATTGATAAAATCCCAATGAGAATAACTTTGACTATAACCATTCCCATCCTTATAACTGGAAACTTATACTTGAGCTGACAAACCTTCATGATTAATTGACTTCTTCCAAAACCCCAGGATTAAGAAGAAAAAAAAAAATAAACCAAGGCAGTCAAGAAAATAGAGATTTTAATATCACAAATGTGTGATGTAGCCTTTTGATTTTTGGCTACAGGTGTATATGCAGGTCTTGCTATATAGTTTACTTTAATCTTAAACAATAACACCAAATAATAGCCTACTCTCTTTTCAGAATCGCCAGCTTCAAGATCAAAGGTAATGGCATGGTTGTCTCAGATTTCATGCTGAATCTAAAGCCCAGTGGTCAGTATTTCATTAACTTTCAAGAGCAGTGTGTCAGACCTTTCTTCTTGTAAAATCTCTAGGGAATAATATTTTATTTCATAACATACAGTCTGTGTAAGAAGRAAATAGGACCTATTTTTGGACTATAATCCTCCTGGTATCAGATGAAAACTGTTTATGATGTTTTCCTGTCCTAATAAGATAAATTAATTTACTGCCACATGCATTTGAAGTAGGATGATTTTGTATTCCTCCAGAAGTGAAATCAGAATGTTACTTCCTTCACAGAGGGGTTTACCTTGATAATCAGAGGTAGGTTAGCTGTATGGCTGCATGCAAACATTGTTGTCCATATTTTGTACTATGTCTAGAAAGGCATAAATCGACTCTCTTATTCTTAAGGAACAAATATGCAACAGTTTTCCAAAACAACATTGATTTCGTCTCCATTTGAACTTTTTACATTTCTTGCATCTTACACTAACTGAGAGATTAGATATGTATGKTGACATAAATGATTACTGTTACAGTGAATTTAGGGGATTTACAGGTTCAGAAAGGTACAATAACCTGGCTGCCTCAACAGAGGSGAAAGTGTCTTGGAAGAAATAAAGAAAAGGACGAGTGTGAGGACACTAGGCAGCCCCAGAAATGAAGTGGATTGTGAACTAAAAATGTGAGAGTAAGTTTGCATGCCCTGTGGTGATATCTTCTTCTCCTATCTAATGCAATCTACCAGAAGAGATGGCAAGAAGAACTTTCCTTTCACTTGGCTGTCAGGGGGAGATGGATTGATCTGGAAGATACGTGAAGCAGCTGCTCATATGGTASTAACTCACAAATCCCATTAATGAGTTTTAACAGTAAATAGCTCCTAGTGCAAAACAGATTCTGTCCCTCCCTGTTCAGGGTTCTTTTGCATGGTTAATAATCATCAGGGACCTTAAAAGTAGCTTATTCTTTTTCCTCAGTTCTCCTTGATWGGAAAGAAAGGGATGAAGTGTTCTGAATGATGCAAGGAAAAGAAAAAGTTAAGGAAAAGGGAGAGGGAGAGGGAGAGGGAAAGGGAAAGGGAGATGTGCTTTAGTTGCATTAAGGCAGACTTAGTTATGGCCTCATGGCCACACCCCTCTTTTATAACCTGCTCTGCTCTGTCCTGCTCATGGGTAAGTTCTACCAGAGGAAAGGAGAATTTGTCTGAGTTACCCTTTGGAGAACATACAACTGACCCTGGACAAAAACATGAAAGCAATTCCTGCTCCTCACTGAGCCCAGAGGCTGTAAGTGCCCACATGATGGAAGAAAACCCCTGTGGGCTCTCTTCCCATCCTTCTGTCCTTTCTGATTTCTCGCCCTTAAAGTCTGAACAAAATTTTAAGATGATGCAGTACACCATTGCGGTTTCCTAAAATGATGCAGCTTCCATCCTCTCCCAGCATCAGTTCTTTGGAAAACCTTTCTTGTAAACTGTGTGTTAGAAAAATTTTCTGCCCTTCCTTTCTCAGCGAAAGAAAATATAAAAATTCCTATCATAAATACTACGTTCTTCTTTTAAAATGTATGGCTTATAAGCTTATATCASACATGGTAAAAACAGATCAACGAAAACAGATTGGGGCTTTTTTAAACCATCAGTTTTGTCCTGCCAGCTGCACTTATTCCCACTGTCATTTACTATCAACATTTAAGTGTTCCAAAAGAAGTGTAAAGAATCAAACATATTCTTGAAAAATAGTATAAGCTGCATGCTAATGAAGCCACTCTTCCTGAGGGTCTGTCTCCTGCTATTTGTCAATAAAGACATTTAAGTTTCTGTAGTAAATAACTGCTGTTCCTTAGAACATATTGCAAAGCACCAAGAAGAAACAGGGGGATAACAAGTACMAGGCATTGTTACTTTGTAATGAGAAACACTGGTGACTTCYTCCATCAATCACCTGCTCTCCTCASACACACTTCCTGAAAATTATGTCTAATTAATTGTTTTATCATTCAAAAATTTGGATTCCTGCATCCAACAACACAAATATTGCATAGTAGACAGATTATTAAAATAGTGCAGATTTTTGTAAACTGTAAATAATGAAAGAAAGAATTGGGTTTGTGCCATCTTTCCTAGCAACATACGCAGCAATTTTAAGAAGCTGGAGCTGATGTCTGACTGATTTCTTAGCAAACGTTACCCCTGGCTTCACTGGCAGGTTTCACCATAACATCCAAGACTGAAACACTGACTGACTGCTGCCAAGCCAGCACTAACCCTTGCTTTTTACACTGCCTATTACTGTGTGTCTTTGTTTGGGAGTTTCTTTGTTTGTTTTGTTAAGAAATGATTAATTTGTGCAATTTTTTACAATTCTACTTTACATTGTCTGAACACATAGCAATAATAACACAAAAGTATACAAAAATTCTCTCTCTCTCCAGTGCCTTAAATAAGATTTGGATTTTCTTATCTCATAACAATTGTTGTTCAGTGCCATAAAAACCTTGAAAAATATGTGAGCATATGAAGGCAGGGATAGCCARGAGAATATATAAATAATTTATCTCTTATCTCAAATATAAACAACAATATTGCAGTGTACATAGATAAGCACTGTTCCAGTTCCATCAGTGAGTCCTGCTGCCACCTACACAGCATGATGTTGATCATTCATAGAATGACCTTCAACCATTTACTTTGCCATGCTACCAAGAYTCCTTAATTAGTAAACGACAGGTTTTACACAATAAGAGAATACTAGTCTTTCCATAAAACAGGTGCTTTCCCACGGGCATAGGGCTACATGCCTTCTCTGGGTAAAGCATAGAAGCTTTAACCCAAAGCATCACCATCAGCTCTCTCACTGACTGAATTATCACCGAGTGATGATGGACCAATACAATGTCTTTAAAGCCCTGCCGGGAAATTTGTGTTAATATTGTGTTACTATGAGACACATTTCTGACACAAACAAAATCTCCTCCCCTCAACATATTGCCTTCCCTCTCACAGGAATGATGCTGTCTGAGGACTAAAGTTTTGGAAAAGACGATTGTTTTATCTACTGGTTCAAATGAACAGAAAGACCTCATCCAAATGTCTTTAAACTCTCCCCCAGAAATTCTGTCCTTAACCTTTCCCTCTACCTTTCCAGAGAGGCACGAGCAGGAATGTCCTACCTCCCCTTGGGCAGAGGCAGGACATTTCTGGAGCTTGAGAGCATCCCAAGGCAAGCGTGAAAGTCTTCAGGACATTGCAACCCAAATCACTTGTGGCAATGGTACTGCTACAAGAAGAGAAAAATAAGCCATGTTTGCAGAGATTGGAGGGGGCAGATGAGAAATGACCTTCAGGAGATTGTATTAAGGTGTTTTACTCAGATTAAAAAGAAAAAAAGATGGTGCACCAAACCATTCRAAACGTATGAAGTAGCACAGTCTTTGCCCTTATATCAGGTAGGATAACAGCTCTAAGGGCTATTAGCCTCCATATTACAGATCAACTGAGGAGGGCAGAACCATATTTCAGCTGAGCAGTATATCTCAGTGAGGCAGAAGGAATCATTTTAATCTTCTTTAGGCGATTCACTGGGCTAAACCAAGYGATATTAGCAATCATTCTGGAGTTTAGGGACCAGGTCTGCCCTTACAGAAAAGTAGAGAGACACGATTAAAACACTAGCCCCTTGATTTCTTTGGCTGTTGCTGGAAGTAAATCMAAATTAGGGTGCATTCCCCATGCTGAGGAAGATGGCCTTGAGCAAGGCAAAGGAATCACTGATTTGATCTCATTTAGTTYCATTACAGCTTATTAGGCCTACAGTGGGGAGGAAAAATATGAAAAAGTCTTTTAGAAAGGTCTTTTGCATACCTTCTTTATAAAAGTAGTGGCAAAGCACTAAAAGACCATTTCATGTGGGTTTTTTTTTTTTAATGAAAACTGTACGGAAACACAGGACTCAGAAATGAGTTAAAAAAAGAGACAATGGGTATACATAAAGGAGTTTATATTCCTCTGATATTTATTTTATGTTTTTAATCTAAAATGGAAACATTCAAACCAGAATCACTGCGTTCAACACAACTAAATTTTAGGCAAATTTAAATCCGAGCTTGAGACAAATTCCACTTGTTTAACTTTTCCTGTAAACGTGTCCCTAAATACAGGGCATGAGGAACTGAGACTTTGATACTTATCAGATAAATTTCCYTATTGACTGCAGTTGATTCTGGCTKATAATATCTAACCTATATGTGTATAACTGTATTGAAATTACACACAGTGATTTTAATGTCTGTTCACGTAGAACTTACCTGCTGGTGTAATATCTYAAGAAAAATATTAGATAAATGCAGAAATCAAAATTATAGCATTAAAAAAAGAGATGAATTATTACACACTTTGAGAAAAATAATTTTGTCCTACAGAAATCTAATGATAAGAACATCTTCTCAGTCTAGAGTGGTAAAAAGGTGCCTGTGTTTTTCTTTTTCCTCATGCACAACCTTTTTGTGACAGGAACAGTTATTGAGTTTCACAATAAACACTTTGTGCTTCTCTGTCCTGCAAGGTCAGCTATGCTTATGAAAATCAAGCTGCTTTCTGTCTGCCTTACCTCATCACTAAGATTTGCAGACAGAACAGAAAATCCAAAAAGCATCAAAACATATCAGTTAGACTAAAGAGAATTAGAGCTGAATGCTAATCTTTAAAACTCTATTATGTATGCATAAGACAACTATACTTGAGGTTGAACTAAGCAACATATCTTGAAAGACTCTTGTTTATTCACTCTTTCCCCAAAAGAAGAAAAGTAACATTTCCATCTAATGAAGTGAGAAGGTGAAGGTAGTTTTACTTCTTGAGTTAGCTAATGAGGCAATATCTTCTTGAATCTTTGAGACAAGCTCTAGGTCAAAAGTAGGCGAATTAGCATAACATTTATATTAATATATTTCAGAATCAGATAGAGAAACAACCTGCACTCTGAAACCTGCCTAATCACAGACAGCTAATTTTCAAAGGAGTTTTGGCACTCATTATGGTGATGGATGACAGTACTAAAAACATCAACACTTCCTTGAGCTCTGCCATGCTGTGTAGGCACTTCTCTTATATACTCTATGAATGGTATTTTATGTCTCTCATAATTTATTTAGAAACTCAGAGAAGTAAACTGAGGTTTGCTGTTGAAGATATGTTGGCATGCTGCAACAGTGATTTGGCTGTCTCTCAGCAGAGATAATCGAATGTGGTATAGTATGGCTTTCTGGTACTAGGAAACTGCAACTCTGCCAGGATCAAACTGTTAGCACCATGCCCTAATGAAAAAAATGCACACACATTTGTGTAAACACACACACATGCAAAATGTCCTGTACATGGCACACATATCATGGATTTCATGCACAGATACAAAAACACGTCTTGTTGCTGTGTATCTATACTGTAGACACTGTAAGACTGTAAGCATATCAACTCATATGCTATTGGATGTAAATTATTAAATTATCTTCCTTTCCTGGGAATTAAAGCAAACACTGGAAGCATTGTAAACTACGGGTTAACATTGCAGATCCTGGGTAAGAAAAAAGCAAATAAAACCTAGGGAATGGATGGGTGGGAGATGTTATTTTTATCTGAAATTATTTTAATCTGTCATTTTAAAGAGAAAGGCCCCTATAACTGTTTCATAAAGTTTTGAATAAAATGGATTAATCAAGCTAATTCCGGCTGGAAATCTATGCAATACATCTGAATGAGTCAAAATAATATTCATGATAACAATTATAGAAAAAAAATGATTTTAGGATCATTAAATTTAGTGTTGCTGGAGAAATTTTTATTTCATTTTGAAACACTATTAATCAAGAATAAAAATGAAATGTAACCCTTTGACCTGTAAAGGGTGGATCTGAGTGAAAAAGGTATTCAGGGCCCAACCTTAGTTGTGTCTTAAACAGTCTTGAGGGGGATGAGCAGTTAGCTATCACTGTCCACAGTGGAAACTGAGCAGTTTTGAACATCTGTGTTTAGACTCAGTTTCATTATGGGAAAAAAAAGAACATTCAGTACTCTAGCCTGAGGCAGCACAAATTGACTAAAAAGACCTACTTCTAGAGATAAGAAATGTCTGGAGTGAGTAAGGCTTAGAGAGGGTGGGAAGATTGCAACGATCTCTGCAAAGCAAGCTAGCCCCTGGCCTGCAAGCAGCAGAAGCTGGGGCCCAAGCCAAGGGAAAGGAGCTCACCTTATCCGACACGAGGGCTGACAGCGTGTTGGCAGCTTTGCTCACAGCATCTCTCTACCTCCTCCAGCAAAGCCCCAGGGCTCCAGCTTTGCCCCARTTGCAGCAGGAGCAGGACCTGCAGCTCCCCGGGTGCCAGCTGAATGTGCCAGCACAGAGCCCATTACAGCGGCTGCCTGCATCTCACCCAGCTCACATTGCTTTCTGACCTCGGTGTTAGTTCTGCTCAGTTTCAGTTCATCTTCTTCKAAAAATCATTCTAAGACCTTCTTTTCAATTTTTTTTTCCTCAATAAGTTCTAGCTATTGCCACCTTTCTTCCTTACCTGTTTGAGGATTTGAAAAGACATCAATAGCAGCTGAATGAGCCAGTCCTCATGGTCCTTTAAGCACTGTTAATATCAATGTTTCCACCATTTATATCTAAATAATCTTCACCCGTGTCTATCTTCCTAAACATTCATTGCAAACACTWCCTATCTCTAATGCCACCTCAGCTGGCACAAGCTCAAAGGTATGCAGAGAACTTGCAGGTGACGTCCCTGTGTGGACATTATGGCACAAGCACTGCTGACGGCACAAAGCAAGGAGCTTCAACACACTCAAAATTCATTTGGCATCCAAAGGCTTCTCTTAGTCAAAAACCTCTAATAACCCAGAGATATCTTTTTTCCCCCCATCAGCCAGAGATCAGCTGTAGGCATTGTGTCCTGGGCTCATATTCATGTGCTTGTCTATATTCTTTCATCTTACAGGAAGCAAAATGGTTTTGATGAGGCCATGAACTAAGGAGTTCCTCCATAAAGAGGAAAATTTCCTTAAGATTGATCCACTGAATATTCAACTACAGTATAGATATTAATCTAATTTTTAATAAATTTTGATTTTAAAAAATTAAATAAAAATAGAATATAGAATAAAAATAGAATTAAAAATACTGTAATCTCCCCATCCAATGATTAAAAAAATCAAGCCTTAAAACAAATCAAGTCATAAGAACAGAATATGTGTTATGATACTGGAAAAAGCAYAATAGACCCTTATGCTCTCCTCACTGAAACATTTCTCTGTGGCTGTAGTATGGGAAAACTGCTTTCTGAAAAGTCCACAAATTTTCACTTCTAATACGYGGCTAGGAGGTTTTTTTTAATCAGTTCTCTAGAAAACTCATAACCATGCCTATCTATTGCACCACTGCTCCTCCTAAACAGATTCAAAACATCTTTTCTTCAGGTTAATTCCAATCTCACCTAGCACTTATTGACCAATATTGAAAATTTAACTCTTGTTTCCAGTCAGATTACAACAGCAGCTTTGGGCTCACAAAACACCTTTGTACTTTTCATTATGTGGAGCCTTGCTGCAAAGCCCTCTCACAGGTCTTTAGAGGCCTTCTGAAAACATGCAGTTTCAGAGTAACCTGCAGTACCATGGCAGCTMCGTGCCAACGAACCACTTGGCTGGAGCTCAGCTGCTGCTATATCAGGTCACYAGTTAGACATTCTTTTGCAACCCCCAATCTATGAATTAATGGTTGGTTATCACTGGCTTAAGGTGGTTATAACTCAAAAGCAGGAAGAGACTAATACACAGGCTGGACTCCTCCAAGCTCTTAGTAACCATCAAAACATCCCTTTCCACAGCAAGCGGCTGTGAAGCACAGTCTGTTTTCATCCCATCAATGTTTGGATGCTCACATCAGGTGTCTAAATTAGGGAATGACTGTGTGTGCTCCCCCCTATAATCTATGGAGACAGAGAGACTATTCCAGAGCTAGAGTCTGTGTTGCAACTGTCCACCAGAAGGGATACCACATATAAAAGAAATGTGGTATAGTGATGCTACATCCTTCTCCCAGTGCCACAAATGAATAATAGAAAAAAGGAGAGGAATTTTTGTTGTTATTTTCTCCCAGACACCATCATAGGCATCACTAAAAACATAATATTTTGTATGCAGTATACATTTACATACTCATATTACTATTCATCAAATACTGTTATAGAAAATACACCTTTTATGTCTTTACAGTGTGCTCCATTTTGTATCTTTAGGCATTATAGATTCATGAGCATTATGCAAAACATTACGAGGATAATCGGCACAATGGGGGTTCAGTATTTAATGAAAGTAACTCATTTTTAATTATAGCATTTAAGATGATCTTATTGTCAAGTGCAATACAGACTCGCTGCTTTGTGATTTGGCATCCATGATTCCTTTTGGTTTAGGAAGTATCCCACCATCTATATGACCTCTTATGGTCAAGATAAATTCTCAGATTTCCAGATAATTGCATACATGTTATATACTTCATACGGACATAAAAGGATCTTTCCAAAAACAGGACTGAATAGCAAACAGATCAAACACATTTTATGATCATCATGATAGAAAAATATTTTATTACTGAAACATATCACAAATGAATGAATTCAGAAGTTCAGTTTCAGGTAAATCTCTATAAGATGTTTTTAATTCCTGGCATATAGAATTCCCCTCTTTGCAGCTTCTTCCTCTTAAAAAGAGAATTTCATGAGACTAAAACRGCTCAAATGCTAACTGATATGGAGCAGACACTTTGGTTGCAGGTGATTATATTTCACACTTTCTTATATTTTTGGTGATTTCATTTATATTATCAATGTTTTTCACAGGTAAGGAAAACTCCATTGGACTACTGCTTCCTATCTCCTTACAACAGATAATACTAAACAAAAGAATAAAGTGCATAATTAACAAAATTTTGCAGCTTTGTGTTTGCATACAAATACACACTACACTTCTGCTATAACAAAAAGCAATTGTATGCAAACACATATACATTTYAAGACAGAAAAAATGCATAATTGCTTTGTTTAATGTTTCCATCTTCTGTGTATATTTTAAACCATATTTTCAATTTGCAAAGCTATTTGCCTGATGCCATTATTACAAGCCTATAAAATCCATACTTCGAACAGATGGTGTGTTAAAACACAATTGTAGCTGAGAAGATATATCAGAAAACATATTCTACGCACAGGTATACATACGCTGACACTCAGATCAGAAAAGCTATGTAAAACAGAGAGGTCCACCAGTTGGGAAGCCCTTTGCCTGGATGACTGGCAGGTATATCTTTTTCATAATATCAAAC
Source organism: Eudromia elegans (assembly GCA_003342815.1). NCBI lineage: Eukaryota > Metazoa > Chordata > Aves > Tinamiformes > Tinamidae > Eudromia > Eudromia elegans. The sequence continues at coordinate 773,594 of PTEX01000189.1, forward strand.
GCCATCTTTGCAGTGCTTGTAAAATTATACCCATTGGGTGCAGAGATAAAGATCTCTACTAGCACCTCGGCAGTATCTTCTTTTTCCCTGAAAGCTCTGTATTCCCTATGGATGGTCTGTGTCAGTGAGTAAGCGATAAACAACGTGTCATGTTATTCAGCTTTTCTGCATTTTTAGGCAATGTGTGTGTATAACATTTTTTTTTCAGAATAAAAACCCAGCAAAAATTAAAATGTTTCACAGCGACAGGAAGAGTACAAGCACTTATTTAGTAAGTATTTGAAGCTGTTTCTTTGCTCATGAAAATAAGCAGCACACATAATAGAAAACCAATATTATGTTATTTGATCAGATATACATAAGGAAGCTGACTCCAAGTGCTGAAATTCCTACAACATGTTGGCAAAGCTCAAGGAGAGCGAATTTGCAATGAATGATGATAATTTGCGCTGAAAGAAATTAGTGCCTATTTTGATTAGGAATTAGCCTTCTGTTCAAATTTCAGCAGAGTAATGTATTCATTCCTGCTTAGYGCATTAGCTGGGTTTAAAGGGTGAAGGGAAAGCTGGTGGACAAAACGAAAATTAAAAAACAGAAAAGATTAAAGGGTGATCTTGCTAGTTCCATAATAAGTTTGCTTATAGAGTTCAGACAAAGAAACGCTAACTGGCATATTACACTTAAATAAAGCCTATCACGACATCCAACCTTTACCTAGCTAGGGATTCATATTCTTCCTTTTTTAGTAGTACGTTATTAGTCTTCCTCATCTTACACCTAATCACACTAAACGGCATGGCGTTGGAGGCAGGCAAAATCACTACCATTTTGTGACATTTTGTGCCTTCCTGAAACGAGAGCGGTGCTTGAGCAAATGCCATACGACTCGCCTCTCTGGCACGGTGTGCAGACAGTGTAAGCTCTCCCTTACCAGCATTAATTTGTTACTGCACAAAGCACTTTACTGACAACTTTGCACCATAGGGTAGATGCTTAACTGATGAAAATTGCCATCGGTCTTCCGACTCCAGCAGGCCTTGCCAATACACAGGCGATGAGGACGTGGCATGYGTGCCGCAGCTCCAAACAGGTACTGCAAGGCTGAGCCTTTGCTTCCTTTGTTTTAGCCCTGACCTTGAAGAACAATTCATGGAATTATCTTTAGGTAATTGTCATTTAAACCTACCAAGGGCAGCCTTACAGTTACTGAAATCTTTCACTGCCCTGATGCAGTGGCACACTAGATGGGACTACAGCTTTTACAGGCTCTGGCCAGGGCAGACATTTTCAGGAAAAAATGTATAGAAACTCAGCTTTCTCTCCCTCTTCTCTCCCTCTCTTTATATATATATATATATATATATATATATATATATATATATATATAGTCTGGCAGAGAACAAATGAATTTTCAGCAATCTCTGCTCAGAGAAAACGACAGGCAAAGCATTGACGCTGATAAAGTGGAACCTGGAAGGGTCTGCCATTCAAGTGTGCAAGCTCTTTGAGGAGTTAATCTACAAGATAAGCTCAAAAAAATGCCAGTATTTCTGTTGTGGTGCCAGCTGTCAGGGCTCTGACAGTTTACCTCAGCACTGAAGCTTCAGAACAAAGAAACTAGGTCATGAAACAGAAAATTTAAACATATTTCCTACAAAACTTACCTTAAAAGAAGAACATTCGGGCTGCACAGTGAAGCACCGAAAATTCAGGGAAAAAAAAAAAAAAAAAAAAGAAAGAAAAAAGACAAATCTAGGGCTGTCTTCAACTTTAACTCTCTTTCTTTGTATATGTGCACTATTGAACTACTAATTATATGACTGCAGAAATAATTGTATGTAAAGACCATACTTCAGTTGATGGCAAAAAAGAGTGCTTTTATTTAATCCTCAGTGATTAATCAAAATAGGAGGTTTAAAATATCTCGCTGAATACAGTGCCTGTCCATCAGTGTTTTAAAGTGATTTACGATTAACCTGACAATTAAAATGACTCTTTTTTTTAAATTGTCAGTAAAGCAATTAAAAATACAAAAAATATTTACAAGTATTCTTAAGGAATTAGGCCAATTATTTGCAAATATCTTCTGTACAATGATAATGGCCCTGTGCCTTTTTTATTTTTCTGTAGATATCTAATATCTAAGCTAATGACCAATTTTTTCACCTCAATTAATATAATGTAAATTTAGACTGCTGAATGAATCTGGGCTTAATGCAGTAAGCAGGCCTTAACCTAAATCCGGTGAAAGCAGATCATGATAGGATCCAGAATTAATCCGAGGCGGAAACGAGCATCTCCATGTCCAGCCTGGGGAGGGAGAGCACCTGCACCACAGCAGCCTGGGAGAAGCTGGTGGACTTTTCAGCCAAGCGGGACGTGGCAGCACTGTGACAAGGGACAAACTGGGACCTGCCTTTCCTCCACCTGCCTCCGTCTTGCAGAAGGCGGATTTGCCATAGCTGGTATGTCCCTTTCATGCCCTAGGATCACCAGATCCGGAGGTGGGAAGGAAAAGGGGCTAGTGGTCCCTTTTGTCCTTAAGACACTGAACAATGCCACCTTCTATTCTGCCTTCCAGCCCAACGAGCTGCAGGCTCCCTCCCTTTGGCACCTACCTCCCACCCTGCACCTTCACCCCTCACATCCCCAGCTTCATCGAGTCCCCATGGGCTCTACACACACCCAGATGCTCTACTCCCTCATTCAGCAGCATTGCTACATCTCTCGCTGGCTTTTTATTCCCTCCCCAGCCTGGGAAGGGGGAGGATGTATTGGGGAGGGGGGAAGGAGAACTTCCCCCTTTCCACTCCCAGGCACCAAGAGCCAGCTCAGGAAAGTCAGGCTGCCTTGGTGGCAGCCTCCTGCGGCCCCAGTGGGGATGCATGTACTGAAGTTGCCTTTTAGCTCCCCATCCTCTAATTGTTCAGGAACTAGAATCAGAAATTGCTCAGAGCTGGGGAGGAGGAGGGGGGTTGTTGACAAAGACTCCCACAAATGGGTCCTCTTTCACCTGCCTTATGTCAGAAACTCTTCAGCATACAGCTCTCAATGCAGCCAGAGAGCTAAAAGCCRGGAGAGAGGGGAGATTTACAAATGGTGATGCACTTTAGGTGCATCATCATCCTTTAAGGTTTACAAAGGCTGAGAYACAAGCGATGCTGCAAGAGCAGCACTGCTCCTGGTCCCCTGCTCTCTTTCTGCTCCAGATGTCTCAAGGCAGGGGGGAAATGAGCAGAGGGGGAAACAGAGTAATGAAACACACAGGTCTATCTCCACTATTACCAAAAATTGATGAAGGCAATGTGCTTGCTTTGCTCTCCTTTCTACCAACCACACAATGTATGGACTCTATAAAATGCTCCGAAGCTTTGCAAAGTTATTTTTTCCTTTCGGAACAAATAATAGTGTGCCACCATAAATTAAACCGCCATCATTAATGAATGGAGCATTTCATAATGAGAGACAAAAATCTTTCATGAGGCTAACTATTAGAGCTGGGGAAAAAATACAAGCTTTTGGGAATACGTATTTCAGGTTGCCTTTTTTTCAGATCMTGCATTTGTGGGTTGAGTCTATTTAAGAACACCAGTAGCATAAACGTATAACACAATGCACAAGATATAGAGAAATGAGGCAGATTGTATCTAAGACGTATTTACAGAGCCACTGCTCATAAACTGCTCAGAAAATGAATGTTTCCTAAAGCMATTTTAAGCATCTTAAAATATGTTCCCTGACAAACACATCCTTTACAACCCCTTCCTAGTCAGAAATGGTTTTCAGTTTTAGAACAACAGATATTGTTTTTCTAAGGCTGTACAGAAGTAACATATCCTTTTGCATAAAGTGCTTGCTTAGGGAAGATAATTGAGGATGGAAAATACATTATTTTTCTATTCTATCCATGACAGCAATTAAAAACAACAATTAATCGTGTCAAGGTGTAAAATTATTTTAATTACACTGTCAGAGTAACAGAAAAGGTTCACATACAGCAAATACACCCTTGATTGGATGAGGATATTAGAGCGGGAAAGACAGAAATCCTTCCCTAGAGCAATATTCTCCACCTTGTTTATGTACTTCACAAATAACCTCACTAATTTATTTCACTAACCTCCATTGTAGCAGGTTTTTGGGAGCTAAAACCAAAAGTTTTCTTTTTTTTTTTTTTAACTCCTTATATGGAAGTGTTATTATTTCACACTATTTTTAAATACTACCAGAGAATTATGAGTTGCACCCACAGCAGCAGATTTCACTGCTTGTTTAGTAACTTAGAATCAGTTATGAAGGTAACAAAAACAATTCTAAAAGAATTAAAAAGTTTTTTAACAGCATTTATAACATTACTCGAGGCTCAGGAAGTCCAGGGCTTTTACCACCATTGCTATCACCCCATAGCCCACTTGGAAAACAGAACACAAAAAAGCACCATTTTTTTTTAATTATGCCTGTACCTCTACAATCATTGAAATAACTTACCCTAAGGCAAAACAGAGGGGAAAAAGTAAATTCTTTCCTGAAAAGTTCATAAAACAAACATGATCCATATATCTAAGCTTCTATTCCCATTCTACCTTCAGGGAGAGAGAAATATTATTGAAATGATTAATTTCATTTTACTGTCTAGTGCCTTTGAATAGGCTAGATAGGGAAAAGAATATCATTGAACTCYTGAAGCCAAGGTCTCTAATCCACTGCTAGAGGACCTGGAAGCACACCCAGATACTGTAGAATATTAATATATTCAGATTTATATTAGACATTCCTAGTCAAAGAGGGCTGTTTCACAGCAATGCAAATCCTAGCTTAAACGGCACRGTTGAAACAGGTTTGCCCGTGGTTGCTGACCTTTTTCTGTTTCACTGTCGTAAATACAGAGATCACTTTAATCCCTCTTGTTTTCACTCGCACACCTGCACATGTACATATTCATAAAGATCTTTGGTATCCCAGCATGCATCCTCCAGCTTGTTTTTATTAAAGGTCTTTGGGAAGATTTTCTTCTTGTCGACCTTCTTGCTTCTTCGGAGTACTTAAACACTTCCACAGAGATGCAATAGAACTGCTGAGGCATCAAYTGGCGTGTAGTTTCTAAGAGCTTTTAGAATTTATGTTTAAAATGCCAGCTTCAGCCACAAAGCACAGCAGTCCCATAATCTATGATATAAAATTTGGGGCTCAGTTTCCGTTTACCTAAACTTCTTCAATAATACAAATGTGTCTACTGAAGACATCTGTTACAACTCAGTAACATCTAATTTTAATGGCAAATAATAGAGTTCGGCTCCATGAGATTAGAGGTTATGGGCTAGGCCTTCTAGCTGCCTTGGCACCCCTGTTGAAATGTACTGCCAGCCAACTTAATAAATGCGTTAGAAAATCCCMATGACTTGGTGTTTCCCTCCTCCTACGCCTCAAAATAAAGCAATTCCATCTTCTCTTCATGCTTTGCTCCATTGCATTGTTGAGCTTATGGCAGTGTCTGTTTGATGGGACTGACAATAATATTATTTCTTTTCACTAAAAATACAGKCTAAATGAGAAGAAAAGAGCTAATTATATGGTGGAAACATGCTCTGCTGGAGAGGAGGTAGAGTTGCAAAAAAATCAGTCATTTTCAGGCCAGACCTGCTTGTGCTCCCAGATTTAAAATGTTGACTTCATCAACTGAAGGCTTGAGACTCAGGTTTTTCTCAGATCACTCTACCGAATACAGTCTTCTATCATGCATAAACCACAAAATGGTACACTGCTATTGCAGAGGAGGCTTTTGAAAGACAAATACCACATCATCACTGTKTGTAGCAGTCAAATCTCCTGTGAGCTTTAACCTCTAACCATTCCTTTTTAATGCAAAACTCTACTAAAATGTATTTATGGTTCTCCTGGGTAATGCATACTTTAGCAGAATAACCAGGTTTTGAAACGCTTGTGAAAATCATGACTAGGAAAAGGATGCTACCACTTCATCCAACCTCTAACGAAAGCAATCCATCCAGCAAATCACTGGATAGAACTGCTCACTAAGACATGCATGAATAAAGCTGCAGCAAGGCATTCACCAGAGACCGAAATGCTACTGAACAAGGCTTTCTGAAGGAAGCCTGCAGAAACAGGGCGGATTGATTCTGATGGCACAACCTATCCCTCTTGAAATCTGGCTGCCAGAAAAATTATAAGCATGGGAAAAAAAAAAAAATGATTTGGCACACAACAGACTTGCTGCTGGTTTTGCAGAGGTCTAAATGTTCTTCTAGGATTTCCGTGAGAAAGGAAAGCTCAGTCACAGTCCTGCTTCTTTTCCCCCCCACTCTAAGCCCTGCTGTCCATCAGGGCACACACCCTTAGTCTCGAGAAGGGTGACAACTCTTCTCAGTTCAGCAGCTTGCACTGTTTCTCCTTCTTTTCCAGGGACTAGAACTCACTGACTCCAACACTTTACAGTCATAGATCAGCAGGCCTGCCTTCAGTTTGTTACCTTGCCACCAYGGGCACTTTCAAGCACAGCACTGCTATGTGCTCACAGCAGAGACTAACAGGGAAAGCCTCTCAGGGGACCTCATTTAGATATGTRTCTACTGTTGGGGCAGTGAAGCCTTTTACATGAAGTCAGGATATGRGCAAACAAATTGATCATTTGTCCTGTTTTGGTTCAAGAATAAATGAATACACATCCTACAGGCATTTTTCATTGCTAAGTTCCTTAYGTTGCTGAATAAGGCCCAGCTAGTGTGTACATCCTTCCTAGTGAGTAGGACTTGCCAAGCTGCACGGCCTAACTGTGAGAGTTGCTCTGATAATCAATCCTACTCTCTTTATTTGGCCCATTTATTGGTAACACAATCGCTAGGAAACTCAAGAAAGCACATGCACCACTTGTAACATGACTATAAAAGTGTTCAAGAATTTTGTGCATCCGGAATAACATAGTCTTTAACTATTCTGCAAGCAAAGCATCTGCAGCAGTTGAGACATGTAGGYTGGTCCAACAGTCTATTAAAATGAAAAGAAAATCTTACTGCTTTCAAAGTACTTCAGAACAGATCTGTATAACTTAYAAAAGAGAGGGCAAAGAGAGAGGCTGGTTCTGACTGTGTCACTTTTTCAATCTCGAAACACATATTACTGTTGGAAAGAYGGCTGTTTCGAGAAACAGTCGTGCGAGTCCCTCACACATCACAGTTCTCAGCTTCTGCCACAGACATGGGCTTTCTATACAACCAAAAGAGAAACCTTACTCAAGAATAAGGTTAGCTAATTTCTCTCCACAGGGACTGAACACACTATATCAATAGGTCCTTCATGCAGAAAATGGAGGAAATAAAATTAAATCTCTGCAASCAATTGACTGGAAGAACGAAGTGTTGCATTAGTAGAAAGATGGGAACAAATTTACATTATATCACTTTAATATTGAAAACTAACTAAAAGAAACAATATTAACAATAGTATTTTACAAGCACATTAAGCCTAAAGCTCTTAAGGGACCTCCATTCACATACAGTTTGTACACAACAATTTTTTTCCAGGATGATAAGTTAAAAAGGTACTATTTCTAATGCCTTTCTATGTGTAGATAGTTCCTATAGAATATATTAATCAAATAAGCCATTAATATAACCAGGAGAAAAGGAGACTGCAATCCAGGAATGGGGAGAGTACCTTCCCAGCTATCTCCAGGCTTTTCTTAGCTATCACTYACAACTAGCTTTTTAATATACTATGGTCTTGGTTCTTTACCTTAWCACTTCTGGTGCAGCCACCTACAGCTATACAAATCAAGTAAAAATTAGGTGCTAGATATCTTTACTTCGTTTTGGCAGTGTTTTATGAATTATTCTAGTGCTTGGAAGTGAGCAATCATCTTCTGGAAAAAAAATTAAAAAGACTTAGAAACATTGGACAAACCAATTGCATCTTTTACTCAGCTCTAAGTAATCTCATGGAAATATCACGCCCCTCTCCTGTCCCAGCCTTTTACTCCTTCCCATATTCTCCTCTTCATTAGGATGAGGGCTTGTCTCCAGCASCCATTACTGTGTGCCAATGCTGCTGACCAGCTGTGCGGCCACAGGTACAAGGAGGCATTACAGATGGAGCGGAGAGGCAGCAGTACCAGCATTTCAGGGACTTAATGGAGAGAGTTTCAGGCTTGCAACTGAGACCATTTAATGCTTACTTCTATGATGAGAGATCTTGTCCTCACCTTCCCTTGTACCATTTCTGTCACTTACCTAATCACCAGGTAAGYTTTCATTAAGCATGTAAAATAAAATTCACACATTTTTCCCCCATGTATTTCCCTACATTTTCTATGAGCTGCTATCTTTTAGCAGGAGCTCATTTGAGAAGCACACCATGCTCAAGAAAATCAGCAGAAGAGCAGGACTGACAGAGGAGAGCTGGAAGGGAGAGAGAGAGAGAGAGAGAGAGAGAAGAAAAGCCCTTTTGAGACATGGCAAGCAATTACAAGAGCCAAAACAATTTCATGAAAGCACATCCTCCAGGGCACAGGGAAAGATCTTCAGACTTAGCCGAACAGTCAGGAGGAGGGTAGACAAGACTTACCTGCTACTCACTCTTACAAGTGTGTAGCTGGGGAACAGAAGTAGAGAAAAATACAAGTGGGAGAAGCTCTGATGCTCTCTCTATCCCTTTAACTGTAATGTAGAACAGCTGAAAATAGTATTTACCCAATGGACTAGAGGATCTAATCCTCACCCCCTCCAGCAAGGAAGCCTGGGGGGACATTGCAATTGCAATCACAGCTCATTCTCTCTTCTGTCCAGGGGTTAAACATCTACTCACTTGCTCTTGTTTAGGACACGTTGCAAAGCAACAGGCTGTCTGGAGGATTATTTCTGTTCACCGTGGCTTCTCTGAATAGACAAATATTAAGTAATCCTACAAGTCCTTATCTTCTCTCAGAGCTCTAACAAGCACTGCTTCCACTTCCCCCTGTTGTTCTGGACACACCTGCAGAGCTCTTTAGGAAAAGATTGGTCATCACCCAGCAAATCTTCCCTCTCCTCTCACAGCTCTATTAATGATATAGTTATTAATCAATTATCAGAAAGATTAAAGGTCATCTTTATAAAATAAATGACCTATAGCTGCAGCAAATCATGAGTCTGAGATTTAYTGGCAAAGGCTGTAAATTGTCAGTCATGGTATTGCACAAATAAATCAGAGAGTTACTGCAAATTGATTAACTGATTCAAATTTCTTAGGAAAAATATGTTGCTCCAACCTATTTTTCCTCTCTTCTTGGACAAAAGGATTGCTCTGTAGTCCAAGTGAATGATTATCTGTGAGTCCAAGGCCATAGTTATTGCTTTAAGTTGCTTCACACACACACACACACACACACACTTTGAGTGTTGTTCAACACAATGTGCTTTCACATGAGCACTGCTCCCTCTCTGAAAAGACTGAATGGTACAATAGTTGCCTGAGATGTTGTGAATAATATTTCAATGATAAAATCAGCATTATATTTATATGTGGAATAAGCCTACAATTAATATAGTTGGGTTTTTTCCAAGTTTCATAATTAAAATAGGAGATCAAGGCTTATTTCCTACATTGAAAGGTAAAAGAATAAGGCTCCCACCATACTTGAYGCTGCAAACATATTAATAAAGGAGGTGAGGAGAGGAAAGGGAATTAATGGATTTTTCAATAACAAAAAATTCGCTGGAATTGAGGATATTCAGTGCTGATATTACAATGAATTTTTATTTTTAGTGAAAATAATTATAGAAGTACAAGAAATCAGAAAATAAAAATGGACTGAACATATTTACCTTACTGGTATTCTCATTGCATCTGYACCATCTGCATGTCTCAAACACATCCCCCAGGGTCACAGCTAGTAGCCACATTGATTGAACTTACACTGTCAATTCAAATTACTCTGATTTCAGAGCCTTGTTGCTGTGACTATCCTTACTGCATGCCTGAGGGATCCCTTCTGGARAGGAAGAGGTACATTATTCTCACCAGCTAAAATCCAGGCATGGCTCCATGGTCAGATCAGCTCAGGCACTGCTCAGATGGGCATTATAGATGTCTCTGAACCAGGTTTTGCTCCTGCTGCAGAGCACTGTCTTGCAATGCTAACAGGTCTTGCATCCTCATACATCTTTATGGCATGTTCTGCTGCAGGCAGGACCTTAAGTGTTATGTTATCAAAATACAAATGAAGAAGTCTGTCATCTTTGGTATACTGTAAAGAAATACCAAATACTAAAGTACCTGAAAATATCTCAGGGCCAGAGCAGGCTATAAAGGGCCAGGAGGCTCATGCCTCATATTGTTTCAGATCAGGGAATGTAGTGGGCAGGGGGAAAAGAAGACTTCTCAACTGCAAGAGTCTTCATGGCCACCTATGAAGGGACAGACCAGCTCTGCTTGGTGCTGGGAATTTTAGGCTAATGCAAAACTGAAAAACTAAAAGCAACCTACCTGAAAGTCCATCGTGAAATTGAACATGGATATATGAAGAGCATGGAACAGCCAGGTTTTGTGCACAGAGTATACAGTGTGCCAAAGGGGTCTATGGGTGAGATGGCACAAAAAGCTTGGGATAATMCTGCTTGTGCTACTCTGGAGCTATACTGTGAGTAAACAGACTGAGTTCTTCTGAATTCCTCCTGTACAAGGAACAAGACATTGAGAATGACAGCTAACCACTGCAATTACTTTTCTCGGTGGCTAACCTAAGGCCTCAGTCAACCATGCTGGTGGGACTGTGCCTGTGTCTGGATGTGAGACTAGCACCACAGGGTGCAGAACTTTCAGATGTGGAGGCACAGAGCTGAGGTCTTCAGCTGTGACTCAGTATTTCTGATTTTCCTTCACTGGAAAAAAAAAATCTTRCAAGCTCAAATTTGCATTCAAGAGGACAGCTGTAGAACTGTGAGACATTGTGACCCTGCTTCCTACCAGACAGCAGCTAACTAGTGTGCAAAGAGGTAATGGAGGTTTTCAAGCTGTTAAATTCATGACAGCCTGACACCAGACTGGTGATAATGCTTCACCTCTCTACAGCTTTTTGACCAACATCCTAAATCTAGCAGAAACCTTATGTATTCCTTTATATCCCACATCCTCTCCCTCATACATTCTCTGTCAACTAGATAACAAAACTAGTGCACTTACCTGGGGTGAAATCTGGAGCAGAGGAGGCCGCTCGTGTAGGCCATGGTGGGGAGTCTCTGGATGCTCCTTTGCTGTGGTCTTCTGYAGGGCTCAGGAATAAGGACCTGAAGCAGCTCCAGAGGATGCTCTGCCTTTCTGGGTGTCCCACATAGTGAGCCCAAGAAACTCAGTGTGGACATCAGGAAGAGTGACCAGCTCAGCAGGGTGTCCTCACCTAACCATGTGTGCAAAGTCTCTGTGGTAGGGACATGTCTACTCTACCACTTCCAAAGGGAGATTATTCTCCAGGGTCTTCCACAGCAAGGGCTTTATCCTCCTGTTTTTAATGTGTCACTGTTTACTGGTCAGCATGTATGTGATTGCAGTCATGAGTTTAATGCCTTGCTGATATTGCCACAGGTAATCCTGCTGCCAGAAAAGCTTTTGTCCCCTCAGGACACAGGTAAATCTCAGTGTCATCAGGACATTTTCTGGAGCTTCAAGGACAATGAAGGGGAGTATGCTGTCWTTTCTATGAGCAAGAAAGGAGGCATTTCTTTAAAAGGGGGGTGAAATATAGAAGTTCAGCAATGCTAGATGACAAGGCAATTAAAGAACAGAAAGGATCTTGAATCAAGAGACAGCTGTATACAAGAAGAAGGAACCAGGGAATTACCAGGAGTTGATTGCTGGTGATTGACTGCAAATATGAAGGAGTATCCTCCTTATGGATCTTAATACACCATAGAGGAGCTTTTCTTGRTATTGCAGGGACTCTCACTGGATTGTAAACCTGCAAATTGTGCCTACGTGCTTGGTATGCACAGAGGGCCTTTGTGCTAGTGTGCTGCACTCCTGTGTCCTCAGCAGTGTGTCCTGGGAAGAACTTTGGGCTTAATTTCCTTGAAAGGAATCAACTTTACACACACTTTAACTTTTGCTAACTCTGTGAACCAAACCAACACCTGGAAAGGGAGGGTGATCTGTKCTTCGTGTCAGAGCAGTTCTAGAGGTACTACAAAGAAAATGCAAACGCAGCCCAGCCACTTCTGTTACACATGCATAATGGCTAGCAGAATTGTTTATACTATCATGAAGCAGCAGCTCTGGCAACACAGACAGCAGACCTGATTAGCAAGTCTGATTCACACTGATCCCTCATTAAAGTCTTATCCTCTTGCTTTTACGGTATCACAATGGCTTCTAAAATATCCACTTTGCCAATATGAATACGTCTGAAAGGAAGTTATTGTTAGGTTGCCTCTGTGTTGGAGCTCCTAGTCTCTTGATACGGGAATGGCCCCAGTAGCTTGCTATGGGTTGTCGGTCACAAAGCAGACCAGTGTGAGGATAAATGCTTATTGGCAAAGACTTAACTGGCACCTGGCAGCTCCCGAAAGGAGGAGCAGAAAGATAACTGAAATGTCACTTTTCCCCTTCTGAGCTCGCACAAAAGCACAGTCAGACAAACCAGAGAATCTGGGCCATGAAGTTGAAACAGATGATCCTCTTACACTCAGAAGAGGAGCATACGGGGTGTTCTGTGTCACAAGTTGCTGCTCAGCCCCAGCTGCTCCTCTTTTTAGGAAGTATCACCTCCAGAGTTGTACAGTAGAGGACCTGGTGCTAGTTTGTCTGTAAATACTAATGCCATCTATCAGACTTGCTTATTACGTAACAACTCAAGACTGTTAAGGTAGGGTCTAGAAATGCTATATAYTTGTTAACATACTTAAAAAACAAAGTAATAGGATTATCTATTGAAACGAAYATACTAATCTGGTTAGCAGCTGATTTCACAAAGCCCTAATAATATCAATATTGATGGCCATAATGATGGCCAGTCAATATTTACTGGTCTTAAAAGATCAATAATATATTATACAAGCAGGAGTGGTTATTTGGGGTACTTTTCTAACTGTATGCTATATCTTTTAAAAGTTTGTCAAAAGTTTCATACTTTCTAAAATGGCCTCTAAAACATTAAAAAGCGGTATAAACTTTTWAAAAATTTAACAAAGTCAAATAATAATAAAAAAAAACTCTGCAGGTTCATCCATTCCAGCTCTGAAGTTCCCTGTGGGCACACTGCTTCATATAAAGTCTTTTCCCAGTGTAAGAGAATATCTTTTTAATGGCAAAAAGTTGTATTGTTATTCTTAACTCTTAGACCAATATTTGCTTTAGTTACATCATAATGAAACTTCTTCTATAGAAGTCAGCTGTAGAAGAAGTCCCAGAAGAACTGTAACAAACAGAATCTGCTACCAAGCACGATAATTTTAAAAGATCACGGTTATTTCTTCTGTTAAATCTGGTATAGTCYTTACAATACACTTTCAAGCAGCACCAAGCAGAGCAGTTGAACTTTGCTTTTCAAATATCTTTTTTTTCTTTTCTTTTTCCTGTTTTGCCCTGAGGTCTCTGAACTTTGGCGAGTACATGAAAGCTCTCAGAATCCTCACCATTTTCTTTCTTTTTTTTTTTGTTTTTTTTCTTGGCGCTAGCTGTCTTCTGGGTTGTCACTAAAATGCGAAACTGCTGTAAGCCTGCTGTAGGTGTGCCACTATCTCTTGACAGTCAGACCCAAAGAGCCAAGGATACACGATTCCTATTAGATTCCGCTTAGGGTGTTCAAACATCTTTCAGATGCCCAGTAACAAAACAAGTAGTATGTTGATATTTAAAAAGTTCATTAACTTATGCCTCTGAACACTTTAGCATTATATAAGTAGTAAGCAAAATCTTAATCTATCGATTGCTTATATTGCTCAAGTTTCAAAGCCTACTTTATCTATAAATCCCGCTGACAGATCAAGCCTCAAAGGGACATGTCCGGATGCATAGAGGTTCGAACGCTATCTTCTATAGTTTTGACATTGAGTTTTGATCATCTGAATGAGGTATTTGCATGTCCTAGTGACATACTCCTGAGTAGTCAAATAGTGAGTCTGAAAAACAGAGAATTGAATCCTGTGGTTACTGAAGTCAATAAACAAATTCCCACCAGACAYATAGCATAATAATAAAAGGATAGAATAATTGGAGTCGGAAGGGAACTCTGTAGATCATCTAATCCAACACCACTGCTCAAAGCAGAGTCACATCAAACAGGTTGCTCAGGACCCTGTCTAATCAGGTTTTGAATATCTCTGAGGCTGGAGACTCCGCAGCCTCTCTGGGCAGCTTCTTCCAGTGATCAGTCAACATMACAGTGCAGAATTTTCTTGTGTTCAAGTGGAGTTTCCTATGTTTCAGTTTGTACCATTGCCTCTCTGAAAAGAGTCTGGTTTCATGCTATTTAAAATCTCCCACCATGTATTTACACACATTGATAAGATCGCCCCCCAGAGCCTTCTCTTCTCCAGGCTGAACAGGCCCAGCTCTCTCTCAGCCTTTCCTCATWCGAGAACTGCTCCAGCCACTTACTTATCTTTGTGTCCCATTGTTTGACCTGTTCCAATGTCCATCAATGTTCCATGTCTATCGTGCCCCAGGGAGCTCAGGACGCAGCACTGCAGATGTGTCTTCACCCAGGTAGAGTAGAGTAGAGAGGAAGGATCCCCTCCTTGGGGAGAGGGGGAAAGGTGATAATCTGTGTGAAGAAAAAAAAGGATAAAACCAAGTTACCAATGTACTCTTCATTTGGTTTCAAAACCACTCGGTAAGGACCCAAAATAGTCATATTCCTTTGTCAAGCAAATACACACCCTATCATTTTAAAACAAGCTCCTGGACAAACTTAATTTATTCCACCACCACCCAAAAAGAGGCTGTCAGTTCAAAGAAAAATATTTTCCTTTCTTTTGTACTATGTGTTTTTAATACTGCATTAAGCTGTTAAAAAAAAGACGTCCTTCTCTTCTTGGTGGCATTGCCACCACTGAGTTAGTATGTAAATTACTGCAATCTGGTTAGCTCCTTGTGTCTCTTTTCTTAACAAAAGGGGGCTGCAAGTGCTAATCAAAATGTTGCAATTTACATATTAATGAAGTTTTCATAATGGTATTTGCTTCATATGCAACGTGCATGGTATGGAGACTTTCCACTCTTCTTTTGAACAACCACTACATTTTGATTTCATGAAGTAGCTGAAAGGCATTTGAAAACAAACTGTGTGTCTTAATATATATCTTTCTATATATCAATATATCTGTATGTCTCTGTTTTCACTGTGATACACTCCTGAAGCTGTCTGGAGCTTGAATACAGCTTCACTTGTGCCTGTGGACTGTTATTATTAACAAACATTCCCTTGAACACGTTTGTTGCAATCATTTTGCAGAACGCTAAAGGCACATTTTTCTGCTGAGACTGCTGAGCGCAAATAAGTAGTTAATCATTTGCCAGTTTAAAAAAGGCTGAGACAAAGAGGGAAAGTTTAAAAATACCACAGACTTATGAAATTTTGAAGGAAAAATGCCCTACAGGAATAAATGTGACATTAAAAGGGACAAATAGGGAAGCACATTCAGRCTACATTTTCTATTTTACTACTATTTTAAAACATGAAAACCAAACACAGTGTGCTCAATATTAGGAGTTCAAAGGTTTTTAATTAAAAGATCTGTGACCATATCTATTTGTGAACATAGATAAGAAGACTTCTCTATATTGATTTCTACTTTCAGTTGAATAGCCAAATGTGAGGAACATTATGTCTCTTAWAGTCTTGATTTAAAGATAGGAGGTGCTAGGGAAGTCATCACAATACGTGGTAAATAGCTCCAGTGATAAATTGCCATCTATATTCAGAATGAATCTCCAAYTGGCTGTTGTCTAGCTTCCATTTATGTGGTCTTGTCCAGCCCTTTCCAGTTAGACTGTATCAAATTTTTGTTCTTCATTAAAACATTGAGATGAGGTTAGTGGCCTAACAATTCTTTAAYTTTTATTTTTATTCTTATTTGAACCTTTTCCAGGGTTCACATATGTGCTTCAAGAGTGATCTTTAAGCCTGAGTATTGCAGAAGTATTTATTCTGGGTGATAAAAATTCCTTCCTCCTAATCACTCTCCCAGGTTTACTCTCTTCACTGGCCTTTTTGCCCATAATGTTCCACAGGGAGCTTCTTTTCAATGAGATAAATGTATTTTCTGATTTCTTAGTTCTGTAAGATGTGGGGTTTTTTTGGTTGGTTGCTTTGTGGTTTTTTTTATTTTTTTTGTTTGTTTGTTTTTGTGTTTTGGTTTTTTTTTTAATCAAGGCACTTCAGTGTAAAAGTAGCTTTACCCCAGCCTCCTTCCCTGAATTATTTTTGCTGCTCCTTCCTGTGTCTGTTTTATGCCCACAGTTACTGTGGCATAACYGTGTGCGAACCATGTGGTGAGCTGGATTGAGGAAATGCTGCTGTTTTTTTAACCAATTTAGATCAACCAGTCAATTCAGATTGATGTTTTTTGTTGTTAGGATGAGATTTAATATAGGATGGCTTCCATACTGAATGCAAAATATTTTAACACTGGAACCCCTACAATGTATAGGTGGCAATCTTTGCAAAATATTTGAATTTTATAGCATAAAAAAAAAAATCTATGTCTGAGAATTATGGCTTAAAAGATGGTCACATATTTACCTCTATTTTAATGAAACAGTTGCAACATAATTGATAKATATTCAAGTTACTCAACTGTCTTCCTCTTGATTTTTTATGAGTTAGTGCTTTTTCTGAGAATACCAAATCAAGACCTTACCAGTTATTTATCTCCTAACTTTCAGGAACCAAAAAAAATTGAGGAATTAATATTTTCATAAAGAATTTTACTTTTTTTCTCCATTTACTCACTCAATCCTTGCTAAGGAAGCTGTAATTTAGGCCCTAATSCAAAACCAACAGAGTAAACATTAGCTAGGCTCTAATGGAAGATTTGCATGGAACATGTGTTTTTATCACTGAAAGAAATACCTAGTGATGGATATATCTGAAGCTTCTTAACAAATACTTGAAAAATAGATTGAGGACAAGTAGGAGTTATAGAATGATATTAAGAAAAAGGGTAATTTACACTGAATTTCAGGAAAACACTTGAGAATAAGATTGATTCAGCTACAGAGAATATTCCCAGAGGAGCTGATAAGTGTTTCACTGCTTGGAGTATTTAGAACTAGTGCTACACAATAAAYATCTTTTCTCTTTTTAGTTTAAAGTGTTTGAAACCAAAGTAAGATTTCTATTTTTAAAACCGACGTATGATCAATATTTCTAATGTACTGTAACACCTAGTTTTTCAAAAATTATTTATTTCAG
The DNA here is from genome assembly GCA_003342815.1 of Eudromia elegans. Lineage (NCBI taxonomy): Eukaryota > Metazoa > Chordata > Aves > Tinamiformes > Tinamidae > Eudromia > Eudromia elegans. The sequence continues at coordinate 790,992 of PTEX01000189.1, forward strand.
CAATTGTTGCACTCATATTCTCAATAAGCAGCTCAGAATTAGTCCAGGAAGGGCACAAAATAATCATTAAAATGTATTATAAAGAAGTGCATTCCATGTAAGTGTATTTTTTTAACCAGTAAACCAAGTCCACACAGAATGTAGGGGACCTCCATTTAGAACAAAGTCAAGCAATGGTTTAGAGAGCTTGGGTGCTATTTGCCCCTGTCCAGTTCTTCTCAGTATTTTATTCCCTGGAGGGAGAAGCAGCAAAGAGTCATCTCTATATGATGCCAGTCATCATGATGTCTTGTACTGTTGAGCAGAGGAAAGATGGAAAATTTCGTGTGTAACTACTACTCTTGCCAAAACATTTTATGACCCATCCAGAGACAGGCCTATGAACTTCTTATCAAAACCACCAACTGACTGAGAGCCACCTGGCACAGCCCACATACTTTGGATGCCAAAAGACAAGCTCTGAGAGGGGTTTAATTGAAGCACAGGAATTGAAAAAGACATACTTTAAGTGTGTTCATAAGCTGCATTCAAAACAAGACTTGCAAGTTGGCCATCTTGATCTAACTGAATGCCAGAATCTAAAGCAAGAGAAATAAAAAGATGAGTACGCTCCAGCATATACATTGCATGGAGTGCCTGATAACAGATAAGGAAGCTTTGAAACTATTTCTCCGTAAAATGAGGGAATTTTGTTGTGGTACTGCATCATTTCTATGAGGAATTCTGGCAAGACAATAAAGCAGAACCCATCCTCATTTCACAGTCAAATTATATATCAACTCATAAATTTGCCTCTACAGAACTACTTTCGTCAAATGGCTAAAGATTATGGTTTAGTGAGGTCGATGCTCTATCACGCAAGGAGACAAACGTTTATCAGCRGAAGAAACAAGGAGAGGGAATTCTGCGTCATTTGGAACCTGAGGTAACAGAAACATCACAAAAGTAACGYCGTTTTTTGGAACAAGCATTTTATGTGGTGTTTGTGGTGTGTTATATTCATGTGGTGTTTTAGACTCCTATTTGGGTATATAACAACTGGTACACTCCTGATCCTTGCCCAACCACTCTCTCCCACACAGCTCCCACATACAATTCAGGAACTAGGTCCTTCCAGAGCCATTACCTGTGTGCACACTAAGTCTTGGTATGTGGAATAAGGCATATTGCAAGTGGTGATGCACATTATGACATCTGACACTTGGCCTCTTTGCCCAAGAGCCTTTCCAATTTGCTTTCAGTTTACTAGTGCAGATGTAATTATAGTCCTGAAAATGAGAAAGGGGGTGAATACATTGGTTTATTTTCCTAAACGTCAGCTAGCTTATTTATTTATTTATTTATTTATTTATTTATTTATTGATTGATTGATTGATTGATTGATTTGCTGGCTTCATGCACCTTCTGAGCAAAGCAGGTGTTTTTCCCCACCTGTGTTCTCGCTTTGAACCTGGCATTCACTGTTCATACATTTGGCGGCTTTTTGATAGAATACATCCTAACTGTGACAAAGGCTTACACAAATGCTACAAAAGGAAGCATCATCCTTCTCAACTAGGAAATTTGCTCTGAATCCACAATAGTGGAGGTATTAAAGTCAAACYTGAAAAGGTCAGTTTTGAGGTGAATCAATAACGTTTCTCAAACATGACTTATTCCAGTATGGACTGACCATATTCAAGATCCTGGAAAACAAAGGACAAGTTCTCTTTTTGGTAAGAGTGACAGGGAAGCCTCAAATATGCCACGCTATAGTTTACCTGGAAAAAAATAAAACAAACTACAAAGAGTGCTTCAGAGAGAATTCTCAATCAGGCATTCCTAGAGAGATCATATTCACATATTCATCCTGTCTCTGTTATTTCTCATCCCAGATCAAATGTCTCAGCAGAATTCTTTGTACAGATGCTTAAAAAGACATTACAGAGAGAATGATATCGAGCCTGGCAAAACTGCCTTGCAGATTTTCTATTTCCGTGCAGATCTGCACTGYGTTCTGCCTCTCAGAAAACTCCAGCAGAGTTCCTTCTATAACATCAGTTGCCTATCAGATTTGATCTGCTTAGAACAGATTTAGCAAAGCAGTGGAAGCAGAGCAGCAAAAGGTTTAAAAGCGTTCCCTGGGAAATATACTCTATGGGACATTGGGATGAAATTACAGGGGAGGAAGGAAATGGGAGAGAAGTGTGTTTCTAGGAAGGTGTTGCAGCTGTGAGATGCCTGGATGAGGTATGGGAGGAAACAATAAAGAACAGCTAGCCAGCTAAATAAAGAACAGCTAGCCAGCTGTTACCCAAGAAAGGRCCAAATAATCCAAGCGTTCCATTTGTGAGTATTATAAAGAATAKAAGGTGTTTGGTAAAGAAGTGACARAGAGGGCAGGGAAGAGAATAATAGTGGGCTACAGTGGGGAACCTGTATCTGGAGGAGCTTGGCCTCCAGAGCAGAGCAGAGGCCTTGGACAAGAGCTAAAGAATCTCTCCAGTCTTCGGGATTACAGGATATTACATTATGCAGAGCCGCTTCTGTAAAGAGCTGCAAGGGAAGATAGCATAAAGCTGGACCACCAGTGCCAATGAGTTTTATTGCCATGAAAACTTTTTTTTGCCTACTACATTTGAAAATATGTCTAAATGTCAAATCCATCCCTGTAAGTTCGAAGCTTCAAATAAAACATTTCTCACTTCCATTTTTTTTCTTTCTTTTAACATGAAGAAAATTATTTTAAAATAGGTACGATGGCATCAGAATAAATCCTAGATTACTCTCAGCTTTTCTACTAATGGTGAAAAGCAATACCATGCTTAAATACAATAAAGTTTGGAGTCCAGCCAGAAGCCTTTTCTGCACTGTAATTTCATTTCCTTTTAGAGAAAGGTGCTTTTAGTAACAACATTCCAACAATGGCCAAGGACACGTGGAAGAACACATGTCATTGCCTCACAATTAGAAATAAATAGCAGATGCCACTGTTCTAGAGTGACTAGGATACYGTATAGACACAGAAGTGAATGGCAAAGATTGGCTTTAATCAGCAGACCTACTCATGTTTTCACATTTTGAAATCCAGTGTATCTTGTTTAAGAGTAATGAAGAAATATGAAACRAAATTTCAGTGAAGAAATTGGGATACTTGGGATTTATGGGAAGAAGTCAATGAAAGACAACCTACCTGGAACCCTGAATGCACAGGTTCACTTCAAAGTGTTTGCCAAGCCTCCAGTGTCATCCAGGAAGTACAGATTTTTGACTTAACTCTACATTTCAAATGTATGAACAAGCAGAGAAGTGGTTTGGGTCCATATGTCTGGAGACCAGTTACTAGCCAAAAAAATCACTTTCTCCTCTTTTTCTAACACTTCCCAAGTAAACAACAACAAAAACTATTTCAGTCACCTCGCACCAGCTGTTAKAGAAATTTCTTGCTTTTCTGTGGTATTTGTTTCAAAAACAATTGCCAAGGTGTCCAGACTGTTGAATCGCAGGGAAGGTAAGATTTAACCTTGGCAGAAGGCCATGTGATTGACATTTCCATTGCCAGAGTTTGTCCAAGTCATTTCAAGAGCCAACTGGATTTCATTTTGCCTTATCTGTAGGTTATCACTCTTACGAGAATCGTCTCATTCTGGCAGGATCTTGATTTAAGGCTTTAAAACTCAGCTGGGCTCAAACTGATTTTGCAAGGTCACAAACACTGCAGCTTTGTTCCATAATGCAGAATTAGAAGATTAAGTGCCAGTCCTTTCAAGGTCCTAGCAACAGTTAGATGTGCCTCACAGTCTCATTCTCAATTAGGGCAATTTTTAAGGCTGTCAGCAGCTCACAATTTTATCTCATGGTTCGCCCATCCAATATTTCTTCCACGGGCACAATCTTGACAAAATTTGCTTCCTGACAATTTGCAGGCAGCTTGTTATATTTAGATAAGTATAAATTCTGAGTTTTCTTCCAATCAACTAAAATTTCCCTTTCCAAAGAACAAAAAACAACAACAAAAGAAACAAACAAACAAAAAATCTGCTACTGGAATGGACTCACTTACCCACAGCGACAAATAAGGTGTAATGCCTGGTTGCACCATGTTGACTTGCGAAGGACCAGTCCTGCAAATTTATCACCATATTTGAATTAATTGTCATTTTTAATTAGTTGAAAAGAATTATTGACATATATATTGCTAGTTTTTATTTTAAGCCATTCCCAAACTGATRTGAAGCTCTACACTGCCTGTATACTAAATCGTAAGGAATTGCAGGCATAGCTTTAATGACTTTACTATGAAAAAAATGTGATTTAGCTACAACTCAGATTTACCACTTAATCTACCACTTTGGCTAGGMATATTTTTCTCTATTTGATTGAAAGACTGTGACTAGCCCCCAAAACAGTAAGAGGTCATCATATATGTGTTAACAAACCCTGAGATGCAGAAGTCTTGCTTGCGTACAGTTCAGAATTGATACAGAGTGCGTGCACATGAGCAATAAATGTGATATAGTGTTGCAGTACGTACTCCTTGTAGGGTGGTCTGCGTAAGTCACAGCAATTGTACAGGGTGGGCACTGTAAGGCTGAGGAGTCCTGGATGAACGAAACGCACCACAACTACACAGCATGACCATCTTCTGTGTTAGAAATCTGAGACAGAAATCTGGGGGCCTTTTATTTTATGGAATTTTTTTTTTTTTCATTTTGAATTTCAAATATTGGTTAGTAAGTACTACCTGGACGCCAACATGCGGCTCTGCATATATGAAGTACGTTATGTAAAGCCATTCACAGGAAAAGAAAGCAAGCTCAGCAAGCTTTGATTTTGAGAATAACAGCAGCCATCAAGTATTTTAAAGTAGCTTAGTTTATCTCCATCTTAGCCACTGCTAATTTTTATTGTTAAATGTCTCCTCCTTAAATTCTTCAATTAAGCAATTGCTAAGTAAAAGGCTCCTTAAGATCAAAGGAGAAAAAATAAAATGTGCATAGGTTTCATTAATAACATTGTAGAACCCTGAAGGAACAGGTAACTCTATATAATCTAGCATATAAAGAGGATTGCTTTTGACCAAAGCAGTCAATAAGCTAACTGTTTTAACAAGGACTGCCAAACAACACCATAATTACTATTACTTATTATATTCATAGTACWAGTATCAGCAATAGAAAGTTATAAATCCATCCCCACAAACCCCACCAACCACACACTTGAGCAAATGTACAACTCCAAGTAAACCTACYGAATTCAAAACACAACTCACGTGCTTCAAGTTAAACAGTGTGTTGAACTTTTCTGGGTGAAGACCTTAAAGACTCTGAATCTCTTTTTGGAAAGCAGACTTAGCAGTGTTCAGCTATGAAAAGCTTTATCTAATGAAGAACACAAAAGCTTCACTTAYATTTTTCCTTCAGCCTTTCCAGCAAGAGTATTTTCCATTAGTTAGAAAATTGCTTCCTCCTGAAGAGTGCCCCACAAACATACATGTCAGGGATTGCTGCTGGATCATAAATATAACCATCCACAATATAACCACACAGGGACAGGCCTGTTATTTATTATATAGCATGAAGAACATCTTCTTCCCATCATGTTGAATTATCCATGCTTTCTACTTTCAGCAGGGCACTAGCTGTGTTTGAAAAGGTCATGAAATCARATATGGTGAACTATCTGAAGTCCGGCCAGTAGCTTGTATACGAAACAATAGCATTTCAATTTCAGTATCCCTATGGAGAYGCCTCTATAGCCTGCTCATCTTTTCCAGTGCCATTATATGCAGTTAGAAATTCAAGGACCATTAAACAATAAAATCCCTTTTTGTCACTTGTATCTTGAATTTCCTATTGCTGATAGTTTTTATTCTTCATTTTTTCCTTCTTATGCACACAGCAATGCACTTTAGCCTACTTTAGCCTCAGAAACTGTGAGGAGGAGGGGAAACCAAAGCCATSTTTGCCATTATGAAGTTGCATAAAAATATGAGTATTGCAAACTTCTTGCATGGTAATAAAATATAGTAATTAGAGTGTTATAAAAAATGCATTGGGTGACATTTTCCATGGTCCATCTCTCTAGACCAGCGTCATAGCAGTTTCTGAATCCATTGTAAACCATTCCTTAAAATTTGCCTTGTTTACAGATAGGCTACTCGAATGAAATGGTGACACAGTGCTAAGCATTAAGGCTTGCCAGTCACATCAAAAATAGGTAGACAGTGCTACCAAAATTTGAAGATGTGATTAAGTATAGACAACTTGTTGGCGTTATAGGGGAATACAACTGCTTGAATACTGGAAGCATTTTCGGACATTTCAGGGATACTCCATATTTGATCTTTGATTAGGTAGTTAAGGTTAATACCTTTTTTGTTCAGTGTATGCCCATCAATAATTCACAAACATAACTAAAATACAGCTGCTTCCAGAGTTTAATAAGGGGCTTGACTGACACTAGGAATAACTTGAGAAAGGGAGACGCAGTGACTAACTAGGTCAGGAAGGCAGCTATTTATCATCATTAAAAGTCCTTTTTTATCTCCAGTGAGACATACRCTAAAGAAAGAAGACCTTAATGTGTGTAAGTAGCTGGAGAAAACAGAAACAGCGTTAAGGACATGGAACAAGGAAAGTAAATAGAGTGGTGAGCTGCTTGGGTAAGCTGCTGTTCTATAGAGCGCTCTGCACGAGGCCAGGCTGTAGCCTCCCAGATCGCTCTTGCTAGTGTACTCACGGGCTGACACATCACCCAGCATTTCCACAATTACTTCAGTGTTGTGCCTGCATGTTCCTGACACGGTGCTTCCACAGTCATTTATCCCAATGCTCTATGCAAAACACCAATAATTAAAACGAAAAAGGGAATACAGTATCATGAATGAGCAAATGCTAAGATAATAACTTGGCAGCAGTCTGTCAATTTGGGCTTTTTTTTTTTTCAGCCATTACTATGAATAGATGAACCTGAGTTCTAACCAAAACAAAAATCTTGCAATAGTCTCTAAACCCTAAGATGACTATTGCCCAGGTAATTCCATAATCAAGAAAATTCCACGGTCCCTGGAAGAAGAGAAATGGATCATAATGATGTCTACCTCCAAAATCTTTCCCAGCTCTGGATTTTTTTGACATATTTGTTTGGACACTTCTGTTCAGCTGGTTTCAGTCTGTAGGTACACTGCCCCACTAACAAATTTAGCCTGGTATGTTCTAGAAACTGTTTGAAAATGTGGAACCAACAGACAAAAAGCAGCAATGCATTCAGTGAAAATTAACTGATCCACAAGCTTTAGTCCCACGAGCAAAAGTGAAGTAAAATATGTCAGAACCAGAAGGGTGAAGTATCTGCTGACACAAGGGGGCAAGTTGTGACARTAGAAAGGTCCAGCTCACCATGTCTCTCCAGCACAGCCAAAACAGGGCAATTACCCACCTTCATTACAGGAGTAGTGGATGAGTTGGTGGAAATAGGCTCAGTCTGCAGATGAAAAACATAAGATTAGCTTTGCCTCCTTCACCTAAACAACTCTGTTATGAAATTAATCATTGTCAATGGCAAAAGCACTATAAAATGCATTAACGAATAAATTGACGTCAGTTCTTTGTATACGAGATGCAGAAAATATCACACAGTAAAAAGTGAAAAAACTTCACAATTGAATTAAGTCATACSAGACTCTCATAAATTCAAGTTACTTGTCTCTAAAGAAATTAAGTACCACAGCATGCTCCATCAACGACCCTACACATTTTTGCTAATATTTTTCCATAATTGATGTCAAAGACCTATCTCAGACTAATGACATTATGTTTGCAACTTTCTAGTGCTCTCATCAAGGAACTTGAAAAATAATTTCCCAAAGACTTCATCTGCTTCTCTCTTCCTTTTACTGAACCCTCATAGCTATGCATTGGCTGAGTACATAATTACATGGCTATGTAATACCATTCTTTTTCCTTAAGATGCTAGAAATTTTCCTTTATAGCCATGCCTGCAGTCCTGAAGACCATGGCCCTAAATCATTTAAGAATGTAAACTTGTTCTTTAACTTCAGGCAGAGGAGTAGTCTTTCTGAAACTGGTGGAAACAGTTACAATTGCAGTTTGGACCTGGGCTTTGCTAGCCAGGGTCCAAATTTTCCCTTGGACTTTACGACAGAGCCTGTGGTGGATGAACAAGTGGACAGATTAGTGGATGGATGGATGGATGGATGGAAGGAAGGAAGGAAGGAAGGAAGGAAGGAAGGAAGGAAGGAAGGAAGGAAGGAAGGAAGGAAGGAAGATTTGCTTGTTGCCTGAGCGTATAGACTGGGTTTTACTCCGGTGCAGAACATGTGCTCTGTCCGCTCAAAAGCACGGCCAGGTCCTTTCTTCCTTGGATATCTCAAGGTATCCCACTTTTCACAGGTTCTTACAACATTCCTACCCCCTCCTTCGAATAATTTCAAGTAGGTGGAAACCTATGCTGTTGCTGGCTTCAGTGTGGCTGTGAGATGTGGAAAATTTTGTAAAATAAGAATCATAGAGATATGATTTAATACCCCATTCTCTTGCTTCTTTTTTTTTTTTTTTTTTTTTTTTTTTTTTTTAATCTCTCCCTGCCTAAAATCAGGTGTCGATCAAAAATCCCTTTAATTCCACCCATGCCAGCAATTCGATTTGCACAGACTTAACACATCTCTTTCTCTGCTTCCTTGTCTGTAAAATGGAGCTAACTTCTTATCAGGCAGTACAGAGCTGTGCGTTAAATACAATGCAAGTGTTGATAATTTGCTTCATTAAGAAACACAATCTTTGCCCCGAGCAGCCTGCCGTCTCCCACCTCCTCTTGGAAGCTGTGGTTTTATTAGACTTCTTCAGTTCCCCAATCTCCCTTTTAAGTAGATTGCTTTCCAATTCTATTCTTCATTTACTGTAAATACAGCAGGAGAATCCTTTGCTAGTCGAAATACCCTTTACAGTTCAGTGTTCAGTACTGCTAATTACTTTCTTGACTTTTTTATGCTTATTTTGAGAGATTTCCCTATTCGCCCTTCACTCCATTTTGTGTATATTTTTAAAGAAGCCTTCTGTTTATAATTATTTTTACATTGACACTTAAACAAACTTACATCTGTTGCCTTTTTTCCCCTTAGACTGAACCAGGATGGATTGTAATTACATCACCAACTGTTTCTAAAACACTTCCTAGAGCCTCTGCTAGGTTCCCTCTGCATAATAAAATCTTGACCAATAAAGTACTAACAAAAACCTGTTAGGGCATTTCATAATTCCTCAAAGTCAGCTTTCCTGCAGTCTAGAATGTTCACTTTGCTTCCACCAGCCCCTAAGAACATTTTGAACTAATGATATTGTAATGTCCTGGGTGTTTCTCTGATTCAGTCCTATTAATCATACTTGGTGTATTTTCTAGGACTTGGTCCAAAATAGCCTCTAACCATCTGAATGCTTCAATAAGCCGTGGAAGAAGGCAATCCTGAAATACCTCTCAAAATGTGTTCCTCCTCTTCATTTTTGTATTGAGTCGCATCCAAATCAACATCTGAGTAATTAAAACTCTGCCAGGATCAAATATCCTGCCTTGTTATAGGATTCTCCGATGTATAAAAACATTTGCTGATTCGGTGTTATTTTATTTTAACTACCCTAGAGATGTAAACTCTCTCTGTAGCATCCTAGAATCAACTTACCATTTTATGGCTCTAATTTCTATACAGATTTCTGTGTCAGCCATAATATTTCTTTTCACAAATCAACATTCTGCCTAACCAGCTCTCTTACCCACTGCTTTAATTTACTTAACCCTTTCACAGACTCTGTGTTCCTCCTAGTGCGAGAGATTTCTGTGTAAAATGATAAAAATATAGGTATATTATTTTAAAACCTACAAATATGTAAGGAACGTACAAAACAAATATACAGGCTCAGAAAATTATTGGCAAGATGCATGCACACAGAAGAAAAGAACGTAAATCACTGCTTCCAAGCCTAACTACACTAAATCCTGCCCGGCATTCTGAGAGGAAAAACGGGGTTTGGCAGCCCCAGCCTCCTGACTCTCCCTTGCTGTCAGCAGAAATGCAGTCGGAAGGGGTGGAGAGCGCATTACCCTTTCAAGTGGAAAACGGGCCTTGATAGAGCAGGGAGACGGAGCAGAAAACAGGCGGATTAGATTTTTGATCCCAGAAACTTTGCAAAAAAAGGGAGGTGCAGCTTTGGAGGCAGAAGCAAAGCAGTGCAGCAGCTAGGGGGGAGAGGGCAAGGAGAGACAGTGCCAGGAAAGGGAGCCCCGTCACGGAATTCAGGAAGGACGTGGGGACTGTCTCAGGTTGCTCAGGGTGGGACCGTCTGACGAGTGGGACCACAGGGAAGTTATCTGGATAGACAGAAGGGTGAAAAGCATGCACAAATTCAAAGGTTAATTTCCTAATTAAAGAAATTGGCCAGATGGTTAGGAAAATCCTGGGTGGCGAGGAAGAAATGTTGGGTCTCCTTCACTTTAACACTGCCCCTTGCTCACGTGCTGATTGTGTGTGGTCCTGACCATGGAGCTCTCAGTCTGCAAATCCCCTGCAAAGAGCGTCAATTGTCCAAGTCATTCTTTTGCATAGGAAGGCAAATTATCCACTTCAGGTTGATGATTGCTTATAATGACACATTTTTACTGTCCTTGAAACTGTCAGCTGCTTATTGACTTTAATTCAATACACACACTGGGGTAAATGATACGGGAGAGGGGGGTGTTTAGCTGGTTTTAAAATCATTAAAATAGTCATGTATTTATTTAAATGATAATATTCAGGCTACCTAACATATTGAGTTAAATACATACTGTCATTTGTAAGTGCAACCTTTTTTTTTTTTTTTTTGCTTAAAATGAACAATGTTTACTTCATGTAATTTTCTGGAGGTTTTTGTGAACTTTATTTTAAACTAACAGTACTTCTCCCTCCCACTCTCATGGTTTTTTTCCTAGAGAGAAAAAGTGAAAATAGAGAATGCAAGAAGGAAAAAAAAGGAAAGAAAATAAAAGTCACTCTGTTCAAACATTAGTTTGCTTTTTTAAAAAAATAAGCTTTGCTCTTTTACATCCTAGAATATATAAAATCAAATCTTTTTGATTTACCTTCATCTTTTTTTTCCATCTTTCATCATTTTTCTTTCATCTTTTACCTTGATTTTTTAGAATTAACAGGTGAATAAAAGGACCATTTTAACTTTTTTTTTTTTTTTAAATACAGACACTGGGAAAAAATATTTCATACATTATGGCCTCCCTAATTGTTACAGTTGTATTGTAGAAGAGGACGAATGGTAGGTGGGTGTCTATCTTTGTTGACAGAAGAAAGGAAAGCAGTGAAAGAGGAAGAAAGCCAGCTGGATTACACAGGGGCTTATACAGTGTTATAGTTGGAAAGCCTTGTTATTTCAGCAAAGCTTATTTTATGTAATTCTCAGGACAGGACATCTGGGTCCAGAAAGGTGGCACGGAGACAGGAGGTCTCCACTCCTTTCCAGCCCTCTGCGCGACGAAGCTTTGCAAAACCATTTCTGAGATGATTAATGGCAGATTTGACTCTGGGAGGTAATTACAGGTTTTGACAAGAAGTTTGAGACTTTGGGGATGAAAGGGACTGTGAAGGTTTCACTGAGGAAGCCAACCCCTGTCAGGCACAAAATGCTCATCACAGAAATTCAGAAAAAAGCACAGGGCTCTGTAAAATAATCTAAATCCAGAAGAATGTATTTTTATTAACCCTGCTGCTGCTGATGGTAGATGCATCATCCTTTTTGTTTGGGGACTAACATCGTTGGTAACCTCAGTGACTGCAGTCGTTTTAAGATGCTGTGGTTGATTTGCCTATGAACTCCCTCTTACCTTCCTTCCTTCACAGCTTTTTTTCTTTTGAGAGATGGGATAGAAGGAGTGGAGGGAAGGAATATCAGATAAATAGTGTCATGAGGAAAAAATTTATGACTGATCAGAAAATCCTTCCCATAATGCAACTAGTTATAGTTTCTGCTCTAATTTTTTATTGTTTGGGTTTCAGCAGTGTTATGAAGAAAGAAAACATCAAAGCAGCATATGCACTCCTGAATCTCAGAATGCATATTTTGAACTGAAGTCTGAGAACTGGAACAAAGTCTAATTAAAAGAGCTTCCCCCAAGGAGAAGGTCCTTAAAGACAGCAGGTCTTTAAGACGGCAGGAGATCTTGGTGTCAGCAAGTGCACGAGGCGATTCAAAAGCAGGAACTTCCACCCGAGTCAAGCTGCACTCAGGGTTAACCATCGGCTTTCTCCAAATCACAGATACACTGACCAGGCTCTCACGGCAAACTCTGCATCTACCAGCAGTTCCTTCTGGCATGGAGAGTTAACAGTTTGCATTGCACAGCAGAGAGCAGAGTCCAAATGAGTTCAGAACAGAACTTTTCCCTAAAGAAAGATTTTTTCTTTTTTTTTTTTTTTTTAATAGAATAAGAGCACTGAAATGGAATCGTGCTCTAGGAAAAGGCCATAAAAGACATACTGTTGTGTCCAAATGTATTTACTATTCATCCACTTCTTTATACATCTTGCCACTGTTGAGGTACAGACCTAGTTTCAATAGCACCTTCTGGCTCCTTTGTGCTTTTTTGCTCAACATAAAACAGTTGTAAACCTGCCTGCTTTGGCCAATTAATTTGTTCTGTATTTCTGGACTGGAACAAAGGGAATCCGCCCCTCCTTCTCAGTTTGATTTAATAAAGTAAGGATATATGAGGCACACAGGAATCACAAAAGTCAGAGTGGAACAAGAGGCACAAGCCGAATTCTTCAGTTGCAATAAGTCAGTGACAATCCAGGAGGGAAGCTGCAATTTACACTAGCTGCCATTCCATAAAAGCTGTTCTGTCAGAAAATAAAATGACATTATTAGGCTACCTGTCACCAACATCCCCAAAACTATATCTTAACAAACCATTTGTGGGCATCTCTGAAAAAACAGCACATTCACTTTTATTAGATCACTCATATTATTTCATATTAATTATGAACAAATGTCCCAGCACAGCAGGAGTTTATCAAGGCTAGGAATCCTAGAGGATATCCCCCCTGACAAGAGGCAGCATGGGCCTGCATTACCTCCCTGCAAAGCCCTATCTTGAAGTTTGGAGTAAAATTCAAATTGGAAGTTTGGCCTGGTCTTCAGTGCAGGAATAAATCTCACTTGCAAAACCCTAATGAAAAGAACTGAGGTGAGTAGTAGAGCTGCTCCCAGCGAGGCAATAGGAATTTTGTTCCTCTAGAAAGAACTGACTCCTTGCAATTACTATGCATATACATAAGCTCCTCTGCATTAAAATATATATATATATTATATATATAAGATTTGGATGATTGTGTTTAGGCTGTGTATGCTATTTAAGCTATGACGCATTTCATTACATTCAGGTAACTTCAATGTAGGCATTTCTCCCTGAGTTAGACACATTAGTGTTGCACTCCTTTATAGTAAAATGAATCATTTTCTAAAAAGTTCTATTTTATTGATGTGTTCTGCATGCCTGTTTCATTAAGGTCTTCTGCATTTCAGTCTGATAAATCCTGCCTTTGATCTCTTAGTTTCCCACGATGATCAGTGGTGAGACAGAGCATGATCCAGGGCGCAGTTCAGAGCGCTTGTGAGCCAAGCTCTCCTTGCATGATTCCTGCCTCCTTGAGTCCATACACGCTGCAGAGGGAGCCAAAAACGTTGGCTATAATAAAATAAACTCTTTAAAAATAAGCCTTATCTCATGAGTCTCACCTAGGATCCTCAGGGAAATGCTTGAAATTAGGTGGAGTGTGTCTGGACCTATACGTTTCTATCTGGTGAGATTCGTGAACTCATATTTTACACAGACATACTTGACACTGACATACATACACTGACAGGTTTGTTTAATGATCTGGCCTTATACAAAACACAAGACGAGTATGAGTAGATGATACCAAAACAGTTTTGTGACTCCACCTCCAACGTTTAACGCCACCTTTACTGCAGTGAAAGCAGCAGCTACTGGGAAATTCATGTTCGGTCTCAGCATCCCTGAGGATGGAAGGGTCAGGTCATGCACTGCAGAGGAGAGTAAAAGAAAATGACACCAAACATGAGGCCTCAACACTACAGTCAGTTAATGTGAGTGAACATAGAAAAAAAAATGCAAGGAAAAACGTTTGAAACCTTAGAGAAAGGTACTGAAACCTCTATCTGCATTAGCCTTCCACCAAGGTATTTACTGAAAGCCACTTCAAGGCTGTAGCCATGAGAACTGGCAGAAACCCATCTTTACTGCTGCTGCACATGACATGCTCAGTGGTAAGAACCACTCATTTTTTCCTGCCGACTGGGCACAAAAGTACCATGGGATTCAGGAGGCCAATGGCAGCTAATCAAGGATCGACTAAAAAGTGTCTCATTTATTTCAAAACAATGAGAGCCCCTGGTTCCATTTTCAAATGAACTCTGTCAAGACATAAAATAAAAAACTCAGAAAGACATCTGTCAAATCAAATTTTAATAGCATATGAATCAGAATAAGTTGTTGCCTGTTGTTTGAATATTCCAACAGTAGAAAGGAGGTTAAATTCAAATAAATTATTCATTGAGAATATTTGCTCATGTCTAGTTTCTCTCTGTATAATTTAAACAAAAACAAAGGTGCACCACAGAATAAAATGAAGATTTTTAAATACTCCATTGAATCTAGGTGATGCAATTCTCCATCTCATTCCAAAATAATTATTAAACACTTGAGAAATAAATACTAATGCATAAAATATATATTCAATTGGCAGACAGGAAATACATTATTTATTGCTTCAAGTTATTGATGAGCTTTCATACCACCTTGTCATTCTGTTTTGCTCTGTCACTCATGAGCTATAAGATCATCAGTAATTCATAATAAATAATGTATCCACAGTCAGTCCTTCAGGTAGCTACCCTTATTTATCTAGATATACGTACATGCATATGCACTTTTCCACCACAAGAACTTGTCAGCATATTAAACGATGCTGATTTGCAGATTTAGAGGCAGAGAATAGGAAAATAAAATAAAATAAAAAGATAAAATAAAATAAACATATTTGGCAATGTATTTTTTCCATTCTTAGAATGAATTTCTAGATCAATATATAGAGTAAGTTATAATAGGATCAGTTCAAATCACTTTATGTGTTAAACCTATATTTTAGTTCCCCTCATATCTACTGTACATCAAAATCATAATGAAATAGCATTTTAACAGTTTTAATACAAGCAAAAGGAACAACATTAATTAGTTTAGCTAAGTGTGGATATCTGTGCAGTGAATACTTTTAAGCTTATGGAAAATATTTGAGGAAGGACTGAATGGAAAATAAATTCCAAAGGTAAGGTATTCTTATAGAAATTACAATAGCACAAAGCAGACTAAATAGCTGCTTGTGATTATCAGCAACAGAGGACTGACTACAAACACAGTAACATCATTTATAATAACAAGTAAATATCTAATAACTTTTGTCCCATAGTACAAGTGTTTCTGAATATTCGCACTGAAATGCCGATGCAGAGTGATCACTGATAAAAATTGCCTTTCTTTCAACCTGCATCATATTTCAAAGTTCTATAAAATGCAGCTATTAACTCTTTCTTCAACTAACGAAGTAGAAATTGTGTTAGTTCATGTCAGCTGCATAATAACACGGCTATCATGTTAATATGAATGATGAGTTGTACTTTCAAAAAGCGACAGGAAGAGGCTTTTCCTATACACACTTCATCTTGGAAAAAATGAATTTCCAGGGCCAATTTCTCTCGTATTGTATGCAGTGTGTTGGATTCCATTCCTTTCTGTTCTTTTATTCACCTTGTTTTGTATTTTGCTACGTGCAATCATCTGTTGTAAATGACTCAGGAGAAAATATGGGTATATTAGCTGCATAAACCAGATGGATCATTGAAATCTATATGCAAGAAGAACATAAACCATTGGTGCATTTTGATTTAAAAGATTGTACAGCAATGCAAACAAAATATTTTCACAGGGTTACACAATATTAACTCAGTTGTATAAGACCCTTATGATAATTTATTTAGAATATTACCGGGGTACTGTACATATGTATAACCACGTGTTTTCAAGAAACACAGCTTCAAGCTGGAGCAAAAGGAAAGAGGGCTCTGTAAGGGAAAGAGGACTAAAAGGGCCAACGTCTTCACTTTAAAGAAAACGTGACTTTTCGTGCAAGTAGATATGTATATTTTGCTTATTTTGCATATGTGTGTGTGTTATGTGAAGAGAGGGATAAAAGCTCAGAAGAAAAGCTATTTACACTAAAAAGCAGTTTAGTCTTTGGCAAAAGAACAGAGAGGAATAAAATGCAGCCAGGAATAAACTTGTTCAAAAAAATGAGCAGATTTCCAGAGGAATGAAGTTTTGGAGCAATTTTCTCGGAGAAGCAGTCGGCACAAGGAGTCTGACTGGAGAGGGAATTTGACAAATCGATGAATAACACCAGGCAGAAGGCAAGAGCGCTCGATGACCCCAGGGACCCTTCCCGTGGTCTCATAGACTACAGCATGATTTTTTCCCCAGCGAGGTCAGTGCAGTGGCACGCGGAACCGCAAGGCAGTCTCGGCTCCTTCCCACCTGCAGGAGACGGGGGGAAAGCAACTGTGCGAGCTGGGGACACCTCCTTAGCCAGTGCTCCAGCAATTTAATGTGGCAGGTGGGTGGAAGCGCAAGCTCTCCTTATCCCCTGCATATAAAAACAGAGAGCAGAGCCTGTCCGTCCTGCCGAGGCTTCAGCTCACGGCTTGTGCCCAGCAGCACTAGTAGCCGCTCTTTAYATGCGGCCCCTTCTGTGATGTGGACGCTCAGTGACGGCCGGCACCAGGCCCCAAGCAAGCAGAAGGAGAAAGAAATATGTAAAAGAAGTGTCTAGAACAAAAAAGAAAACAAAACAAACAAGACCCTCAGCCCACTGACTCTCTGCTGCTTTCCCAGCACCCAGCTTTCCAGGACCATATGGCTAATGTCTTGTCTTAGCAGGGCACAAAGGGCTCTGCACTTTTATTTTTATTCTTTCTGCATAAAGCCCGTCTCTGCAACAGAAAGGTAGAGGTTGCTCCCCAAGAAGTAGCTTATGCACATACTGCTTTCCCTTATTAAAGGAGCCCAAGGTGCTTACAGAAACAGCARTGACTCACGCCAGCTGAAATCAATAGGTATAGTAGTAGAATATGTGGAAATAAATAAAGAGCTGGCATGCCAAAAATCATCAGTGCTTCCCACTGACTTCAAAGACAAGTGCTAGGAAAATGTCCAAATTAATTTTGTGTGTGTTATTAAAGTTCTCCGTCATGCGAGGCAGAGGTATCCCGAGGCCCCAGTGCTGCAGTGCGCTCTCCTGCAGCACGTGCGTCTCGTCGGCGAGATTCGGAGCACGCGAATCCCACCGTATGTGACTGCGGCCTTGGCGTGACTCCTGCTTAAGGCTCAGGACCTGTTAGATGCCAAAAGGCAGTAACCAAGCTCTGCCTCAGCAGAGTGCTGCAACCCACTCTCTGCCTTTGGGCTCCTTTCACAGCAAGTCACTTAAGAGTCTATAACCTTTAATTTTTAAGAATAAAATGAACGAGTTCAATTCTCCAAATAATCGCATTCACCTCCTTTTCCGATCTAACATCTGCTGCCTTACCCCAATTTCTGCTCTAGCAAGCTGCAGCCTGGAATTTTCTGCAAAGTGTAGATTTTTTCCTGTTGCGCTGAGACGGCAAGGTCCTTACCTAACCAACTGCATATATCCATCACCTGCCCAGCAGCACTCGCAATTTGTTTACAGTCAACTGCAAGGAGATGTATAAACTTCCCCAGATGAGGCAGATGTTGAATTTACACAGACAAGTGACAAATGAGCTCAGAATGAGCACGTATACAAGAATAGCCTACAGTATGCCATTATATCATGACATAAATATATGACAGCTAGCTCGAACCAATGSCCGTGGCAAATGTTCCCATGTGCTACTGCCATTAGAGTAATTTCCTGTGTTGCAGGGTTGTTTTCTTCATCTCTCATTCTAAAGTAATAATGAATAAAATGGTACCTATTAGAAGGAGCAGACTGTAATGTACTGCATGAGGTTCAGGACAACAGTCTGATAACTGCTGCTTTCCCTGCAGTAAGCTAATGCAGCTCGTTGCTTGTGGAGCAGCTTCCAAAGGCCAGTAATACATACCACCAGAAATATATACAAACAGATACAGATYCCACAGTAAGTCAGAAAAGAACTGAACTATAACCTCCCTACATCTGGCAGTATACCTAGACTCAAACAGAACAGAAAAACAGAATAACCTACCACGTGTATCTGCAGATTAATACAAAGCACAGCTTTCAGCATATGTGAAGCGCAGCCTTTCGTAAAATGAGTGGACTCATTGTAAGTGTTCACACGGGATGGGAGCTTCATCCTGTCTAGCAAYGCTTCCGATTTTATTAAGCTTGAAAATCACTCCTCTGCAGAGAAACAAAACCAAAATCCCTTATGCACGAGTGAAATCCTCCGTAAGYCCTCAGAATGAAGCTTATGTTACAGGAGGTGTTGCACAGATCTTGGGTTAATCCTCTGAAAGTGAAGGAGCGTCATCTTTGAAAATGAGGAAAAGTCGGCAYCAGCTAGGGCAACTTCCCCAATTTCTGCATGCTTTTAAAGGAGATGGGAGAGACTAAATCCTGCTTTGAAGCTCTGATACATTTAGCATGTAACTGCTCAGTTTTAGAAAGGTACCTTTCGTAGTCAGTGAAATCTCCCATCCGACATACCCATACTCATACAACATGAGGATTACAATATTTATAATAGGAGGATTACAGTTGAAGCCTTTCCCTGTCATTTACTATTCATAACACTGCACTATTGCACTGCAAATTTACAGTTTATTTGAAGACCTTGATAAAGCAACCCACCTCTATTCAGAACAAACATTAAGAAAGAAAAAAAAGAAGAAATCCTTTGCAAGAGAGAGCTGAAGCAGGAGTCATTGCCCAAACGCAGGCCAGCCAGTGCTGGGTAAAGTCTACCCAAGAGACTGATGAGATTTCTTTTTTTGAGATTAATCCAAACATCACATCATGAAGAGAAGGYAGTAAGAAAACATCTAGACTCTTCTACAAAACCATGACTGGTAAAAAAGGGAGAGCTGTAAATTGGTTACTAGCTGGAAATGAACTTGAATTGTAACCAAGGATATTGAATCACAGATTTGATTTTTACAGTGTTCAGAAAACTGAGACTTTTCCCTTGCTTTTTTTTTTTCTTTTTTTACAAGGGAGAAAGCAGTAAGGAAATAGCTTGGAATTGCCTCTATCAGTTGTTTCYCTCTCTAATGGACATAATCCACAGGATGCCAATTTTGTTTAACCACTTGGTTCCAAAAAGTTAATGCCTCTTCTCTATCAAAATAAAAGTGATTGATTTTGAAAACTCACACAGCTGTTTACTAAAGGCAGAAGAATTACAGACCCGAAGTGGCAAATCAAGACCCTCAACCTAGTCACCTTCTCTATGCTGGACAAACCACCAGCTGGACCTTGGTCTTTCTACTCTGATACTGTGCAAACATGGTCATGGAAAGTGACTGGGAATGAGCCACAGCACATTCTGGACCCATTCATATTCAGGATAACAGGAGGACTAGGATTTCATATGAAGCCCCAAGTGGTGTTCCCAACTACTCAGTACAAATGTGACTGTAATTACTGATACCCAAGCTGTGCATTCAGTGCAAGTGCTACTTTTTATTTAGTATTACTATTTTATAGTAATGTTTAAAATAAATATTATATTTATTTTACTCACTGCAGAAAAGAGAGATGTACTGTCAAATCCTGAGGCCCTTCCAGACTAAACGATCCAAGAAGTCTAAGACTAAACCATCCACAAAAAGTCAGAAGATACATAGGAGTCACACTGAAGTTACTTTGGTAAGAAAGAAAATTGCATTGAGGAGAAATGAGTTTCATTATACACTTAATCAAGTCAGTTTATGAAGCATTTTTCCCTTCAAGAAYGATGTAACTTACATTTGACTCCACATAGCACAGGAGAGCTGTYCCAGGTGTCAAGCACATCCAGGGTAATTGAGGCACCTCAACGCACTGCTGTTTTAGAGGCCCYGGAGTATGGCCTCAAGCCTGTCCTCCAGCTGCCTTTCTGCAGATCTTCCCTTGGTGTTTGCTGTCCTTCTGAAGCTGTCTCGGGTACCTATGGGTTTTAAATGATCTAGACACTTGTCTCTAGGCAGCTGAATCCCACCTATTGTGTTTTCCCTGTTAGTTTTTTTCATGTTGAGGCTGTAAAGAAGACTGTAGTCTGTTTCTCTGCCACCCTGGGATATGTTCTCTAGGAGAAGAATTGTTGCTCTGGCTTAACCACCCCTCTGTGTAAAAAGCAGCATAAACAGGTCATATCAGAACTGAAAATTGGGCCAAAGAGAGTGTATTTTCCTCTGGATGCACAGTTATAATTGCTATTATGTTTAGGGAATTGGGCTTGATCACTGAATGGAAAACACTTTGCAGTTAAGAGGGTTGAAAGCATAACTAGATTTGAATAATTGATGATAATTTCCATTTGCAGAGTAGACTATCACAATGCTGAACCCAAATGTCGTGCACTGTTCTAGTCCATTCCCTCATTTCTTGTTGCTGTAAATTGCAAGGTAATGCTAACTGGAGGGTCTTGTACAAAATTGCTATATGGATCATAGCCCATTATACTTCTGAGATCAGGAAGAATCCACTCTTGCATTATCRCTTGTGAAGCAAGTTCTTCCCTTATTTGGCTATACAATTAACTTGAATGAAACTGAATGTAATGCCTTGAAAACAATACTAAATTAAATGGTAATGCACTAATCCATCAATTACAATGGGGCAACTAATGGCTTGAAATAGCTTTGTACAAGAGTTTCTAGTTGGATTAATAATATAATTAATGTTATGTACTCGCCATTAAAGTGGGAAATAAAATATTGTTTTAGTTAATCTCTCTTTGTCATTGATGGGGAAGTGTAATGCAACCAAAATGAATATTCATTGCAGTTTCTTGTAATGTAATGCCTAAGTATGCAAGTATCGATTCAAAAAGAAAAAAAATTATCAAGATTTGCCAGCTATTACAACATAGTTGTTACTGACTTTTCTGTAGGTTTCGGAAATGGTGAACACATTTTTAATACCCTTATTTGTTCTAAAGGCAGTAACAGCCACTTTAGCTTTGTACAGGTCATAGAGAGAACTGGTAGCCTCAGTGTTCAACTGGTTTGTAACATATCATAAAAACAGARAACATATAATAAAAACAGAAAAATGTAAATAGTTAAATGCGAATTATCTGGCCAGGTAGAGCAAAAGGGAACAGAACAGTCTACACTYGCAAAAATCAGGGCCAGATTACTCCTGTCCTGACTGCTGTGACCGATGCAGYTGATCAGCTAATGAAGGTCCTACTGACACCAAGCAAATCTCAGTAGCTGTGTGAATCTGAAGGCACATGCATAGTGTCCCTGTGTGACACATGCGCAAAGGAGTGCAGGAAAYGGTTAATCTTCCTGATCTCTTCCTTTAGATCCTGGATCTGAATTATCTCCCTGCATCAGTAGGAGAGAGGAAGCCAAGGGAAAAGAGTTGAGGTGAGCTCCATGTCCCAGCACCCCTACGAGACAGACGTGCCCCTGTATCTCCAGTGCAGGATGGGCAACTTGGCACACATGGCAGTTTCACCAATTATGCAACATTTGCTACTAACCTAAAGCAGAGTTATAAAAAGGGGCCCACAGATCTGATTTTATGCAGCATGTAAGAACTTTACCCAAAGAARGCTGGTTAGCACGTGACATAAGCTACAGACTGAAAGATTTAAAGCCACCATCTATAAATAGAAAATAGTGAATAATATGTGCATAGGCACCATCATCATGGTATGTTTATAGTGGTCTTTGATGCAGGTACAAAAAAAAGTCTCCTTTGCAGTAAAGATTGCTCAGAGGGTCGCAGGGAAAAATGACTTGCTCCTATATGCCTTTGGGCCGATGAGCTAGAAAGMAAAGGTTTGGTCCTAGTTCTTCCTTCTTTCTAATTTCTGTCTCTCAGGTTTTGTCTTGCCCACTGGCTGCACAGACACAGTTGCTTCCGAGCTGTGGAAAAGCAAAGAAATGGGAATTCTGCTTTACTTCCTAATGCTGCCCCTGACTCCAGCAAAGCACCCTGTGGGCAAAGTACACTCAAAGAGAGTGGCAGCACAGAGCACAGGGGTCACTTACAGAGCAAAAAGCTGTCCTGTATTATTTACAAGAATTATTAGATAACATTTTGGCTATGGAGACACAGAGAAGCATCATGAGGTCATTAAAGCTCTAAAGTGCTTGTAAAAGAGAAGGGTGTCTTTTTAAGAGGTTATCAAAGGATCCCACATGTGTATCAAGTCGGCTCGAGCTGAAGCAAAAAGACATATGCCTGTTAATATTAATGGGAACTGCAGAGTGAGTAGAAAGGCATTCACTTTGACCATCTCTGAAAGCTGGAGAATACACACTTCAGCAATACTGAGATTGTAACTTGTGGTTTAAGGGAATCTATACATCTCCAATGGGAAGCATAGCTCATTAGACATCATGTCTAGTAATTTGCGAACATTTAGTATCCACCCAGATAGGTTTTGCTCTTCATTACCTAAGGAGGAAGGTAAGCAAGGAAAATTTTCTATTCTTACTGTATTGATTTGATTCTAGTAAGGGAGATGCAAGGAAACAACACAGGATACCAGAAAACCCAGAGGGGTGAGCTAGGCGAAAGGTCAAAATAACCATATGGGGCAGGTTTGCCACCGACCTGTGTGTTCTGAGCTTCCAGTGAAAAGCAAGTAGAAAGCATTTATAGAAAACTACCTTTCAAATTGGCAGTATTTTGTATTTCCTTGGTGCTTGTGGGAGAACTATAAAAATGCAGAAAGTGTAAAATCCAGCCTCCGTGAGATAGCTTGAATAAGGTAAAATTAAGAGCTTATCTTACTCAAATAAGGTTTTATGTTGTGTTACGGCCATGCCTAAGTATTTCAAAAGATAAACTGTAGGTGACGATCCTGGATACTTTGTGGCTATATATCTGTACCCTCGAGAAGAGGAAAATCTGTTTGAGAAAGAAAGGGCTTGGGGGAAAGAGCAGAGAAAAGAGAGGGTAACGAAACCAAAGGTGGGTGAGAGGTGGAAGGCAAATACTAGTGAGAGTGTGAGAGAGAAAAAGAGAGAGTTTGGAGCTGGGTTTCGCAGTGGGGATTGCTTGGGGGGCGGGGGTGCTATTGCTTTTTGATAACTGTCTGAAATTATACAAGGTGCCTTAACATCTGGAACAGATTTGAATTATTAAGGGAGTGAATAACTAGGAAGAAAAAAGCATTAAATTATTAATGGATAAGTTTTAAAGCAGGAAAACACTAGCTCAAAGAGAAATCTGGTCAAGTGCAGAACACTGTCCCCCTTGGAAATCACAGCTCTTCCCTGCACTGTTCGGGAAATCTGGACAGAGCGAGTAGGAATGTGAAGCTGGGAAACAATCCTGCACCATCACCCTTTGCTAAAATTTATTGACTGCTGTCATCATATGTGGCACTGCGCAAACACAGCCCTAGGGTGTTTATCCTCTAAATCAGACACAGATAATAGAACTCAGACACAAAATACCAAGGGAGAGCCTGAACCAGATGGAGATAATCCATTTTATATCACATGTGGATAGACTTCCTCTTGGGCTGATTACTTCTCACTAGAAGAGCGCTTTACTCAAGGATTTAATTGAAAAGCGGCCATCACTTCCACCAAGATAAAGAGCTCTCTTGCAGGAGGTGCAGAGCAAGTGCACAAACCGTGCACGGAGACAAGGCAGCACCGCTCGGAGACACCGTATGGCTACAGTGGGTCTGGCTGAGGTCCTGCATGCAGCGCAGCCTCTCCACGTCGTGCCCCACGGAGCAGTCGCTGCATTACAGAAAGGCCCTTCTGCGTCTGCTGAACACGGGGTGCAGGCCTCTGACCTGCCACCCTGCTCGGGGCCAGCTGTTATTTCTGTGCCTCGCATTGCTTTGCTGCATTTTGCCCAAAAGGAAGGAATAAAACTGAGCAGTGCTGGCAGGCTCTTTTGTCAGCTTTGGCTATTACACTCACAGGTCTGACCGTGCCGGTGCGCAGCAGGAGGATGCCACAGTCTGACAAACACTGAATTGGTCCAATTTTTAGCAATCTTGCTGTCACACCTTTAAAATCATCAGCCGAGTGCCTAGGTCGGACAGTTGCAGCGCACCAAGACCGTGCACAGACTGCTGTACACACAAAGGGACTCGCAGGGAACGCGTAAAGGGCAGCAAGTCCCAGCGACTCACATGAGAATATTCCCCATAAAGCAATCCCTCTCAGCCCTCATCTCAAAATGAATGTGTGAAACATCTCCAGACAACAGTTTGAGACAGAATATTCATACATCTACTGAATATCCCAAATCCCATAATCCAGAAAGCAATGGTCTTAAAACATTCTCCTTCTCATACTCACCTACACTCCTATGAATCTCTCCAAGCTCTGGAGAGTATGAAATTAGCATTCTCTTTTTTCCTTCTACCTTACCATYCCTTTCCACCAATAACATCTCCTCTGCTTCCAACATAATAGTTTTTGTCTCGTGATCTGAGACTCAGCTGATTAAATTCAAGTTAAATTTCACTTTAAAATCTGCTGGTTTTATTTTGAATCCAAAATCACTGATGAAAAGATTATTTCCTTTGTAAACTCTACTAAAAGACTTAGTAAAAGATATTATTTCTGCCTAGAAACATTGGATGGAAAACTATGCTGCTGAAAAATTTCTGGAGGGAAATTTCAAATTCACCATCATCATCCATATTTATCTTGATGAAAAAAAGACAATTTCAAATGTAAATATTTTCACKTTTCGAATTGAGCCCAAGCATTCAGATCTATTTCTTACATGAAGGAATCTCAGCTTCTGTATTGTAAAATACCATCTGCTCTGACCAATTTAGGGTTTTTTTCCAAATTATCCCTTTTCTGAGGCACAGTGACTACTCTTCCTGTGCAAGTGCAGCGCAGCCCATGAGATTCACGTGGTTAAACACGTAGCTGTTACATTTAAAAGTGAAATTCACCTACACAAAATGTTTTTATTTGCTTCAGCAATTACTGCAGACTGGATTCCTTAAATCCTCATTCACATTTTGTCTATTTTGCTCTGCAATTAGTTTCAATGGAATGAATGGGACTACTTGAACTCTAAT
The DNA here is from genome assembly GCA_003342815.1 of Eudromia elegans. NCBI lineage: Eukaryota > Metazoa > Chordata > Aves > Tinamiformes > Tinamidae > Eudromia > Eudromia elegans. Next base: position 816,341 of record PTEX01000189.1, read on the forward strand.
GCAAGTATAGTAGAATCAGGCCACAGCATGAATAAAGTAAACACATTATTTTGTTGCCATTCTTTCCRTTCTTAATAGGTCTATTTAAAATAGCCATCACACAAAGAAGATGATGAAAAGGTGCAAAATGAGGCCATGAATAACAACACAATTCAGATTAAGAATTCTAACCTAAAATGGCCTTCAGAATTAATAGGCCATTCAAAGAAAAAAGAAAATCCTCAGTAAAAACAAGAATATATGTGAAATCCTCCCTTTCTGCCTTCAATTTAAGAAGAGCCTTTTTTYCCCTTGGTTGCTGTCTTGCCTGTATTTATGTGCTTCAGTCCACACCCAGGAAGAAAGAAAACCTTCTGCACATACAAACATGTACAAAATGAGTCAGAAACACTGTCACAGTTATGGAACACCAAAACATAAATAATAAAACTGCGTGATGCAGCTTGATTACTTGCTTGATAATATCTAAATTACCACTGACTGATTTACCTTGGAAGKCACTGGAAGCAACTGTGTGTGTATATTTGGGTGAAGAAAGTGCTCAAGCAGATACGAACTGTAATGCTAAAACTAACATTTAGATACAGAAGTCATTCTCARTGTACTGTCTAGCCTTCTAATACTGTTTACTTGTGAAGTCTGTAAAATGATACTATAGTCCTTTGCAAGGTTATTTACTCTTTGTTGTAGGGCAGCAAAGGTGCGCACTCCGTGCTGCCATTTCATTGAAAAGAATGTGTGCAATATTATAAGAATCTCTCTGAAATTCCTCTTAAATATATGAATGGCTTTGTCCACTGTAAAGACTCCTGAACAATTGCATAYAAAATATATTCTTAAATAATCTGTTACGTTTTTATACTGCTGATATCTATTATTTTCCTTTCTGAAAATCTATTCCACAAAAAATGCCCGTAGAGCTTCTGTGCTAATAAGTATTTTGTTAAAGTTGTACTGAATCCTATTTCAGATATAAGTGATTTTTTTTTTCTGATAACAGTGCTAGCATGACTTCCTTGAAGTCCTTTATTTTCCTAAATATTTTATGTTTGAATGAAACAAATAGYCTAAGTATGAAAATCTATTACAAAAAGAATGGAGTCATTCGCAGAAAGCAAAACATAGATTCATTTTTTCACCATGCTGAACTTTATTTAAAAGCACACAAGAGAATGTCTGAAAAGCCATTTTTCACCTGAGAAAAAGGAAAGAGGAAGAAGAAACCAGACTGAMTCTGTGAACAAAACTTTTGTCCAAAGTACTCAAAACCACCAGAAGACCTCAAAACAGCTTGACAAAGGAATTTGTTCACRTTGAATCAAGAAGCAATCAAGTGATAAAAGGTGCTCAGAAATCAAATAAGAGCTCGYTCGTTCAAGTGCTACAAGAGACACCAAAGGAAAAAAAAGATTGCACGTGGTACAAAACAGAAGTCTGCAAATGCTTGCATGTGGCACGTGCTGCTGCAAAGGGACCATGCCAAGGCAATATCCCACCCTTACCAAAAAGAGAGAGCTGCAGCAGTGTTTGACCCTGAAAGAATTTACAAGTGTAAAAACAGTGGAGTTTATGATCACAAAGGCAGTATAGGAATGAGATTTGTGATTACAAATAAGCAAATGAAACTCAAAATATTCTCAAAGGAGAAAATATCCTTCTTGCAAATTAAGAGCAATTCAAGTCCTTGGTCTGATAAAAAATTGCAAGGTGAGAAAAAAAGTCATTGGAGACATCGCCCACGGCATAGAAAAGGTCTTAATACACTACAGAGAGACCCCCAAGAATTACCAGTGCCCAAGTCAACTGGCAAGTTCTCCCCCTTCCTGGAGTGCTAAGAAACACAGAGCAAAGATAGGATCAAAAGACTCACCATCCTCCATAGTCGCTATAAAAATATATGTATATGAGAGAGGGGAAACTTGTCTTATTTAAGTGTACCAATAAAACACAGATATAAAAAGTCGTTCACTACTTACAAACATAAAGAGCCAAGGTCAAATAATGGATGTTGAGTTTTCTACAGCTTCAGTGTCAGGAATGCCCTCGCCGGTGCAGAGAGCCCTTACAGAACAGTCTGAATTTTGCTGCAGGGGGTCAGATGAATGATCTGTGAGACATCAGAAATAAAGATGTTTAAAAGGAAAATGGAGGGCCAACAGGGACGAGAATATACCCATGCACATACATGCAAAGGAAGATTTTGTATATCTCAAATATACAACAATATTTTACAGCTAAAACCAATGATCCATTAGCAAAACTGGAAAATTAATCACTGATTTTCGCACTGGTTGTAAGAAACTATTTCCACTTTTTAAGTCTTACTAGTGATACTTCAGTTCAACAGCTATTTTTGCTACCCACTATCCTTAAAAGGGTGGGTATGACTATGCAATTTTCAGCAAATTACATGTTTTGCCATAATCTGTTGAAAATCTACATAGAAAACACTGAAAAGCACTTTAAATGCAGACCTTGATCCATATTTAGCACTATAAGATTATAGTTTGGAACCAATGAAATATAGATTGCAAGCTGGTAACCTTTGGTTTAACCAAAATCAGAGAATAAGAATGTTTACACTTCTGTGAAAGGCATCACAGAGATATCAATGAGATAGACAAGGCTAAACAAAACACTTGGTATGATTTTAAAGTGTGGAAACTTTCATTAATTTATGAAAAAGATACTAAAAAGTCCTTCCTATGGATATAAAGATACCTCCTGTCCTCCCACAACCAGCGGCATTCAGGAGATCCACTGACTGCTGTTTGAGTCACATGCTCAAGAAAAGGAGGTATCACTTGCCAAAGGGCCAGGGAGTGAGGAATAATGGGGGCAAYGCACCTGCCATCCTGTCAGACACCCCGGACTGTGACTCTTCAGGACACAGAGAAGACACTGGGARGAAGAGCACGAGGGAGTCCAAAGAGGACATACATGGCTGTGAAGCCYGGTGCTTTGGAGACATCATGAACATTGCTAGCTAAGGGGAGGGAACGTGCCTGTGAAATTTCACCATTCCTCATGTTGTTACCATGTAGCTTCAGTGTGCTCGGCTACAGAAGGAAAGTGYGGGAACCTGAAGCTTTAGGAAGCCTTTGCAGGGGACAGCTGCTGAGCTGTTCAGAGCATTAYGTTGCACAGTGGTGAGCTGCCAGAMTCTGCATAACGCRAACATCTGCCCCATCCCTGGTTTTGAGGGATTATTGGCCATATATAATGTTAGTGAATTGCTGGGGTACSTCCAAGCATCAACGYAGCRGATCTGAGAAGGACCCATCCTACTCTCCCTGGTTTGGAGAGCCAGCCCAGCCTGCACCAGGTTTGCTTGCTACCCCTTTGGTCCTTCATAAAAAAGGCATATGKGTGTGTGGAAGGGGGAACCACGGGGCTGCTTCCCCCGATCAAGGAAGCAGCAGGAGCCCCTAGGCAGCATTACCAAGGGGAGCATAAAAAGTGGGAATCACCCTCTCGTGGTAGCCATCCCGTGGTAGCAATCCCATGGCATTAATTTGACCTCGGTCACGCTTTGTGGAGCAAGAGCCAGAAATCACTCTCTGCTCAGCGTTAACTGCAGAAGCAGAACATTTCTGACACGCTGACTGTGCACCGTGAATGGAGAGGAGAGATAGCAAGCCGCTTTGCTGTGCCATCCGCTCACCCTCAGTTGYGGGAAACTGATAATAAACATGTTGCCCTCTTTGCCTTGTGGAGAAAGGTCTCATTGCTCTGTCCAATGCCAATCAGTGCACCGATATTTTCTTCAGTAATAGAAGCAGCAAATAGTAATTATTAGCCAGTTATTAAGTGCCCTTCTGAGCTGAATCATACCCACTCAGCAGCGAAAGCTCTGTGCCTGTTATGTGGCAGGCAGACGTCGTGCCGTACCGGGACTGAGCCGAGTGTCAAGTAATACGGGATTCTTGTTACGGCTTCAGAACAGATGTCATTTTGTCATAGCTGCTGACATAATTTTGAAGATAAGGAGATTTGGAGATTTAGTCCACAATGTTTTAAAGCTAAACACAGACTGGATTAAAGCTTTAAAATTAAACATAAGCTAGGCGTAGCCTTGCAACATAGGATTATATCAARTGTATGCCCCGAACACTTAGAAAAGCATAGCATTTTTAATTTCTTGTAGCTGTRTTACTAATGCTGCTTCAGTTTTTATTTGACCATCACATAACCACTATTTTCATAGGAKAATGAAGTAGCCAGAAAACCTGACCCAAGATTGCTGTTTCAGGAAAATAATAATAATAATAATGAAAAAAAACTAATGAGCCTTGGTTTCCTCGGATTAAGGTCTATCGACTCTAATGTCTAGGGTGATGCAAACTCTGGTGCAGGCTTTTCTCTGAGGGTGGGATTCTTAAATGAACGTCTCTCGTGTGGGTTCTCTGATGTCTAGTACCATACAAGCGCAACCTACAGGATTTACTTCAGCTGAGGATGTTACAGTGTTTCTCTCCACTCAGCCATGTGTTTTCAATTAGCCTTGCAGGTTTAATAACTGACAAAACAATGCAATTCATTCAATTTTGATATATTAGCCAAATGGTTTTGAATCTATTTGGTATAAGGAAGGGACGCTCATCCATATGTGAAGTGACAATTGTTACTTAAAGCTTGYTTGAATATTGCCTAAAAGAATATCTATTAACTGTTAGCCTATTTTTACAATACAATTATAAATTAAAATTTGTTTTACCATTTTACAATTAAAAAGAGAAATACAGAATGCAGTCTACATCACAATTAAAGCTGCAGTAGGAATTTCTTTAGAGATCACCAGATTAATCTGAAGCTACCCTGCTTGGGTATGGACACCACTACAGACCAGGAAATGTGAAGTTTAGTGCACCGTACACATAAAGACATGAAAGGATCGCCCATACTGATCTCTGGTATATYCTAACCAACCTACAGATGCTAGGTATGCCTTTATATCCATGTAARTTGATGTCACTTTGTTGACTTCAGTGTAGACCAGCTTTATTCTTGATGTATATTAGTAAAAATTTGAAGACAAACCATCTGAAAAAAAGAAAAAAGCACTCACTTCACAGAAATGAAAGCTACCCATGAAAGCTTAACCTCTTATTTAGAAAAGCTCTATTCTGTTATTTTGGGTCCATGAAAATCTCTCAATGAATAAATAACCTTAGTAAAGGCATCTCATTCAGTCTATACAMTTTACATTACAATTTCATATAGAAAACTATATTATACTTTCATATAAACTTTATATGAACCCAGCATTTGATTTCTGTAGGGGTTCGTTCATGCCTACAGGTACCGCAGCAAATTTCAAACCATATCACAGCTGAATATTTTGAAACCAAATCASAGTCTTGCAAAGCTAAAAGCAGGGYGCCTAAGGCCTTGGGTASTGACTGAGCAYGGTCTTATGGGAACTTTCAAGCCTTCTACTAGTATCCACTCAAATTTCTTCTACTTATAGTATCATAAATACCACAGTATAGTATCATACTTCTCCTATAAGTATCATACTTATAGTATCATGATGTAGTATCATACATAATTTTTCAGTATCCCTGAAAAAAATACTGCAATATAGAATCACTATATCATTACTTAGAGTATGAAAAATACTCTATCTACTAATACTAGTATATCATCACTTATAGTATGAAGAAAAATGCTAATGCCTGTATCACTTTTAATACATTTTACATGACTTTCAAAGACAAACTTCACATAAACATGCTTCCAACAGCCTGAACTGATAGACAGCGGTCCGTAAAACTCGCAGTGAATAGACTGAGCCCTCTGGCCRGTGAAATGATTTTCCTGACTCCTGTTACACAACCTCTCCATCATCCTCTGACCACACGGTTGTTCATTGCTCATGTTGACTTCTGTAGTGGAAAGTTCATTCTTCCTACTGCTTTGCGTCAGCACCTGAAGCTCGTTGCTACTCCAGTTCAAACATATTTTTGCGAGTAACAGGCAACTACCCTTCCCACACACAAACACAGGCTCTGAAAAAACGTCAGGCTAGCCAAGTCAGGCTGGCACCGTACAGGCTAAAGATGTGGTGGCAAGCACCGAGTTGTTCGTGGCTTCCACTGCAAGAGCAGCATGCACAGTGTTTATTGCATGCTGGTTWCAAGAATTTTCTAAAACAGTGTTTGGAAGTTGGGGAGGAAGAAGCAGAGAAAGACAGATGACAACTAGCTGCATATGTCATCAAATACTTCTCCCAGAAAGAGAGAACAGGAGTGCTTTTTATTTCAAAACTGAAAGCAGTCCAATCTAAGTTTAGATATGCAAAATGGGACATTCTGTTCAGCCTCCATCTCGATCCTTGATCTGCACTCTTTAGGGAGCGCACATTTAATTTCTGTATGTACGACTGGGTATCCTGGAGTTTTTTACTTAACATTTAAAATGATTTGTAGTGGGTTCCTGAACTCAGGTATACCTCACCTGGAGTCAGCTATCTAGTCTCAGGTAGGACTAAACCTGCCTACCGAATTGTCATCCGATCCTCTGACTTCATTGACTTATAGGGATTTAACATCACACCATATTTTCAGAGATAAAACTTACCTCACTGAATATGATAGTTCACCTACTGTATTAGGCTTATGCAAAAGGATCTCTTATTAGCTCTCAAAAGAATACACATACATACAAAAAAGACAYATCTAAGACCTGATGTGATGTCAACTTCATTAAGTTCTTTTTAACCTAATTAAAAAAATCACTAGCTACAGTTGGTCCAATAGTGCCATAAGGCACTTATCTGTTGAGGCACATGAAATTTCCAAAGTGTGGAGGGGCTCCAAGTTGTTTTGTCTTTTCTTTTCATCCTTTCCCCCTGAAATAYTTGCCTTAGTAGCATTCTAGATACRCTCCTATTCCAGGGCTTCACTTGCTTTAAGAAAAGCAATGTTTGCTCTCAAGTGTGTGTCCATGTCTATGCATGGAAAATTCACATATTTAGTACTCTGGGACCCTATAGCTAGTTAGACTTCTTACAYCAATGTATTTTGGATGTCAATCAATGTCAACACCTTGTCTATCCTTTTTTACTAATGAAATATTAAGTGTGGAGTTTTTTAAGCTTGAAAGGCATTGACTTTCTTTTATGGTCTTTGAGAGATTGGGGGTTAGGAGGCAAATACCGCATTCCCATGAAATGCAAAATGAAGGAAGTTATGTTGTCCTCAGCTCTATTACTACCTACAAGCAACTATCATCCCTCCCAGGTTCAACATACAAGTAAAGCCTTGTGCCCTGAATTTTAATTCATGTATTTGTTTCTATCTATTGATTTCTTGCTATTGAATTTTCAGAAACATATAAATTAGAGAAGCTTGTAGCTATCATTTTGCACTCAGGTAAATGGTTAAAGGACAAACYATGACACAGTGAAAAGCCTTGCAATCCTAAGAAATAGCTGCAAACTAAAATGGGTTCACCTCTCTTTTGATTCTCTCTAGCCCAGAATGACTGAAAATGAGAATTTGTTATCTTCCTAAGTTTTATTTATTCTGCTTTGGTCAGAAAATTACTTTTCTGTTCAGAAAAACAGATAAAGCTCTGAAAATCAAAGCTCTACAAACTTGTTACACTGTGTAGCATGCAGGGCCACTATAAATAGCTGCTTAGGATATTAAAAGTGTTTACAAGTATAAAAAGAACCAAATAGGATCTTAAAATCCAGCACAACTCAAAATGTTTGTGCCGACCTCATCGCTACGCTGCTTTGCAGCTTCAGCAGGAGGACTGGCAGCTTTCCTCCCTGCGTGCAGCTCCCTGCCCGGATACTCACGTACGGCAGAAGGGAAACCGGCCCGTGGGGCTCTGGCTCCTGCATTGCTCCTTCCCTTTACTCACCCTGCGTGTGGCCATGTTCAGCCACAACAATTTCCAGATCCCCAAGGTGGGCAGACAGGGGGAAAAAAGGGAGAACCCCTTCCCACGGAGACCAACAACAAGACGCAAAAACACACCCTAGAAGAAGCAGCGGAATGCACACATCCCAACCTTCAAGGGACAGGATGCAAACTCTTCTTAGAGATCCATTTCCATGGAGGTTTTTTTTATACCTAAGAAAACTAGTAAACRTATTTCGGCTTAGAGCAAAGATGACCCTTTTTGCAAGAATGCAAGGGGCAGGAAGTCAGCTTTATTCAGTAGTTTTCCCATTTTTCCCATGTATAATGCAAATGTTCTAGGCTTTGCTCCAGAAAAGTTTTTTTTTTTAGAAGGTCACAATTATTTTTACTTGTTTTTTTCTTGAAGGAATACAGGGGGGTAGAGCCACCTTGCGTTCATCATTTACTTGGGTCTTGCYGTAGGAACATATGACCTCAAATGGCTGAAATGGCTGGCTTTTTTTTTTTTTTTGGGCCTTGTTACTCATTCAGTTTTGATGTTTTCTCCTTTATTAAGAAAGTATTATCTCGCTAATATTATTTTATCACTAAAAGAGAAGCTTTTCTTTGGAATTATGAATTTTCCTCACACTGTCAGACTTACCATCAGACTCCAGTTTCTGACAGACTGAAGTGCCACAAAAATTTCTAGGGGCAATATTCTCCTTGATAGGAGAATCACACAAAGTTGAATGCTATTCTCTCAAACTTCTCACAGAGGAGTGTCCCAGGGAACAGGAGACCAGTATCAGGAGTAGGAATGATGCTACGGAGCATAGCACTGTTGTCTCCTACATAAGCAGTGACTTCCAGAATAACCTGTCCCAGAAACTGGATGCAACCCTACTGATGCCCAGGCTGCTTTGCATATCTACTGGTACACTGAGATTTTTTTTTTTTTTCTTTTTTTTATCACAAGTATTAAGCAACTCTACTGATGGCATAGAGAAAGAAACTTTTTCTTGGAAAGTATTCTTGGTATTCTAAAAAATGACACTCTTTTAGATCAAACATTTGAGATCAAATGTTTCTGTACATTTCAAAATCCAAAAATTTCCACTGTCCATACAATAAAACCTATATGTTTTCATCCCTTGCCTTTGTTTACCTACAAATACATTCACACAGAGTGCATGGCTATGCAATACACTGTGCAGTATATTCCTTTTTCCCTCTCCTCCCTATTGTGTTGTAACAGGCAGAATACAGGTGGCCTCATAAAAGAAAGCATAAAAATGACATTTTTTTTTTATTGTAAAATAATCCACACTGTCAGATGTACCACCATCTGTGTTATTCAGTAACTACTGCTCTCTGCCTGCTGCCACGAGCATGAGCCCATTGTCAGAGAAATTACAAGAGGAGATGCTTGGCTTAATGAGAGAGCTTGAAACCGGTCCCAGAGTCGACTACGACACAAGCCCCRGAGCTGGACTTATGTGTGTATTCAAATGGTGTCTCCCGCTGCTATACAACTCTGGGCATATCTGAGGGGAGCCGTCTCCACTGCCTCCTTGTCAGTGACCAATGTGTTAGTGTAACTTCCAAGGCCAGAAAACACCTGGTGTAGCTGCGAGAGGAGAATTAAAGATCTCAGCGACTCAGGCATGCTGAAAACATTCACCTCYGCAGCTGTCATTGCTGTGGTATTCCAGGGGAAAAATCCTTAGCAGAGAGCCTGTGCACAAGTCAGGCATCAGACCTGTAAGCCAACTTTTACAGAACTGTCAGAATCCGATCGTTATTGGGTGAATCCTCATGAGAGAAAACCTCTTTCACAATTTGTGGCACATTAGCTTTCCACTTTCAGTTACCACAATGCTTTAAAATCGTGCCCTAATGAATGCTGGTCAACATTAACATAAAAATGAACATGCTTTGTACAGAATAATAAATAAGAGAATATTAAGGCCTTTTATGCTTGTAGTAGGGTCTTTGTCTTATTCCCTTTTCCCTCGCAGCCTCAAGTGCTAACGAAGAATGCTTTCTGAAATGAAGAAAACTGTGGCAGCCTAATTTCCAGTGGAGTAGTAGCCATTTTCACTTTACTCTAGGCAGTTGAGAATAAGAGGTTGTAAAAGCCACAGTGAAATTAAAATATTGGAAGAATGAAACAAATTTCCATCATTGTAACATTTTAGCTAGTTAAAAAAAAAAAAAAAAAAAGAGAATAATTAACTTCAGGGCAGGTACAGGTTAGTCACTATGTCTTGTCAGCTTTTGGCCTCTTTCTACATATGCATTCACGTTTCAAACTGCCATCTACTGAATCGCAAATAAAACCTGCCAGATGGACTAAAGATTGGAGGTAATGATTACAGATTAAACATGGACGAGGCAGGGTCCCTGTTGTCYCATTTTACCCATGAAGGGCCTGACAAAATGCAGAAGGGATTTCTATAAAAACACTGCCTCAGAATTGTTAAATAKATTTTTCATAGACATGACATCTTGACATGCCTTTATCAGTGAAATCACAGCAAAGAAGAGCAAAGCAGTTCAGAATGTGTTAGCAGTCAAGCTACCTACAGTGTTTCCTCCACAGTTTTGTATAATTTWCATATTACTTTCTAAAATGACTTTTAGGAAAAGGTCCTTTCCAACACACTCCCTGTCTGTGACAAATCTTATCCCCATTCCTCTCATCCAGGTCTGAATTTTTGAACAATCTCAAGCTGGTTGATCCCTGTTAGTCACCACCAGCGTGTTTCCCAATGCAATATTTTTACATTATAATAGTAACATAATAACAAAGGGATAATATAATAATGAAATATAATATTCACTTTTKCATTGGCCTGAAAGAGTTTGAGTGAAAGCTGAAGATTGTCCTACACCAAAGTCATGTCTTTCAGAGCTGACTTCTCTCTTTCACTGTCCCCTCCAGCTCTAACACGTGTCAACAGAACAAGGCAGTGTAGCTAGACAGACCTCCATGTAGCAGTCACTCTTAAAAGATGTCAGATTTTAATCTTACAATCATGACATTCTTTTCATCGAATTTTTTCTTTTCAGAAAAGCTGAGGTTTTCATTCACTCAGGCTACTATTGAAAAATATTCATATATATGCTAGAATCATGGTAATATATCAACACCTCTTAGAAGTATCAAAAGATGAAGAAATAAAAATCCAGAGAGCTCAATGAACTCCATAAACCATGTCTGAAATGATAAAAATGTGCTACCACAGTAGAAGGATGAGTCAAGAACATAAATAAACATAAAAAGGTTGTTGCAATTCTAAAAATAGTCTAAATAGATATAAAATATCCATGATATTATCTAAACATTTATATTTGATGGTTTYGTCTTTCACAATCTTTCCTTCCTTTTAGTGCTAGGAATTGGATAGAAAGAAACAAAGATGAGACAAAAGAAGTAAACAATAAGAGAAGAAAGATGAAGAAAGCTAAAAGMATAAAGCATAAGATTAAACTGTACTCATTTTGATTTAGAATTWCACAAAACCCATCAAATTTAAAAAGGATGAAAAGTTTTGTTAAAGTTTTCTGAAAAAGTAGTTTTATTTTCAAAAAATGTTGGCTGGCTAAGCATAGTGAMCGTAAAATCATGAAGCCAGTGTCTTTCACTGATAGGAGGTCCAGGATATAATTCCTTTAACTTATACGTTGTTGCACTTCATGTATTCCACTTTCTTTTATTTGTTTTAAAAATGGCCCTCATCTGTATTCCTACTAGAAGAAAAAGCTTATRCATATAGTTACACTTTCACATTCTTAAAAGGAAATTTCGTTATTTTAATTGAAGTGCTGGTAAATCCGGAATATATTTTAAATAAATTTAGCTATAAGAAAGACAGAAAAAGCACTAATGAGAACTTCACTGAGCATGAAAATTAACTGTGGTATGTTAATTGAGGTTGAATTTCAAATGGAAAATGGACTCTCAAAGAGCTTCAATTACAAAGATGGTGCATTCAGTTCAGCATAATAATAGTGTTYATTCTACCACAAGCTAAAGATTTTGTTGAACTCAAAAGTCAAGARTTATCCAGAAATATAGGCATCACACCACAGCGTCTACTGAGTACAGGTCTTTCCCAAACACTGGTCAGAGGAGTGTATTATGGCATTGAGAGAGGATCTGTAAAYAACCTTTGGTTGGAAACACACTATTATAACTGTATTCACATTTAGATCAAATTTGTGTCAGGTTTGCCTCTACCAGCAGTYCTTTTTCAGAACTGAATTGACAGTTTGACTGAGTCCATAATTTTCACAGTTTGAGCTTCATGATTTGTCATGCAACTGCGACTGGCACAGCCTATTGGGAAAGTCCAGGATTCTCTAAATGCCCCAAACTTCATTTTATGATTTGCCACACATATTAGGATCAATTGGCACAGTGTCCAAGCCATAAATCACTCTTTTCAGTCACAGGCAGGAAAATATTCCTCACCAACACTAAAAGGATAAAGTTCAGATTTGAGGTTTATGCTCTTGTCTTTGTGCCACTAGCATTTTTGTATCTTGATTCTTCCTACATATATACACAGTTTATTGCATTGATAATGCAGACAAAGACAAGAAAATGTTTAGATGCTGAGTGAAGATTCCTTCTCAAACCTCTGCTATTATTAAATCAAAGAGTTGTTAAACACCCCCATTCTCCACTGAGACAACTAAGAAAAAAGGGTAGTCGACACCTGGCAGAGCTGGCAATCTAAATGGTTTATAAAAGCTCAGTAGCATCTCTCCTAAATCAGAAMAACTTGTATTGAACACGCTTTTATATGTAAAAAGGATTTACCAGGCTCATAATAAAGATAAAAACAGTGGACTAAAATAAAGATTGGCGACAAAAATAAGGAGGAAGAGCAGAGCATAATGATAAAGAAAACAGAGAGTCTGAAATACGCACAAAAAAAAATTGAGAGCAGAAAGAGAAAAATAAATCTAGTTTCTTGTGAAAATCTCTCATTCCAGTGCTCCCTTCTACCAGTTACAATATAGTAATACAGCACCCCCAAAACTTTCCTTCTAGAATCTCTCTTTGAAAGYTCTTTCCTAGAATCACACTAATTACTGAAAGTCAACATTATCTGGTGAGTGACTCAGTTACCAACCTTACAATGTYTTCTTTATACCTCTTGGTTACTCGGTTATGCATGCATCTTTATTTGTCGTTTGGCAGCTTATCTCCTCTAAATCAGGTTACTTTTAGTTCATGGGCTAAGAGATCCTACATCACCTTCTTAAGTGGAGTGCAGCGTAGTAGCTGAGACCCTTAATTTACTCTTCAGCATGGATTTTTCTGCTTGCCCATATGTCCGCAGAAGGTGAGTGTAAACAGTGACCGGATAAAAAGCCATGAGCAACCTGGCCARGCATGAAGAGCTGCTTCTTTAKGAGATAAAACATGTYCTGCTGTGCYCRAARGACAACACTGAAGAATGGTACTAGMGCTGTGGGATGGGCAAAAGGGAGAGTGCCAATACTCTMTCTTTTAGTTATTTYCCATGTGAGTTATTGTTTAACATYCTGTTTTGTTCATCAAAGAGTGCTCCATTTTGGATGGAAAAATTGTGAAGTGAGAGGTGCTGTGTACTGCTGAAGTTATTATTCTTTCTTTCATCTCTGCTTTACTTACTGCATATTAATGCAACTCTGACCATAAAACTCCCAGGTCGTATATTCACTTCAAACCTCTTTCAGCATTTTTACTTTATTTCTACTACGACAGTTTCCTCTGCCTGTTTATTTAATGTATCACTTCASCTCCTTTTGCGGGGATAGGTTAAGTGCCTCCCTTTGCAATATACAGCCAAAGAACACGACTCCCCTTCCATAACTAAATCCCTGCGAGGGAGGCGGGCGGGCACAAGGATGGATGTGTCGGAGCACGAGGAGCGGTGGCGGAGGGGACACTCAGCGCGGCGGCCCGTCCCAGGGCAGCGTCCTGCTCGGGAGCAGCCCCAGCCCTCCGAGGGGGCCGCGTAAGCGCTGCGGCTTGGCAGGAASGACCGTGCAGTCATTATTCAGATGAGACGTCTCCAGCCAAACAGAGCGCTAGAAACTGCATAGCTGTGAAATAAGTATATTGTCATGGGCCATTAACTCTACAGTATCTCTGTTCTCTATCTGATGGGGGAAATAACATTTGACTGCAATTTTAAAGAATGTCTGTGGTCAAGGAAAGGTTATATTTTGTATTTGCCAGATGGTTTTTTTTGTTTTGTTTGTTTTCTATATGAAAAATTGTGTAGAATATTCCTGGCTCAGTGACTACTCGAGCAAAGCTCATATGTTTTTTCTTTGTGGGCAAATGATACCATCCACGTAYGCTTTTCCTGAGTTAATCTGAGAGCGAAAGGGACAACACAGCCAGTCCTCTTCCTGCAGGATAATCTAGGTATTACTGACCAYGYCTTTTGTCCAAGCACTACATCTGCCAACAAGGTTSTTCCTAGAGCTATAATGAAACATARATGCTCAKGCCTTTCCCTTGACTAGAGGACTAGAGATAGCCCTGACTTTTCTGGGTAAAACAGTTCTSATTTTTTAGATATGTCTAACATGGTGGAGCCCCGTCCATCATGATCTCACTTTTATGTGCTATGCAGCCAAATGTGTGTTTTGGAGGATTAACATTTTCATCCAAAGCACTTGGCAAGGGACAAAGAAATGTCTTTTAATGACTTGATGACTTCAGACCCACAGTGTGGATACCATACTGCGTCATCCTGATTTACTGGCATTTGCACCCTTATGATAATTTAGACTTCACTGATTAGTCTCCTTTTCATTGAAAATAAGGGGGGGAAAAAAAGTGCTACAGATCAATGATTGGAAATTAAAGTTTCTGCCTACTCTTTCTCAAAAAAGTAAAGAGATGAAACCCCATAAAACTGTCCTGCTACACAAGTTTGCACTAAGCTCCAGTTCTTATGGGGACTCTTTTAGCTATTACAAAACCTTCATTTCTACTTGGCACAACGAGTCACACAAGCATTTCCAACTCGGTTATCGCCCCTGTCCCTCAGAGGAAGGAAAGCTCCTTCAGCCCTAGAGGAAGGGCAGTATTGCTACAGAAATTCATTGTGGTAAAAGTTCCCCAAAGCATCTCATCAGTACGCCAATGAAACACAAAAYCTCACCTTATTATTAATCCAAAATAATAAGCAGTGTGGGCATTTTTAATGTCTCCAGCAGCACTGAACTGGAACTTTGCTCACCATCCGCTCCTGCCAATCACTATGGCAAAGCCATGCCTGAAAGCAGAACTGATTCGGCCCAGCATGGAAGCTGAAAAATTCAGCTACAAGGCATTTAGTGTTAATATGCTATCAGAAATGACATTAARAGAGTGAAAAGTTCTGACAAACAAGAGTAAATAAATTTAGAGCTGTGACAAAAATATGTTCATACACATATTTATACTGGGGTAATGGGTTGAATATTGTGTGACTTTCTAGAATGTAGGGAAAGCTGCTTTGCCTTTAATAGGTCAGCATTACACACAGATGCTTTAAAGTAAAGCCCTGAAAACAAACAAACAAACAAACAAACAATAAGAAATCTTCTAAAAACTTTGATTTGGCCAAGACTTACAGCCTGTCAGATTGCCATTCCCTCCATAATATGCATATTTTAAAAAATAAAATTACCAGGAGAAAGGATTGGATCTCTAAGCCCAAAGGTATTCCCAAGCAGATCTTCAACCATGCTTCCTTGTTCCTCTCTGCTTTACGCAGACCACTCTCTTTCAGCCCCAAATACTGAATAATTGTTTCCACCTGACACTACTTACAWCTTTTATCCTGCCCTCTGGTAAATGGAGCACAGCCCAGTTTGCAGGTTTTCCCTTACAAGCCATCCTCTTACTCTCTGTATGGAAAAAATTACATAAAACCCCGTCCTCCAAGAAAAGAGGCAGAAGAGGAGACAAGGAATTAGCAGAAACGATCATCCTTGTGGTGTAGTATTTGCTGCAAGGGCCTTGCCCTGCTGTAGAGGGGAGCTGCCATGAGGTAACAGGGCTGGGGCTATGGTTGTGCACAAGGCACATTGTTCTGGAAAGAAGCTGCCTTAGTGTACACAGAAATATTCTTTAGTGGTAAAGATCCTCAGAGACACATGGTCTGCAAACCAGAATCTGTAGCATGTCTCCTCCTAGGAATTCAAAGAGCACCCAAAATATGGTGGAGATCCCTCAATTTCGCTCCTCTTCTTGATCACCATCCTTAGGATCTCTCCCTTCCATGAGCTATTGAGCTAATAAAAGTGTTGGCATTTTTATGCTTAACTTTTATGGATAAATAAATAAATAGAGTCCTTTTCTGGATCACATTTTGTGTACTATATCAAATTTGAGCCTGAATAACATTTTTATGGCTGAATTATCAAGCTTGAGAGGCAGAAGTCATAATGGAAATGATGACCAGGCCATTATTTTGCTAATGATAAAGTTTTTTCAATCATCTAAAATAAGATTGTGGTGTAACATAAAACACCAAACTGCCCCAGCAGACAGAAAGACCGAGTGAACAGAAAGCTCTGCAACCCTATCATCAGACTTGACTGCGTACTCTAGGGTAAATATTTTAWATGATATGAAGGGGTTTCAGCCACACGATGCCTAGTGACATTAATGGGACCCCACACAGCTAAAAATCCCCCTGTACAGCTGGGGTAATTTAGCTATGGGATGTGMCAGTGCCTGACCTCTGTTGCACCAGTTCATACCTACACTATCAACCTCAGACCAGAAGCCAGGTATTATCAACACAACTAGGTTYAGATTAATGGTACGCAATTCTTGTACCACTGCGCCTTACTGAGATAAGAAAATGTTAAAAATATTTATGTAGTTAAGTAAGGATGTTCTGGAGCTGCAACTGCAATCAGGCCTATTTATGGCACATGAGTTCATGAATGATGTTGTTAGTCATGGGTTATATGGCTTCTTAGACACTCAGATGACATGGTAGCTGATGCCCATTTAATAATTATTTAGGAGAGCAGTAAATGTTTTTTTTCCATCAAAAGTAAAGAAAAAATACATGCCTTTTTTATATTTTACTTTATGAAGTTATCCTTCAGAATTTTTTTCTACCAAGAATCACCTATTGAGTTTTACCACATATCGATTTAGCACACATTACACAGACTTTAAAAGACATCTTTAACTTTGATCTTACTTTGTGTTATCTTCTGTGATTTATTGAGGGTATCACACTTTTGCAGATCAGAGAAAATCCTATATTTTAATATTTCCAAGTCAGTTTCCCTTTAAACAACCTTTTAAGGTGACATTAAATTCTATTGTAGCTCCATAACAGTGAATAGGCTATAAAAATCTGTCCAGGTCAATAGAGAAAGGCCTTAATCCTAGAAAGCAAACAGTTYTCAGGTACTCATTAAGGATGAAATTAATTTGTTTCTCTAATCACTAAATAAAAAAGTGTCAAAATGTCACAGTTAGAACCATTACCTGTAATCACTGGTAATCCACAGAGGCTGARGTTCAGCTGAAACGAGGTAGAGGATTTGTCTGTCGAGGCTGCTTGGTTATCCACACCAGTGGCCTAAAACAAGCGAGGGAATTSTCCATAGTGTAACCAATGGAACAGTTTAAAACCATTTGGGAGGGGTATGTTTTTCCTGAGCTATGCAATAATGCTGGAAGCCCCAGTAGCTCAAACCTCAGGTGATCCCATGAAGAAGCAGACATTGTGTGAACTGAAGACACCGTGATCCCATGGGATTTCTAGACAGAGGAAAGCTGGACCTAGGCAATASCAAAAAATAAATCAGGAGCAAAGAATGGTAGAGAATTTACCTTGCTTGTTCTGCTTGAATATCTTGATGAGTTTAATACACAACATATATTAATCTTGTTGAGCATACCTGACAAGGGATCCTGAATAAGTTTAGCAGCAAGAGTTTATTTGTCATTGAGTTATGCGTCCAACTCAAAGGGATTATTTCAATACTGATATCAGTATTACTTTGTTTGCACAGGATGCGTGCTTGCCGTACTGTGACTGCAGCTGCAGAGCGTGTCCTCCTCCCTAACGCCAGTGCCGTGCCCTGTTTCCATTTAATGAAAACCAGCACTGTAGATGCTGGCCGTAAATGCAATTGGAGGTGCCGTTATGAAGGCTTGAGGGGTGAAGAGGAGAACTCGTGCAGATTGCTTGGATTCAAAAGGGGATCTGCTTGATCAGAATTACTCTGCCAGTTAATGTTTTTCTATGAGTTTTTATGTCATGAACATAGCGAATTATTGAGATTGATTTACACAGCTATGGTAGTACTATCCAGTTATCAAACTCGTAACAGCAATACAAGTTTTACTGTGTAGAGTGAAAGATAGAAAACATGAGCTTTTTGCCCAAGGCAAAGAATGTGAAMGCAATATTCACTGTGCACTTATGATGCTCAGCACTCTTTATATGACACATAAATAATAAATTAAAAAAGACAATGACATATAGTGACAATATCAATAATGAAATGTGATCAACTTAGAAAAAGACATCAAAGCCACAAAAAAAAAAWTCAAAATAATGAAGAAACAGAAAAGCAGAATATCTGTGGAGGTGTCATAAATATTGAGGTATCACTTATTTATGTCTGTACATTTTTTTATCTATAATAAATATCTGTTCAGCACCTAGTTAGTGCTGAATGCTGTTTTTGAAAATATTAAGAATGATCCAGGAAAGCCTTGTTGGGGAGTTGTGCTCTTACGGGCGCCTGTTCCCACTGCACATCACTGTGTCAATGTGTTCTGCAGATACGCTCACGACAACCTATGACCTTTCATGGAAAACATTCGGAATTCTCTGTTCAAGGGGGTAATGAGTGTCAGTAGTTCTGTAAACATTTTTACAATTTTACTGAACACTTTCTCGGAAAATTTACAGTGAAATCATCTATGGTTTAGTTTAGACAAAGCATTCATTTTTAGATTCAAGTAAAGGTCAGCTGCCATAGCCGAATGCAGCTGCAACGAAAACATGTTCTGCTGAAGAGTGAAATACTTCTTTCTGTGTTCCACATCGAATGCCTCTTTAAATTAGCTGTGTTAAAATTATAAGCAAAAAGCACTCAGTAATCCTTCAAGTGTTGCGTATGATAAAGAATTAGAGAAATGTGAATTAGAGGACTGAGACTGCAAAATAGCACCAAGAAGAATTATAACTAATGTAGTGGCRGTTTAAAAAGTGGCAGGGACTACACTAATATGAATAATATACAGATATTCTACGATAATATATTTATAGAATTTCATCCAATGAATTTTAGAACAAAAGGGTAAAATACTATGAAGAATAAGGAGGACTTTCCCTTACAATACCATAGTCTTTGCATTGTCCTAGGAGTGTAAGTGTAGTCTGCTTTAATTCACACTTACTATTGATGACCTCTCTATGAACTGCTCTTGCCTAGTGAGTTTGGTGAGTTTCCTCGAGTGAGAACGTGACCCAGATTATTTCTGAAAGTGATTCAAATTTAACARCATTAAGACCTCATTTTCAGGACCTTAATGAAAATCAACTCTATGACAGCATTAAAATATTAAAAAATTATGCTGTGTATCACCACTCTATGTATTAGTGATAAAATGATATCTTATAATTGCCTTGTTCACTTGAGTTTCTAACAAAGCTGTGCTCAAAATTTCTAAGAATTAAGCTATTGTCTTCAAATTGGGAAACTAACCAAACAGATTTTAAAAGCTAGCTTTAAGGTGTGACTAAGCTAGCTTTAGCATATTACTTTTCGTCAGAAATACAGACACTGCACTTTCACAGAGATCTGCTATCAGAACTGTCGGCCTCTTTGTTGTCCTTTTGCATTAGTGTAGATTATAGTTCAGTTTTAAGGGTAGCTCGAAAAACAACGATACTAATCCAAGTAGACATTCACCTGATTAGAGTTTGGAAATTTTAAACAGACTTGGAAATTGAAGGAAAACTATGCTTTACGGCCTCCAACCAAGATCAAGATTTTGATCATATTTGCATTTTTATAAAGCCARAAGGGTTTGGTTGAAATTCTAGATCTTCTTACGCCAGCAGTTTTAAACTTCAGTGCCTAAATAAATCCACAGCTAGACAGAAAACAGAATTCTTCCTCTGTTTTGATAATCTATCAGAGCCAAAATATTTCAAAAATTTTTCATAGACRGGATTACAAAAATATAGAGAGTAACTTAGAGAATGTTGAAACCTTTCAGATCAAAATTTTACATTTTTCTATGTTAACATATAATGACAAAATAGAATTGAGAAATCAAGACATTCGAAGTGAGCCCTTTTGGCATTTTCCAAGAGAAAATTGCCTAAGAGGAAAAACAGCTCCATGAAATTTTTAACTCTGAGCAAATAAATGTTTCTGTTGACTTTTTTAGAATACTAATTCATATTTTTCCAAGAGGAATGAAGATAATGTAAGCAACACAGAAAAAATCAAGGCTTCTTTAAAGTACCTACCTGAGATGCCAAGGCAGAAATGCTCTGCAGTGCAAAATGGAAGTTTACCTCAACAGGGAAAAAAAATAAAGAAACTAAAAGAATAAAAAGAGAATATTTTATATATGGAACTGAGGATAAAATAAATCACATCACAAAAAAGTACTATTTCCTCTTCCATATGGGGAGCTAACAAGTACGTTGTCCTAGCTCAGCTGTAGACGGCTACATCTGGGCCAGATACCTCTCACCCATGGGGTATCCATCACAGCAGTAACAAAAGCCAGGGAGATAACACAGTTCCACCTGTAACACATTCACATCATCCTGCTAATTAAAAGGAGAGAGAGACACATGTCATCCATGTATCCATATGCCCAGTTTTTGTAAGGTTGTGGGCTAAACACAGCAGCTGGAATGAATAATTCTTTTAGACAACTTTGCCTTCCCTCTCTCAATTTTTCTTTCTCCTGAAGGACAACATAAGATGTAACTTTCTAATTTAATTAAATGTGACACATGTTGCTATAAGCTACATACTTGCAAGTACAGTATTTATGCCAAGTATGAGCAATACTGAAGTAATTATGGTTTATGTTTTACACAGGGCATGTCACTCAGTAGACAAGTTTCCCGAGAAGACTGAAAGAAAGAAATGCCAAAAAAAGAAAAGGAAATTATGAGCCAGAGGGTTTAAAGCTCCCATCTGAATAACGTGTAACTGGAAAGTCTCTTAATGACAGAGGAGAAAGATACGATAATCATCAGCATAAAAAACAAGAGATTAGAGTTTTAAGGTCACACTACCAAACTGGGCAATGTGCCCCGCTTGCTGAGAGGCAATTACCGCAAGACTTCCYGGGAGAAGCACTTTTCCCAAAAATCTGCTCTGGAGCCTTTGGAGGATAACTTCCTTTTAATGATCCACGCAATATATGAAAAGAAACATTGCTAGGTGGGCACGGAGGGGTAATGTTTATYGGGTGGCATGCACAAGTCTGTTCATATGATAGGCTCCATCTCAAAACTCATGTTACAGATTTCATGCTCTTATGTAAAGATCACTGTCAAAAGCCATGGGAGGGACCATGTCAGGCAAAAAAATCATTATGATATTTTTGTCCCAGATACACTTTGCAAAAACACTTAAATGCAAACTATCCATATTTGCTGCCTCRGAATGGGTATTCAGTTTAGAGTGGTTGATCTAATGCTCTATAAACTCTACTGTGATTACAATTATATTGGCATTAAAGTATCATGTCACTGTAAGATACTTTAATATCAATATAACCATTATGTACTATTGTAAATGTCTTTCCCCTTTCTGTGTGTGATTCTGCTATCCAGATGGCAACTTTGCTATACTGAAATATTTGGGGGGGGGCTGCAATTCTGTAATTACAGTGGTACTTGAAACTGCACAACAATCATGTGAAGGGGCTGCAGTCTGTTTTAATGTAGTAAAGCTGTTCCTGGGTAAATCCCAGGCATCTGCATGATTTAGACATATTTGAAAATTATTTCTTTCTCTCTTGGGCCTTGTGTGAAAAAGTGCACGCTCAGGACCCTGGACCGTTCATGCACACACAGAGAGGAATGAAAGCAATATGTGGCACACTGTRAAATAAATCAAAGCAGCAGGCTAACAGAATTGCAAGAGGGGCCGAGTTGCCTCAGTGAACTGCATTAAACTAACGTGCGAGGCAGTCTATTTTCTCATCCCACTCTTGAGTTCATGTATGACCGCTAGTGCCTGTAAGAAGCATGGATAGGTCTTGCTTTCTGTTGTGGCAGCGTCAGAGGRTTGTTACAGGCACAGCTGAGCCCTCCTGGGGGCCTGGGTATGATCTGCTCCTCCTTGGCATCTCAGTTTTTGCAATCCTGAATGGTAACTTCAACTTCTTCCCCCATGCCATGCCCTGTGGCCCTCTTACCTCTCTGTATGTCATAAAATCAACTTTCTGGGTACAGGGTATTTTATTCCTCGCAGTTTCTTCTTATAATCTTATAGACATGTCCTGTTCCTGTCCTGCACCACGTCCCTCTGTGTTTTGTTTTCCTTTTTTACTTTTGGACAGAGGACCTACTCCCTTGTCCCCAATGCTCATTTCCAACTCCTCACATTTTTTCTCCAAGCTGTCTTGAACATCAGATGGTTTCAGATACCACTTTTGCAAACAGACTAAACAGCCTCTAGTTCAGACTCACATTGGGGTCAAATGTTTAACTCAGGGTCCATCCCCCAAAGATGGGTTATTATAGGAATGGGGTTCATTAGTTGCTGTCTAGCCATTTAATCATCTGAACCATGAAAGCAAGTTCACTGCTACAGGGTATCTTGAACTATTGGTATTCTGCTCCCCTAGCCATTTCTCCAGACTACTGAGATAGATAACTGTTCAGTTTTCCCTTTCTAGCCTT
Source organism: Eudromia elegans (assembly GCA_003342815.1). Lineage (NCBI taxonomy): Eukaryota > Metazoa > Chordata > Aves > Tinamiformes > Tinamidae > Eudromia > Eudromia elegans. Next base: position 839,124 of record PTEX01000189.1, read on the forward strand.
AGATTAAGGGTTGAGTGGAAAATCCTGACTTCAGTATTAACCTCTGCTTCAGAAGCAGAGTTTCAGAAGCCACTGCGGGGGACAAAGTTGTACCTGGAGCTTTCAGGAGCATCCTGATGAGAGCCGCTGTCAAAAGAGCTGCTGCTGAGCACTGGGATTCCACTGGCACTTTGCACCGAATACGCTGGGACCAAATAGTAATGCTCCTGGATTTGTCACATACAATTGCACACACCAGCTCGTTGTTGTTGTTGTTGCCTGCCGCGGTTCCTGCTCAGCCAAGCACAGCRCAGGCCAACAGCGTGCTCGGCGAGCAGCGCACGGCGCCGTGCGGCCCCCTGCGCTCTTCAGCTCCGCCGGAGGGGCAGCGACGATGGGAAGGAGACTAGGGGCAGCTTGGAAACCGTTCTTAATTGTGAGTTGTGGGTTCTGACAGATCTCTCATGCACATGGAGAACGACTTAAGTATAACGAAGTTGCACTACGATATGAACGAAACTCTTTTTACCACTGTCATATAGTTAACAAGGGGAAGGACTCTTTAAAAGGAGTCAGTAGGTCTTTCTACATATTTCACCACAGCATCAGCTCCACGAACAATGAAAATTCAACAAATTGCCCCACGTGTGATTTTTACAAGTGCTGAAACAATCGCATCCCTATTTCCCAATTGCATCCATATTTTTCTGCTGGAAGAAGCTTCTATGAGATATTTCAGGTTTGCATCTGTTTGTTTTGTTTTTATTGGCAACATCTCACTGTGAGCTTGTWAAACTTCTTGGGATCAACAATGCATTCATTGTTTTCAACTGACAAATTTCCAACATATAATAGGCATTCTTATTAATTCCTAAAAGCGTGACCTCGCATACTGATTTATTTAATATTATCCCATTTCTATTATGCCAGTCCTCAAGGTCACCAGCCCCTCCTGCACATTGACGATTGCTCACAACTTCTGTAATCGGTGCATTTCATTAGCAGATTCCGGCCTTTGCGCCAAGGACTTTAACGAAAATGTTAAATAAAATCGTCCCAAAATTGAGCCGTGAGGAGTTCCACTGGCAGTCTCAAAATAGCATTCAGCCTTGCGTTTTTCGTGGTAATTACATTAGATTATTTACATTATGGCAGCCCAGCGAGGCTCAACTTCCCTGTAGCACCACACACACATGAGTGTATATATATGAGTATAGTAGGTCCTTGCAGTACTTGTCCATATGAGCCAACGACCCGAACGGACAGGACCCATGGAGAGGCAGGTTGGAAGCAGCGTTCAGAGCCTGGTACCTGTAAGCACACGGTCACCCGAGGAGCTCCACACAGCCCTGGTGTCTCAGTCGTGAAGCCATTCTCCCTCCCCCTAGCACTACTCCGGCCATCAACAGGAAGGCACCATCACACGGAGGGCAGCGCACGACGGCCGCCCCTCTGTCCCCGAGTCCCCCTCCAGCACAGGGAGCAGGGCCTGGCTTCCCGCGCCACGCAGGACAGGGAAACATTTCGCTTGCTGGCTTTGCTCTCCGCGTTTTCAGCCCTCTTTGGCACAGAGGCCTGGGTTCTCAGGTGGCTGGRACACACAGGTGCTGTTTTCCTGTTTCACTTATCCTGTCACTGAGCTCAAAAAAAGGCTTCAGACGGTCCTTTTATTAAAAAAGAAAAAAATCTCCATACGTTCCCATCATTTTTCGCTCTCCTAACGTTTGACAGGCCATAATCTAGATGTCATTCTGGCAGCTGTAATAATGAAGACTATCTGAGAATTCAACATTCTTTGAAATTTAGATCTCTGATCTTTGGAGATTAAGAAAAAAAAAAAATCCCGTTATAACTTATTCAACCGCAGAAAGCATGATCTAAGGTCAGCAGAAAATTGAAGTTTTCMAGCAGCTTTTAATTGATAGTGCTACTTTGCTTTGCTATTAAATCAATTATAATGTCTCAGAAAGCATCAAGAGTTTTCCTCTTGATATYCTTCACAAATCAGATGATGGCTGCTACGCAACGTTTCCCTGGATCTCTTGTACAATATTCGTAGGCACTTAACATTTTTTTTTTCAACATTACTTTCAGAATTTCTGGACTTTTAAAAACACTTTTCTCAAACACAAAATAAGTAACATAACAATAATTCAGGTCAAAGAACTGTTTGCTTATGATTGGTCATATGCAAATATGTTTGCTTATGATTGATCACAACGAGAAAATGTTTAAGGAAAGCATCCTTTTTTTCTCAGTTTTCCTTTGATTCTTTCTACAAGCCTACAGCCACGTTAGAATTAGTTTCTTTAAAATCCGATGACTCCATTTGTTAGGAACTTAATAAGTATATCACCAGCAAGGTATTAATAAGAYCTTTCTAATTAGCGGGACTAACACCTTCCACGGCTTGTCCTCAGCAAGCAGTGCAGAGGGGCTGAGTTTGGTACGCGTTTTCCTGGCATTTGGAAGCTTCGCTTCTGCAGCGTGAGCAGGAAGTCAAAATGTAGTGACAGGGTGCACGCGCCCAAGACAGCAAAGCCTACAAGCACCGAGCAGGGAAGTAATTCACAGGAAATCTAGTTTTTGTTTTCCTTCTGTTATAATCTAGATTTATTACACTTCGGTGGTCGGGTTAACTAACTAACTGAAAGCTCCCCAAAAGCTATTGAGAAATCATCTCGACTACGCTCGCAGAGCAGAAGTGACAGCAGCAGTGCTGCTACTTACCACCTCTTGCACAGAAACGTTCATACCCCGAGTGCTTGACAGACGTTGAATTAATCCCGCTGTATCTTAATTGCAATTGTCACAGGGATCCGGGATGCGCTGGGGCGTCGCTGCCGCAAGAGCTGAGTGTCTGCGGCTCCCATCGGCGACGCGGGACTCGCAGCTCAGCCTCCCTTTGACGTTTTAGGCACCGCAAAGGGTCTTTCAAGGGCAGTTTGCTCCATCCTAAAACCTGACTCACAAGCATCCTGGGGTGTATCTTGCTGGCACCCCCTTATTAAGCTCAGCCCTACAAACATGAACATAACTAAAGTTTCTCATTTGAAAGTTTGACAGCGAATGCCATGATGGCCAAAAATGGCAATTTCCATAGGAAATGTTGCCACTCACTTGTTTTTCTAAAGCTTTCATACCCAGTGAACTAGGCACACAACAGTATTTCCTTGCTCTCCTTTCAGCAAAGCAAACCCAATTATTTTTCAAGCACATTTAAAAAAAAACATTTTTTTTTCATCTGTTTCAAGACATGTAACACATCCAACAAACTCCTTTCCAGACTCTTGCGCATTCAACTGGCTCTCCGCAGATCAGAAGGCAAGGCCAGGAGGACCTATTTGGGCATATTTGGGGGACTGACATCCTGATTTCTTTCATGCTCTGAGAGTGATAGTCTGGAAACAACAGCTTCCTCACGCACACACACACACGCATGCTCCCACACACAGAGCGTTACGTTATTGCCCTACCTGACTTCTTCTTTGGAGCATAAGCCTTCCTATTCCTAGAATGTCAGTAGGCTGGACTGTGAGCCCTCTCCTTATATTTATAGAACCTTATGAATGCGGAATGAAGGAAAACCCTGTAAGACCCCAGAAACTGAGTGTCAGCACTGCGCTGGCCTCTGTTTCATAAAATTCTGGGATCATCTGGAGAATCTAAGTTCTAGCTTGCAAGCTGTCTAGGTGGAAAAAACACACCAAAACAAACGATCTCACAGATGTGTGATAAGGACACAAATGAGGTAATCTTTATCCTCTGATCTCCACACAACAGGTTTTGTAGGAATAGAGGTAGGATGCAAATAATACACATATCCCAACATCATATCACAATGCATAGAAGGGCACAAAATTTGAGGTTGAAGGACAAATTCTCTCCACACTTCCTCTTGACATTCATTTCACTTGGGCTTTGTGCACGTAAAGCTGCTGCTGGTGCAGTCCTTCCGGAGCCTTCAGCATTGAGTGGCAGCAGCAAAATAACAGCCGGGTGTCTCCAACGTGGACCCCTCCTACAGAGGTCAACCCAAGCAACAGAGAGGACAGGCACGTAAAGTCAATCGGTACTCGGTCACATCGGTCACATCTGTCTACCAGAGTCTGCTTCCAGACTCTGTTTACCAGAGTCTTATGACTGGACTCTGTTATCATCTTGCATTAATCTATGTACTTTGTGAAATCATTTCAGGTGCTGGTATCCAAGAAATAGTTAAACTCTGCAGCATTACAGTGGCTTTGGTGTTGGATTTTTAGGTGTTCTCAACCATCAAATGCTGCCACCTTTGTTGCTTTTATCTTTGCATCTATCAGTGATGACAATATTTTGGAAACAAGTATTTTCCTTCTTATCAGCAAGGCGGGTGATCAGTAGGGCACACACCTGGCAGCCTGCTGAGGTCACTGTGATGGGACCTACGTCTCAGCTCCATTTTTCAGGCATTTAGTAGGTATGGGCAGCTCTGCATTGCTCAGTACTCAGCAGACTATAATTTCTTTGGCAACCATCAGGTTTAGGAATATAACAGAATCTCTGAGGCAGTTAGAATTAACATTGCAGATATAAAGGTTCTTGGCCATTATTTTCATGCTATTTAAATATTTTAGGAACCATCCACTTGCTGAGTATGTATTTTTTTTTGCTTTGTTTGTCTTTTGTCCTTCCCTGCATTGAAGCCCATAAAGACCCCTTTGCTATTATTCCTTGCTGCTGACTTTGAACCATACCTGTGCATTAAGACTGATGAGAAGCCACAGAAGAAAAATCGATCCTAAGTAGATTTGTTCTACATTTCCTGAGGTTGGTCTTGCTAAAAATATCTTAGAGCTGAAAAAAAAGAATTCAATAAACACAATTTTTAGCATCGTGGCTTTGATTGTCATGCTCCAAAAAATCTGAAAAGCAATTGGCTCCACTTTACGCCAGATAGAGACTGGAGCTGAGTAGGTTCCATCCTCATTATCTCATGTGACAAGGATGCTGAATGCCACAGTGAATTAAAACCCCACTCTCCTCTTCTGGCGGCTGAAAATGAGCCCATTTAATGTATATTTAACAAGGAGATAGAACAAAACAAGCATGCAGGAAAGCTTTTGCTCCGCTTCTAGTGTTTATCACCACCATGATGGCTATTGTTTCCGCCTTATAGGGAGGCAACTCACTCTCCAGTCAGTTCAACTAAACAAGGTTTTTGCCATTAAGTTTGCTGAGCTCCAGATTCCTTAATTCCTTGACTTCTTTTCTCTTTATACGCCTTTTACTCCTCTTCTCCAGCAAGGCATCCTGCATTAAGTGTTTCATAGAGGCTGGATTCTAGTTTCATCAATTCCTTTTCCTCTCTCTGAATAGCATGGAATTTTTTCCATCTTTAATATCATGAAAGGGATCCTCATTTGTACAGTGTCACCTCAAATCTTTGTCAGTTCCTGAGATCTGCAATTCCCATTTCATATATAATATCCCATATAATAGGGCACCGGCTTTTGCGAAGCATGCATTTAGACAGACAAGGAAAAGCTCATCATAAGATAATGAAGAAAATGCAAAAAGCCAAACCTGGGTAAACAGTTCATACTGAGGTCCACAGTTGTTTTCCATTTTAAATATCCACCTTGTGATTTTAATTCGGGAATTTTCATTTAGCTCTATGCAAAGCARAGACACTCAAGGATATGTGTGGTGAGGGTGATGTCCATGGCAACACTGGCAGTCATGAATGGGCTGCATTTGTAAACTTCAAACCCCATAAACATATTCACCTTTCAGCTGAGACTCTGGAAGAGACTCTCAGCTCCTGACCTTCATCTCAGCAAATACAACAGTGTACACACATGGAAAGCTGCATTTGCTGATACCAGTATCTTCATGCGCACACACTAAGCAAATAATGCTTCTCTTATACATAAGCATTAGGATTTTCATTCGCAAACAAAGAATTTTCATCTGCAATCCGTTAGCATAAGCAAAAAACCAACGCACATTTTCTCAACTTGCAAGAATCTATTTTCATTAATTTGAAAGCTTCGCTTAAGCCAAAAAATATTTCTCCCATTTAACAGATGGTTCTGTGGCTGATGGTAAAAACATCTCACAGTAGATGAGAATACAGAGCTGAAGACTAGTTTTTGAAAAAAGTATATTGTAGAGCACATGCTATTTTAGGTGTTTATAGTGTTTTGCTTTGTTTTTCTTTTGTCAGGAAAATTCTTTCTTCCTTAAGTTTATTCAAGGAAGTTATGGGGCACTAAAGTAGAAAATTTGCAACATTTYGCATAAAGCATCTACTTTAACAGTAAATTAACTGGAGAGCTAYTTTAGGGAATTGTTGGTGTTGAAACCCTGGAAATAATGTATTTACAGAAGTAAATGGAAATTATATTATTTAGGTTTAATTTTCAGTTTCAGCTAACCYTGTTCTAAATAGTTTTTTGCAAATACAGATTATAACATTTTTRTTTGCATTACGCTAATATAAAAACATTCTGCTATTTCTGCTTAAGAACAAGTAATCCTTAGAAAATAAATTGAAATATAATGCTAAAAGATATAGCAAGGCATTTTAGTTCTGATTTTTAGACATTTTTTTCATACTATCCTACTGAAATATTATTTTACTTTGAGCAAAGTCAAATTAAATAGTTCCTAATACAGGATTTCACAGAGCACAAGTATGAGAGTGCTGCGAGTGTTCATCCATTATATTAATTCAGCTCACAAATATTTATTAAGAGACTTTTCAGCACAATTTTTGGTCTCTTTGGGCATTAACTTGGAAATATACAGGATAGTTCGAAACTCTGGTGACTATTTTCTTTTATTATGTTGACTTTCCATTCACTGAATAAGTTTTTTATTCAAAGTAGCACTGGAAAAATGGCTGGTTTTACTACAGCTGAATGACGAAGACCAAATCAAGTATCTATCAAAACTGCTTAACAGGACATAAAGATGCAACAGTTCAGTCTTAAAATTCTACTTTTGTTACAATATTTTGGTAAGATCACAATGTACTGAGGAACCACTGTGGATGAAAGAATTCTATGACGTATTCATTTACTTTTCATTTGCTCATTTTAAGATATTGTTAATGTAATGATATTGTTATTGTAAAGATATTGTTGATGTAATGACAGAGCCGTCCAGAAAGGCTCTGAGGGAACACCAAAGTAATTTATAGCAATTGCAAATAAAAAATTACTGGGTAAGATTTCCCACTTACCATTACTTGAGGTCAGAACTTCAGCCTGGTCCTGACCCGCAGTGAAACTTGACATGGACTAGGGATCTGACACTTGGTTTCCAGCATCTCACCGTGCCAGTAAAGAACAACGGGAGTGCCAGTTACTTCAGGCATGTAGCACCAGGGCCTCTGGACAAAGGTTCCTTACAGACCTCTGTACAACTGGAATTAGATCCCAGTTTTGTGACTCACCACAACTTTGCCACAACACGTGGCAGTCTGAACTCAGGCATTAGAACTGAAGAGAAAAACTCTCTTAAGCAACCTATAAAGATAATGCATAAATTTATATACTATTGTAATACTTAAAAGCCACAATTAAGGAAGAAATGGCATTTGAGACATAGGCCTGATTAAACTTGCTAAGGTTCTAGCAATCTTCTGCAGTGGAACACTTGGTGCTGTATCACGACTCTGCAGTACCTTAGGCTCCTGCTCCACGGTGTGTTTTAACATCTTGCGGAACAACAGGTCGGACAATCAAAAAGACAGTGGGACAAAAGATTTCTGTTGAATAGCAGGGCAAGGAAGGACAGGAATGGAGGACTCAGGAAAAACAAAGGGTTACAAAAATGCAGGAAAAGTATTGTCACCGATTCAGTGGTAAATCCACAGSAGGATTCATCAGAAGGCCCCAAAATGGCCACAACAGAGTAGGCAGCAGTGTGTGCTTAGAAACCTTGTAGTTGTGCAAGCTCCTAAGACTCCTAATATTCCTTCCTTTTAGCTATTTGAATATTATTTCATTTTTAACAAAAGTGTCTCACCTTGGAGATGAGTGCTACTCTTGTTAGAGATTTTCTTCATCATTCCTCATCTTTGGATATTAGCAGGCCAAAAGATGTATCAGTTATCCCACCTCAGGAAGCACCCAGAAATCGGATTTTAAGGTAATCCAAAGTAAAATCAGAGTTGGTTGTAAAAATAAATTTCAGGGAACACAAGAAACTACACAAGAAAAATAATGTATTTGAGAACATTTTTAATAAATAATGTGACAAAAATTACTTTTCTGATTATTGGATCTTCAGTATGTAAAATTATGGCTAAAATATGAGGTTTCTTACATGAACATAATGAAAACATTAATCACATGGATTGTTCCTTTAGTACTGCACACCCTTTCTATGTAACCGTTCTTTAAAAATTAGCTAAATGAAAAATTTCAGTCTTCGGTAAACATCAAAACACTTTTTTTTCTTCTTTTTTTTTCCATTGGGGCTAGTCCTGATAGCTGTCCATAAACAAACACACAATTTTCCATTAGCACCAATGACAAAGAAATTTTGCAATTACAAAAAAGATCATAAAATCTACAGACAGAGACATCATTTGGCAAATTCAATGCAACTAATGCCTCCATTTCAGCTTTGATGAAAATCCAATGTTGAGAGAGGCCACAGCAAAATTGAGAATTTTCTGTAAGTCCAGGAAAAGTGAGAAGTGTTCTGATTATGGCCCACATTTAGATTTGTTACTTTACCATCTGTCATCATTCAAATACTCCAAATACAAACATAGAGCATTAACAAAAAGATGAAAAATATCCCAAACAAATGCTTAACATTTTCAAAAAGACAAAAGGTTAATAGTTACAATGGTTTACAAACAAAGTTTAGTGATTGTGCTTTTAAAACCAAAAAAAAAAAAAAAAAAAAGATAAGCAGTGCATTATAAAAAAAATAACCCCCAAGATAGATCAAACAAAACTTCTTTAAGTGGCACTTCTTCTTTAAGGTGAATTGAGACAAGTAGAGGTCTGAGATTTGGGCCAGTAACAGTTAATTATATTATCCATGATTATTAAAAATGCCCATTGATTTCCTTGCTTATTTTTATAGGCATTATTGAGGCTGAAAATTAAAACAAGTTTCAGATAAACTTCCTCATGCCATGATTAGATAAAYAGCATTTATATTGGCTTGCTGCTTGCCAATCCCAAAGGACATTTTTAATAAGAACATACATAATGATGAAAATGGAAACACAAATTAAAGTACCACAGGGGATTTMAATGAGTACATATTTACAATAAGAGCCACTTCACCCCAAATTGATCCTAGTTGCATCTGTAAAACTGTTGCTGCTGCAAAAGGTCAGCAAAAGATCAGCAAAAATCAAAATACAGTCCGTACAGAAACTGCAAGATACCATTTGCACTAGCTGCAGACTACAGGAAGATCGCTAGAGTTAGAGCATGATGTTCACTTTATGCAACTTKTTACCCAATGCCGTATGTCACGTTGTCGATGGGCTCTTTCGTGTAGGAGCAGTGCACTGCACACTGCTTTGGAGGGGTGAAATGTGGGAATTCCAGCTTTTGCAATCCCCTCCCGTTCTAATCCTGAAGCAGCAGCTGGCTTAAGCACCACGAAGAGCAGCTTACCTGCCTTCTTGGGCAGCGAAGGTGATGCACTTAGCGCTATGGAAGAGGCAAGGGCCGTTCCTAAGAAGGAGGGTTTACAAAGAAATAGTGAAATAAAAACTAGCATTCTGATGGCAAAAAGAAAAAAAAAAAAAAAAGGAAAAATTGAACACTCTGATTGCACTGAAGATTATTTCTGGCGTCAAATATCATCAGACTTGAGGCATCTTAAGTGATTTTTTTTTTCTGATTAGATTTCAAAAGCCTGTTACAGTACTTCTCATGTCGTCTTCAGCTTTCTGTTTCCTGTAAAAAAACAAAAATCAATACCTACATGTTAGATATTATTAAAATGTATTYCACATCCATTGTAGAGATTCATTAGCTTTAAAGACGAATTACTTCTTCTAATTATGCTCAACAACATGGCTGCCTGCTGAGCACCCCTTCCAGAAAGAGGATTTAAGTTAAATTAATACCAGGGGAGGCAAAATGAGAAAAAGGGGGAAGGAAATCACATGTTTTTCAATAACTAGTATTACCTAGAATTACAAACTTTAAAAAAAAATGTGAAAGAAAAGTGTCAAGGTGTTCTTAGATATTCTGCCTCTCTATTTTCACATTTGAAAGAATCTGGGTAATATAAAGTCCACATTTTAGTATTTTATTTCTGCAAGCTGTGTTCCATAACTTTTAATATGAAGATAGTTACACTGTATCACATCTTGTTTTTTACATTTTTGATACATCCTAAAGTTTCTTTTCTTATATAGAGYATGACAATAGCGGACAGAGCAATTTACAAATTTTGCAAAGAGAAGTATTTCTGGTTCAAAAGTTTTGGTTTTTTTTCTTTTCTTGGTATCCATCCAAGAACTGAAAACTCTATTTATCTCTAGTAGTGCAACTGTATTCACCTCCAGCTCTTCTTCTTCTTCTTCTCCTTGTTCATACGYTCCCAGTACTTGCATTTCTGCAACGTTCCTCCGAGCTAGGTTTGCTTGATCTGCTCTCTGCCTACCTCCTGATCCTCTTGATGACATAGAGCTGGAAGAACTGGGATCTCTGGGATTATTTGATGTTGGAAACGTTGGTCTAGAATATGGCAGGATGTCCTCTGTATAATGAAATACATACACTTTTATGTTTACAAGCCGGAGATACTGTGATCTTAAAACTTCTGCTCATTATTTATTTGTCTTAGYTTTTATAGTCCTCAAAGGGTTTAAAAAGATGCCTGACAGGAATAGGAAATAAGATTGTTTCCATAATAAAATTACAGAAGCTTTCATGAGGAAATATATAATATTCACAATGTAGCATTCACCACAGAAAAACTAATTCATGAATTATGTCCACTTCATCTTAATTTATGATCCCTGGTCTATGTTCTRTGGGAAGATGAAGAAAAAAGAATGGTGCAATATATTTCCAATATGACTAAGTAGAAGGAAATACAAGCATGAAATTTACCAGAATAAGGAGCATATTGCATCTGAGTACTAGACCCTGCATTTTTCAGAGTTTTAATAATGAGGACATTCAAATTAGCTTTCACAMATGAAAGAGGCATAAGGAATGTAAGATAAAGCCAATCTATGTGTTCCATAAGCTTTTGTTTCCATTTTGCCCTAATGATACTCAGCAATGTGACGTGCGTTAGCACGGTATAATCTCAGACGAATGGTCACAATTCTGCAGATGCAACTGCACTCCCACCAGCAGTGCACGAGACCTGGCAGACGGCCTCTGCCCTCTGCTCAGTGCGCAATTTAACTTTATTTAACTCAAAACATGCAAAACCACCTTGAAGAAGATGRGTTTTTGCTGGTGTGCCTTCTCGTTTTGGTGCTTTATTTCCTCGCAGCTTCCCGTCACTTTGCTGGTCCTGTGTTTCTCTGCGCTCTCCTGAACTTGTCCGCACGTCTGCGTGCTGCCTCCCGTCGGCCCCTTCCCTCCCCTTGTAGCTCGCTCCCTTCCTCTCTGCCGATCTGTCCGTCCTCGGTTCGATGGAAGCGAGTTTTGGCAACATGACCGGCCGCACCTCCAGCTGCGATTTGGACGGGCCCGTTGGCGATTTTATAGCTGGAGGCGGCACGGGAGGGGGTGGCAAGTCTAAAAAAAGTTAGAAAAAGAGGAACAATTAAAATGATATCACGCACTAATAACTGTAGGACGAAGTATCAGACTGCGCTACTTAATTTGAGCCCACTGCTTGCCCATTTCTCCCTGATTTTAAAAGTATTATGGTACTATTACAGCTGCTGCTGGCTTTTCTCCCAAAGCCCAAGCTTTAAAAATGCAAGCTAAAGACCTCTCCCTGCCGTTTCAAACCACAGTATTTTCTTAACTGACATTATCTTTAGACACTTGGATATTAACATTTCACCTATCGTCCTTGCTGATATTTATCATTGTTGTTCCACCCCTACAATAGCACAGCAGCTTTTGCTACAGTAGTTCAAGGTCTTCATTTTACTGAGTACCAAAGCAAATTGGCCAATCTGTAAGAACGTGTATCAGCCACACACCTGATAGACCCAAGGCTGAGCTGTATTAATGGATTATTCCCTCAAACTAATAAAGAATGAGTTCATCTAGCACATTCTTGCAGACATTTTTGTCTAACACAGTCTTGCAGACAGTCAGAATTAGTGAGCATCCTTTAAATCTGCTCATAGGTACCTCATGAGTTATTCAAAACATTCAGTCAAAGAAATAACATGCTTGTGGGAAGAACAAAGAAATAAAAAGACACACACACACACAAATTAGATTTTTGTCTCTCTAATTTAGCTTTTGCTGTCATACTGCAACGCAGTTGAAAAAATAATTGTAAAACAGTACTTTAAACAGTATTTTAAATCTTTATTTGATTACATTCTTCTAYTCCTGTAATAAAACTTGTTAAAGTAGAATGTGTAAACCATTCATTAGGGTCCAATAGAGCTCTATGGAATATAAGATGTGAAGAAAAAGATCAAAAAGCCCAAATGAGGAAAATGCAATTCAAAATTTGTTTACAATAAAGCTATAGGAACAACTGGCTTTTGGATAAGAGAAAACAGGTGACAAAAAGTGTGATGCATAAYGGGCAATACTCTCAAGTGAGACTGCTAAAAAAAAATAAACAGAACTGCTAATTGAAAAATGTAACTTCAGCATTTTGTAATAGTATGCATTTATCCATACTACTGCTACAAAACATCTTGGAGCAGCTGTGTTTTTTAAACAATGCTCAGCTGATTCACACCGTAGGAGAACACATAACAGGAGAACATTTCATCTGAAAACCAGCTAAACTGGCCCAGGAACAAAGGTAGAATTTCTATTTATGGAAAAATCGGGAACCTAACATAAATGTAAAGAGTGGGATATGGCAGATGTCAGAAATTTTTGAGAGGTTTTCCTGTGACACAAAGCACAAATGAGACGATGTAGCCATGCTGACAGGTGTAGCCATGCAGAACTCTGCTCTGTGCAGGCTCACTCAGCGCCATGCRCCATGTTAAGCTGGTGACATAATTTGGAATTGGCCTTGGCCTGTTTTAAATTAGGCTAGAGACTGGAACCGTTGACAGCTGGCCTGGGATGATGAGACAAAAAGATGGCTCAGGGCTCAATTCCTAAGTCTGGACATTCTTTGGGGAAATGAGGCAGGGAACATTGTTTTGGCTGCACAAGCTCCACTATATCTTGGTAAAAAGGAAAYAAACAAACAAAAACGCTACTATTGTTTTAACGAAGAGTTCCTTGTCTTGAATAAGGAACCAAATCCACGTTACAAGAAATACAGAAACTTCTTTCCTTCCATTCCTCTTTGCTAACTACAAATTGGGAATCCGGTGTAAATTCTACATTTTTTGTTTTATTTTATTTGGCAGTCTGGGGAACCAAAGAAGTAAACAAGTGAATACTGACACATAATTCGAGGCATGTAGTTAACCCTCCTGACAATTTTCAGATGTCTTTTAAGAAAATGCATTGTCATTGCAAAACTTCAAAATCATAGTGTAAATTAGCTGGAATGGTTAAACGAACTAGAAGCCGCATTCCAGACTAGAAAGTAAGGACAAAGGTAGATCTGTGGTCAGTTGACTTGTTTGTCTGAGGGAAGTAAAAATGGAAGAGAAAGTCTTCTCTGTTGGGAGGAGAGGCAACTTCTTATTCAATATGCTGGGAATTACAACAGAATTTTAGGAAAAAAAAAAGAGCACAGAATCAGCCACAGAGCATTCCTGCACTGTCCTCAGCTCTTTAAAGGCAGTTCACTGAGATACCCCTCAGTTGTAACCTCAACAGCCACCTACAACCTCAACAATGAACATCTGTAATTCCAAAATCATAAGCATTTACATCCCTCTTCTGTGCATTTTAAAAAAAAAAGCTTTATGTGGCCTTTAGCAACCCAACAGCAAACTGAAAGACGTCACCTGTACTGTCCAGCCTTGGAGATGCTCAAATTTAGTATGCGCCTACAAGTTTGGACATTTGGATCTGCAGGTTATCCAGCTGTGTAAGCTTAAGCGTTAACATTTGCTCCAAAAAACATTGGTCTGAAGAACTAACACAAACTTAGAATCATAGAATCACTACGGTTGGAAAAGACCCTTAAGACTATTCAGTCCAACCACAAACCCTTCAACATCTTACCTGCTAAACCGTGTTCCTAAATGCCTCACCTACACCTTTCTTGAACACTGCCAGGGATGGTGACTCCACCACTTCCCTGGGTGGCCTGTTCCAATACAGAAATTCTTCCTAATGTGTAATTTGAACCGCCCCTGACACAACTTGAGGCCCTTTTCCTATCCATAGATATTTTAAAGAAGAGATCAACCCCTGCCTCACTGCAGCCTCTTTTCAGGTAGTTGTAGAGTGCAATAACATCTCCTGAGTCACCTCTTCTCTAGACTATCTAACCCCAGCTCCCTCAGCCATTCCTCATGAGGTCTGTGCTGCAGCCCCTTCACCAGCTGCACTGCCCTTCTTTGGACATGCTCCAGCACCTCCATGTCCTGCTTGTTGTGAGGGGCTCAAAGATGAACACAGTATTCAAGGTGCGGCCTCCCCCGGGCCAAGTATACGGGAGCAATCCCTTCCCTAGTCCTACTGGCTACACTGTTCCTGACACAAGCCAGGAGGTTGTTGGTCTTCTTGGCCCCTCGGGCACACTGGTGGCTCGTGCTCAGCCAGCTGTCGACCAGCACCCCAGATGCTTTTCTGCCCCACAGCTCCCCAGCCACTCTGCCACAAGCCTGCAGTGCTGCAGATTGGTTGTTGTGACCGAAGTGCAGGACCCAGCACTTGCCCTTGATCAGCCTCATACAGTTGGTTTCTGCCCATCACTCCAGYTTGTCCTATAGAGCTTTCCTACCTTCAAGCAAGTCTACTCTACCTCCCTGCTTGGTCTCATTTGCAAATTTCCTGAGGGTGCACTCAATCCCCTCATGCAGATCATCGATCAAGATATTAAAGAGGAACAGTCCCAACACAGAYCACTGGGKAACACTGCTCGTGACCAGTTGCTAGCTGGATTTAACTCCAGTCGCCACTCTCTGGGTCCAGCCATCCAGCCAGTTCCTCACCCAGAGAGGAGTCTATCTGTCGAAATCATGAGCTGCCAGCTTCTTCAGGAGAAGGCAGTGGGAGACTGTGTCAAAAGTCTTATTAAGTCTAAGAAGTAGAGCATGTCCACAGCCTTTTCCTCATCCACTCTGTACATAGATCCAGTTACCATTAAACAACTAGCTGAGAAATCATATGAACTCTTCCTAAGATCCCAGGATAGCCTGAGGTCTATTCCAAGAAATCACAGCACTAGGTCCAGCTCCAAGTTTATCAACCACAATCAGTTAACTTCAAAAACCTAGCTGGAGATGGTGAAGACTGCCACCTTTTGCAGAATACTTTCAGTGATCACAGAAACTGCTCAAGATTTAGAAAGTCCCAACTGGACTCTTCGACGTAACCTAAGGAGATTCAAAAGATATTTTCCTTCATCAGGAAAACATCTTCCTTCCATGTCTGTTCTCAGAAGAGGACACATTATGGATGCAGATACTCAAATTCAGGCAATATCTTACATCTTCCATTCCCTGCTGACTATTTCTATTAAGTTATCAGGGACTACTTTGCCCTTCTATGGATCCCACTGGTGTAAAGGCAATCTGGGCACTTAACAGCAGCATTTTTGTGAGGCAGCCCCCAGCAGCTTTGGTAAGGCAATGCATTCGCTGAATACTGAAGGCAAAGGACCAGAACTTTTCTGGTAGCCTATAAAACACAGCTTGGAATCAGCTATTTGATAAAGGAATCCTATCCAGACACATAGGACAAGGAAGAAAGCGGTGTTAAGTCTTGACTATGTATAGCAAAAAGCATTGATATAGCAAGTTTCATAAATGGCAATAGCTCTATGGTACAATAATAACTAAAGAAAAGTGATATTCTCTTTCGAGAGCTTTGGCACAACCTGCAGGGAAGCTATAAAAATCTTCATTATAAAACAGTACTCCTTGCTGAGAAGAACCCTATACAAAGAAAAAAAAAAAAAAAAAAAGAAGTAACTTTTAGAGGTCAACACTATTACACCCCTGTGGTATTTATTTTAACAGCTCAGATCACAGAGAAAATCCAGATTCAATCTGCCTGCTCTAGTACAAACCAGCATGCTTCTTCTTAAAAGGAAAACGGAAGCTTCCACTGCAAGATACAAAATATAATTCACAGAGCAACGTCAAACCAATATAAAGAATTCAGAAAGACTTGGTAAAGGTCAGCTGTGCTCATGTTTCATTCATGTCTCTGTACTGCTTTTGTACTGCTCCCCATTTACCTAAAACAATTAACAGATGCCACTTAATAACATGGTCTACAAGGGAAACCTTCCATATATGTCTTTTGAAAAGAGGGATCGTGACTTTGGGTAAGATTCTGAATGGGAACATATATAGGAATCATAGTGTAAAGAAAACAACAAGCTGATTTCACAGTGACATGCAGAAACCACAATTTAGTACAAAAAGGACGAATCTTAAGTAGCAATGAATGAAGAAAGTGGGCCTTATTAGACATCTCTCCTTTTTGAGCTCTATCATACCAAAGACTTCCACAGTCACATCCTGCAGAAAAGAGCGGAGAGTTATAGGTACAATATTTGTGAAGAGAGCAAGTCAAATTTTCTTAGCACATATTTATGCAGGCATGCAAAACTCAGGATTATTCCCAACTCAGTAAAACTTTAACATCACTTGAGACTTTCAGATGTGTAATAAACTCATTAATATTACTCATGAACTAAAGTTATTTTTATGCTTTATCTTTAAAGAAACAGCTCAAACTACACACAGGAATTAGGTGAAGAGATACAGAAAAACCCAGTATGATGCATAAAGGAAGCTTTTTCTTTTTTTTTTCACAATGGAAACAGAAGTAAAGACTGTAAAGAGATCAGATATCCACATATGCTTATAATTCAATAATAAGCTTATTTTTGTAGAGGTAGCAAGTGTATAATGTATTACAGATTTTTTTTTTTTACCCGGTTGAAATATGTGAAGAGTAGATTCTTTTTGTACGAAGGTGGAGGAGGGAGAAAAAAATACAAGTGATGTTAGTATCCATAGTAGATTACATTTCAGAAGGAAATTCATACAAACAGTGGCAAATACTCATTAACATTTGCCTTTTATGAGAAATGCAGCTACCTTTATATCCCATAGAAATCAATGATAATATAGCCAAATAATTGTTGCAGGCTCAGCTGTCCAAGTATATATATTATTTTCCTATTGTCACTCAGAGAGTCAAAAAAGAATCAGGATTTAGTCTCCTGCAAATTGACATCATTGGAATAGTATCTGTTGAAACCACCTAGAGAATACAAGCAACTACAAAGAGGTTTTGATCCTGTTTACCTAAATGCTTGCAATCCTGAGGGCTTATAAACAAATTCAAGACAACAACTTTGAAAGAGGTTTTCATATACATAATGTTAGAAAGGATAGAAAAAATATTCTTTTAAAATTTGGTTTCTTAAATCAAGTATGTAAGTAGGTCAGGCAAGGTTGAGAAGGAGCATACATCCGTTAGTAGGTTCCCAGAATGCACCTTTAGCTCTCTAAAAGACTAGATCAAGAGCAATTAAAAAAAAAATCATACATTTACATCCTTACCACCTACTGGGCGAAGATTTTTAGCAACAAATATGGAGAACATTTCACTGACTGGATGACAATCAAGGAACAAAGCAACAGAGCTGAAATTCTGTTTCACATAGAGTAGAAATTAGCAAAGTATTTCTAGATAAGCAAAGAATTTCTACCACAATGTACAGGACTCTTCTTTATTTAGAAAGAGATAGTGCCACACTTTTTACTGCTGCATTTGGAAACACCAATCCCTTTTAAAAAACTTTTCTTTATAAAGTAAACAAAGGCAGGATGTTATAGGACATAGAAACAGTGCTAATAATACTCAGCATTTACAACCATTCACACAATGACTGATTTTTTTCATGTATCCTTCTTGTCGGTCAATTCTGTAAATTCTTCATTTCATAAAATTGCTAGCAAGTATTTAATCAAGTAATTTGGGAAAACATTGATTCCAGTAATTTTCTTTATTTGTGAAACAAATTCCTTTGAAAAGGCTAAGAAAGTAACGAAGTAATGTATTTTCATCCCTTTAATATCTATTAAATGGTTCAATATTCTTCTATGAAACGTGCATGCTCACTGACAAAAGGGAGAAAGAAATGTCTTTGTATTAGCCACCCCTTTATAAAAGAAATAAATTTCTGCATGACATCAAGACAATAGAAAAACCTAAGAGGTACCTGGGAAAGGCAATTGTACTCAAATGCTTCATTCACACTTTCATATCACTTTTCTCCACTTAAGGAAAACAATTAGTAGGTGCTATTTTATAGCTATCTCTAAAGGGACACTCTGTAGTTGTGCCTATTAAAGTGAATGGTTAAGCTTCCAAATAATATTATGTAAATGGTCTGAGGTTAAAAATAAATAAATAAATAAAAGGGGAAAAAGGGCACCCTCTTCCTTACTCTCCATCTTACAACCTTTGAACCGGGCTTTATTACTTCTGCACAAATTAAAGCCATAATTTGCTGTTCTCTGAATGACCACACTGTACTGCGCATTAATTACAACACACAGGTTAGTAGAAATTCATATCTAATTAAAAATATGCTGAAGCAAGCAGGTGCTATCCAACACAAAACAAATATTGATCATGATTGTCAAATCTGTAGCAATACCTAACCACAGCGCTCTATGATTTAACTTGATAGAATTGCTTTCACAAAAGCCTGTCACCAACTGTACGGCCACCTCTTATTTATTCCTGTGTTAGAGGGAAGAAAATGGCCACATAAAACTCCTGTCCAGATTTTTATTTCTGATGTCCTAGCTCCCGTGTTTGTACCAGGGTTTGATGCTCAGGCAATKATTCAGTTAAGAGCATTCTCTTCAAGATAATAAAAGCTGATAAAACGTCCATAAAGTCTTGCAAAATGCCATTACAAGGGTCTCATAAATGTAACATTTCGGGTACAGTTTGGGGATTTACACCGTTCGCTGTCCTTTCACAGAAGCAAACATGCACAAAACCACTGCAATAACCTCTCAGCATCAGATAATATTCCGGCAGCTCGCTTGCACTGACAGAAGGGGCCTGGGCATAAGCCAAGAGGCCCAGGTGCACTGTGTCATGCCAGTATTTAATGCAGTCTAATATCAGATAGATGCTAGTGAGAGAAAATACTCAGAATAACATACAGATAATAGCACGGACAACCACTCATTGCTAAATTACTTCTGTTCATCATGCCGTGAGCTTTGTATTAAATTTTTTTCGTCAAGTGGCAGGAATCATAGGGAGAAGTGGCTCACGACTCCCTTCTTGTAACCCTGGATAAGGATCTATAATATTAGGCTTTCATATGATAATGGCAAATGATGCCCCTCTTTGAAAAATTTCGCACTGGTAATGAAAGTCCTAATCAGATTGTTGTTGCTGCGAACAGGGAGGTGGGGAGCGATGCCTTCTTCCGCCCTCCCCCGTCAGCAAATTTAGCAAACTCGACAAGATGGGTTAAGTCTTCGAGAATTTATCTTACACGAATTCCCAACAAAGCCCCTGGGTTGTTTTATAAAACTGGAAGGTAGTGGTTTAATAAAAGCTGCGCCACCTGAGGCATTTTCATTAAAGGCTCTCTCTAGACAACATCACAATGTTTGCATTATCCTCCTCAACTCCCCAGAGAATACAAGCACTAGCTTTTCAGCAAGAGTTGATATTATGTGTGAAGGCACGAGAGAAGATGATTAGATTTTGCCTTTTGGTTCACAAAGTAACTGTTTGCAACAATACTCTGGTTAGGATTCAAATGCACTGATTTATGTTGCCTGCCATTTGAATAGTATATTGTTTCTGTAAGGAAAAAAAAATGTTCTGAAGGATTTAATATTTAGCCATTTCAATGAAGATTTTTAATCCTAACCACACATTATTCCCAACTGTACTATTTATGCTATCTGGGCACTTAAATAATGACAGTAATTAGCCGATTAGGACACTACAGAAAACAGGTGCAGGGCTGTGGAGTGGAAGCATCAATGTACAGCATTAAGGAACTATGGCATTTAAAATGATTAATCTGTTCAGTGTGTTTAGCAACAGGAAACACAAATCACCGAATTTTGAAACATAATGTTATCTCTGCGGAAAAATTTCACACACGCACATTGACTGCGAATTTAGAAAGGTTCACTGACGTTGTCACCCGTTTCAGTGGACTCACCATCTGTGTAGACTTCTCTGCGCAGATGTCCTGGCTGGTGTTTTTGCTTTTTGGCAGGTCGGACCTTCTGTATTACAACAGCACTCATGTTGCTGTCAGTAGACACAGGGCTGGTGGGTCTAGGACAGTGTGATGCATGAAAATGTCTTCGGCCTGAAAAATTGTTACAGAACAACCGTGATTATTTTTCTCATACAATATCAGATATTTTTCTCTTATTTTGCATGAGAACTCTCCAGTTCTCTAGAACTTAAAATTATACTGTTAGGACATCGATGTAATTCGCATTCTCATTGTGATCGGTTTTAAAGGAAGACGTAACTAAAGTGCAACATTTGCCATCCCATTAATAGGCAGCCTGGCTCCGTTTCACAGAAATTATCCAGCTGCTTCGTAGCCACTAGGTCTTGCTCCAGGAACCCAAACTCCATCACCAGTCAAGCAGAGAGAGGCTTCCAGTCCAGCAGCCCTCCATAAATGAGAAAACCTTTCCCTTTCAACACGAGTTTCATCTCCCCCAGCTTGGACAGCACCTAGGTTGTCCCACACAAAGAGCAGGCCTTGGTGACAGATGTCCCCAGCTCTGCTTTGAGTGAATTACTAAGAATGCATCTGGGTGGTAGGACTGGCATTTTAACATATCTTATTTGCAAAGAAAATGTGCTGCCTTTGTGTGATTTTTAGTCCGATATGGGTAAGATCAATGCAGAAATATCACCCCACAGCATGAATTTGACTCTTGTAAAATTATCTAATAGCAACAGGATCCAAAAGAAATCTTTCCAAAATATATGAATTTATGTATATATAAATGCATATTTATGTGTACATGTGTGTGCATATATGTAAGCATGCATGTATGCACGCACACAGAAACATATATAACATCATGGGCAAAATTCTGGCCCCATGGGTATAAATGGGAGTTTTGCCACATCTTACCTCAATGGGCCAGGATTTCATCCAAATTTACTAAATTACCTCCCCTCTCATTCTTCATGAGGAACAGCTGTGTTGAAATGAAACAAAGGGCTGTTAACTCAGAGAGGGTATCAGAAATGAGAGAGGAATTTTGCAGATCCGTGGAGTCCGCGTGGACACAGTTATAACTGAGTTCCTCCTCCCTAGGTCTGGCAGTTTTACAGCATTGGCAAAACATTCATGGAGCTGCTTGAAGCTAGCATTCTATGCAGTGGTATTCCTATTGCTTAGCAGAAATGTAACAATATCCATCTGGTAATTACCAGGCCTTCTCAGGTTTCTGACTGCCCCTATACATTCTGTATTATTAGCAAACAGTGTTTTGCTAAGCATTAAATATTTGACATATAGGGTTTCCCATCTCCAGTGATGATTCTGGAGAAAAAAGAAGTCAGAAATACACTCATATCCATAATCTATAATCTAACCCATCTCTAATGGCAGCTGTTAAATTAGGAAGCCAACACAAACCCAGTTCATCTCAATAACAAAGCAGCAATGGCTTGAACAGCATTCTGCAAAAGATAATATTGAAATATACAATGGAAAACAACCACATTAACATTTTTCCCCCCAAATCCTGGGGAAATAAATGTCAGAGGGTCTAATCTGAGGATGTATTTTTATATAGTGGGATTAAATCCTTCATGAAGAGTGACTGAAAATACTAGGAGTCTTATATCAGGAAAAGGGCAGAATTCTGTATCAGAAGAAATCTGAACAGAAACGTATTTAGCTTTCTACAGGAACACGGGAATACTTAGTCAAAATAAAGATGGAAAATTTTCCGAATTATGTGTAAGTTTTTACCATAATTCTTTGCCATATGAAGCAATTGAGGCTAAATCGTAGCAAGATTGTTTTAGAAAGAGCATCAAAGAAATGAGTTTGTGGGGGGAAAAAAGGATTTTTAAATCACTTGCAAGAAATATTTATTGGAACAAACTGTCCCATATTTACCAACATCCCTCTCTCTGGTTAAGCAGTTTTCTGTGAAATACTGCTTTCCAAACTTTGCTCCACTGATGTACAAATGATGCTAAGCTAGGCAAGACTGTGCTACACTCACTCGGTGGAGATCCACTGCATTCAGTGGAGGGATGAGCCTTGGCAATAATCAGTAAGAGCAAATAATTAGAAACTACTTAGGTCAAACAAGATATGGCAGCAGTTTATTTGAACCGATCCACCAAAACTCCTTTTCTACCTGTTCCCCTAGTACAAATTGGCCCCTTTGCTCCAAGATAAGTTGCAGAAACATTATTGTGTGATTTATTGTTAAGTTACTATAGAAATAGAGGAAGAAGTTGTGGATAAAGACATGTCACAAAGCGGTATTTTTCCTTATCCTCTCAAACACAAGATGAACTCACCTCCTGCAGCATCCTGCATTTGACGTCTGGCTACCTTAAGGCCAGCGTATTCTGCCGCTGCTGCAACAGCCTGTGCAAAATCTGCATCAGTAAAAAACGATCCATCTGAAGAGCTAACGCTGGACCGTCCGCTTGAGATGTTGTCTTCCTCAGAGGCTGAACCCCAACCATTGATCATGGACCCTGTTACAGAGCTCTCCAAATCCCCAACGCTTGAGGCAGGTGTCTGCTCAAGGCCACGCAAAAGGAGTCTTCTGTTCTGCATCTTGGCAACCTCTATATCGGCTTCATCTTCTTCCTCCTCTGGTGCGTCGGTATCCATATCAGAGACCAAAGGGCCCGAGATATATCCATAGGTATGTGGGGGAGATATAGGCCTTGGAGGGGGTGGAGGACTCACAGGTTGACGTCTGCATAAAAATACAACGGTAGGAAAAAATGGAAGTCACAAAACATGATGACACAAAAAGTAAATTGCTGCAAATATTTCTTTTACTTTGAAACCAGCTTGACTTGCCACTTTTAATCACTAGAATTTATACTTGAAAGGTTAAGGGGCTGCTTTTTTTTTCCCCCAGTTTTTATTTTTGCTTTAAGTCAAACTAATCAACAATGTAGTTTGAAATTTACCAAAGGAAATCTGATTTTTCATACAGTTCTTTCAACTCTGATTTTAATGGAAAAAGGCTCATTTTGCTTAACTCTCTTTATGTTTCTTCGTACAGCTCTTGTACAGCTAGGAAAGAGACGGTTACAATTCTTGCATATGGTTACAAGGATTGCTCCTCCTTAAGAATGTGCGCAGAAGAGAATGCCTATACATTGCTTTAGAAGCTTGAAACTACCAGCCTATATCCAAATACATTGCTCCATCAACATTATCCCCCCAGCACCAATTCAAAAAGATAGGAATTGAAATATTGCTGTTTAATGATTTTTCAAATCGGTCTAAGAGATAATATAAAGAAAAATAAGCTAGTTTCATCATGTTAATCTAAGGTTTTAAGGATTCTAAAATGCATTGATTATTATATTCTGAACTTAAATAATTACTAATGATGTCTCCAGCTTAAGGAGGCAAAGCACTGCTGCCTGGTAACTTCTACCTGCCTTTGATTAGAGATCTTGCCCAATAGAGTTTTACTGCCCTAATTTAAAGCTCTTGTGACATCTGTCCTTGCAATATATTTGCCAGCCTTCCTGCTCTCTGGGTTTTGGTAGTAGGAGACAGGCAACTAGTTACAAAACACGTTAGGATTCTTGAAATTATAGCTTGCCTGCCAACCCTTAAGAATAGGCTAATTGAGAGCAGCTGTTCATGGGCAGATAGATTTAGCAATACTTTATTTCACTTTATCTGATGCAGTGGCTCTCGCCTTAACAGCGACATCGTCTCCCATCTCAGCTCTCGCTTTAACATGGACATCGTCTGCTATCTCACTCAATCTTTAGTTTCTCCTTTGCCTGCCCAGTCTTCCAGAGCACAGATTTCTATTACAGTTTACTATAATTTTAGCAAGCTGACTGAACAGAGAAATGTTACTATACACAATCATCATCACAAGAATCATATTCCAGATGCTGGCTTCTCATAGGGAATGGACATACATTCAGCAGGACTATAATTATTAAACAGAGCTAATAGAAAGTATGTTAGGCTAATAAAAAACAATATAATGCGATTTTAATATAGCAATATTTTAGGCACCATTTTCACAGCTACATATGCAATCACGACCAAGAAAACTGACAAAGAATATGACCAAAGAAATGAAAACYGTAGAGAGAAATGCACCACTCAAAGTGTCTTCTTAACTGGGAAGGATTGTCCCACAGTATTAGAAACAGAAACCACCTCYCAGAATGGGCTACAGTTGCTGAGCACACCGCATCCCACTCCTAAACAGCAATGCCATGGGTCATATCAACACCATTAACGAAAGAGGTAGTCAGTCAAGCCTTGCTGATCAGGTAGATAGAACTGTGTGAATCTTTTAACTGGAGAGAGAGATGTAGCACAGAAACAAGAAACAGTGTTAGAAAAAGTAAATGGGAAAGATGGATTTAGTCACTAAGCACTGAAAGATTTTCATAAAAGCTAGACTTAACCGTCACAGGAATAACAAAATAATAAATACTTTTTTTCCATCTACTCAGTGATTAAACTGTATGCCCTTGTAGTATAAACCACAGCACCTTTCCAGATAMAACTCGGTCTTTTTCAGCTATTTTTGATGATATTTATTGTCATCAGCCACGACTGTGTTGAGGGAACGTCCTACTTTCCAAGCAGTTGCTGGATGGCTCTGTGAATTTTCATTTATCTGCACCRAGGCCTACTCCAACCTGTGTATTAGCATTCATCTCACACTTTCCAGAACATGGTGTCTGAGGTCACTCGTAACAGGTTGTTCACTTAGCATTCCTCTTTTCCATTAGTGTCCAGCAAGACTGACCTCTGTACAACCCTTAAAAACTGAAAGCACTTAAAATGAGCTCTTCCGTGCCCCGACACATTAGGGCCAATCAAAATTACAGAAAATATTATTAGCCACCCACTAGGAAAAAGAGTGATTATAAAGAGTCAGGAAGCTAAAAGAAGAGAAAAAGATACACAGTGCAGGAAATGCTACCGTAAAGAATAAAGAAACACAAGATAGGACAGACAAAGGTGAAGCGGGGAGTAAAAGTAAAGGCAGATATAAGACGTTCCAAAACAATCAGATTAGATAACTACTGTATACCTACRAGAGGAAAACTCAGAAATGAACTAACTTTTCAAAAGTCTGGAAAATAAATCCATAATGCCCAGTTTATATTAATAAACTCAAAATCTAAACTATACAGCAGACACCGAATTCATGAAATCACCATCAGCATGTGCTTTTCTAAAAATAGAAAGTACATCTGGAATATTACAGGTAAGTTGTTAATTAAAATATGTAAAAACACTGATAAAAAAAACGAAAGGGAAATATTTCTGGATGCAAAAGCTGTATTATCTTAACAAAAAGACATGACAAGTAGGGATCATACGTAAAAAGCCTCATTCAGAATTCACTGTTTTATGGAACAGAAGCTGTGAGAGAGTGTATGCAAAACAGTTTCCACTAAAAGCAACTCAGGGAAGAAACAAAATTTCCCTGTAGCAAATATCTGTCTTTATTAATGCTGGTCATTTCTTTAAATGAGGGTAGGTGGAAATGTTAAGAAAATTTGCAAGTTATAATTTACTGTATTAGGATTTATGAGAGGAGAAAAATCTATAGGTTATATAAATTATATATTTATATATATTCATACATATTGGTGACAAGTTAATTGCACAGTTACTGTGAAATAATGCATGCTATTTTATGGTAATAATGCAGTAAATCTATTGGAAACAATGGAACTGTAATTATATGGTAAGCTGTGTTAACGATAGCACTTTAATATCCTGATGACTGTGAATTTAACTTGTGTCAGCATTGTACGTAGCATAAAGTGATATACTGCATTTCTTTCCCTGGTATCATAATAAAGCAACTTAATTACATATTTCTAAGGTTCTCGCGTCCCAGGTCGTCAGTTAAATATTAACAGAATAAACGTAACGGGGAGAATCTTGGCCTCACTCAATTCGGCAAGAATTGGCAGTGGGGCCAGGATGCCCTCGGTCACGCCTCGCCCTCTACATTTGCATTGACACACCTCCGGTCGGGTTGGTGTTGGATGTGTCCCAGCTCCTCCTGACAGTCCTGTAACATGGGCTGCAGTTCCTCCTGGGGAGAGGGGGTGAGGGTGGCAGTTGACTGGTGGCTATAGGAGACAGCGGCTGGCGAGGAAGCTGCTCCTCGAACGGGCGGAGTTGGACCTCGCTCATCTTCTTCCTCTTCCTCTAGCTCATCCTGCTGCAGATACATCCTTGCAGGTGGGACGGGACAAGGGATTTCTTGGTCATAGCTAAAATTAATTTTTTAAGAAAATAAGGACTTAAATTTTTACCGTGTTATTAGCATAGCTGATATACGTACAAACAGCCCAGAAAAATAAATCACCTTTGTTATTTGTGCTCTTGAAAACAACTTAGTAAGGATGCATTGACTGCCTCACCACAGTCACTCAGCAATCTCTCTAAGGAGTGACAATGCAGCTACTAGAGGGAGCACCAGAAAAGCTGAAGGAAGGTCTCACTGCCAGCTTATAGTTCAATTACAGTTCAATTAGCTAGCYAGTAAAGTAAGATTTGGGAGAGGTATTCATGTTTCTTACCTTTCATCCACTGAAAGACTGTAATCTTCACTATTGCTATGGGGAGGGGGATGTGCAGGAGGGGGTGGAAGGAGGTCGGCCCAGTTCATGCCAGCTTGCTTGGGTGCCTTTGGAGTACGAGCACCCTTCTTGTGCCCTTGACTCCCTGTGAATAAAAAGCAATGCAGTTTTATTTTTTATTTTAATATCTTCACCATTTACCCTTTGGAAAACAAAATAACCACAGCCTCATATAGCTCCTCCTGAATTTGCTAGAATTCTCTGTTGTCTTGAGAGGGAATAAACTGGTATCCCTCCTTGTTGCATCCATTTACAGCTTCTTCACAGAATTAGTACACATTTTGTGTACCAAACTTGACTTTAACCAGAAACTTTACTAAGGGCAAGGAGAGAAACATACAGGATACATAACTTGAAGTATTAATAAATAAACAAACTGCAGTAAAACCACAAATTAATTTTACAAGCAATTTCATTAGGAGTGAGCTTCCTACTTCTATTAATTACATTATAGATTATCATCTAAAATAAATGAGCTGTAGATATATTTTCCAAAGTGCATTTCTATTATTTAATTGCTGGAATTTAAAATACAATATGATACAGATATGATCTATTAAAGTTCCAATGTTGCATTAAGTTACGGAATATGTGTAATTTGTACTTGTCCACTGAAATGTTTTAGGCACAATGAAATTACTAGTTTTAGTCCAAATGGCAGGTGCAGTGGAAAATAATTGCTGGAAGAACTAAAATAACACAAAAAAAGAAAGAAAGGAAAATTGTTGAAATATGGCACAAATGTTTTCAACTACTCTTACTAGGAAATTATAGCTCATAACAGAACAATGCAGCTTTAACAATTCCATTAACTTTGAATCAGGCCAGTTATTCAGTTGCTCTTGAATTTTAACCTTGGACACGGCTATGACCAGAACTGCCTCTACCACCGTTCATTTACGTACCTGTTATTCTTTCTCTGTTATTGTTACTCCTTTAAATATAAGTAAAGGCACTGTATTTCTGAGCATGTTTTAAAGCAATTCATAATTATCTCTCCAACAGAGATGTAGTTTTTTATTAGCACAGTGAAGCCTATCCACATAACTAAAGGTGTTGCAGTGAGACTTAAGAAACTTTTTTTCTCACTCCTGCTCCTCAGATTTTCYATTCTCATAGAGATTAGTTCTGCTTCTTATTGTCCTACATTAACTGCCAGATATCAGTATATTTTAGCTATGTACAGGGCTTTTTTTGGTATCTTGGTATTTCAGGCAAGACCTGAACTATCCCAAGCAGACCATCATRCATGCACATGTTCCCTAAGAATCAAGGTATGTTCTAGGTTCAGCACAATTCATCACTCCAGTCACTTTGCTTCATGCCTGCTGGAACCCTTGGTTAGCACTACAATTTGTCAGAATTATGAATAACCATAATAAGTGCTGGCACGGAGAATAATACCTTCTCACTTTTAATTCGCATACCCCTGAGATGTTCCACACTGAATTTCAGATCCAAATGTGAGTGGAGGCTGAACACCGTATCCTGGGGCTGTAGACCTCAGAATGGGCAAGAGGCTGACTCCCAGAAGAACATCCCTGAGCACCTGGCAGAAGCAGGTGCCTTCACTCATCTCCCCTCAGCAACTAAGAATTCAGGTCACCCCAAGGAATAGCAGGCTCATTTACATGTTGATGCCTCTTCTACGGTTAAGATGGAGTGCAGGTTAAGATTAAGGCAAATAAGCTATTGAAGGAGACAGCAGAACAAAAAGAAAACGGAAGGGCTGTGGTCYTGGTTAGCAGAAGCGGAGTACAGGAAGATTGTGACTGATCCATAAATCACCCTATAATCAGCTTCATGCAGGGAAACATGGACTGAATATCAGGTTTATGGTAAAGCCCCAGACCGAGCCTGCATGTTGCTTCTGCACATTCCGCACACCTCTACCAAGAGTCAAAGCTGAAAGCTATTAACAGGTTATGCTCACATAAGAAGTAACAACTTCTGAATTAAACCTGGCTTTGTGTTCAAAAGCACAAAGTATAATTTCACTGCCYTGGTCAAACTCTCAGGCACAAATAWATAAGACTTTTAGAGAAGACTTTCAGACTATAAAAATAAAGGAAGATTTATATACATCTATATGTTTACAAGCATGCTCTTTTATCCCATGAAATGAAAGGGATTAYATTAAAAAATGAAAAATTTCTTTAAGTAGTTCTGTTAGATATCACAGCACTGCTATGAATAAGATTGTCTTAGGTGAATAGAGCCCTAGATAGAAAAGACATTAATAAAGTACCAGGAAAGTAATATACAAATTAAAACTATGACAGATGAAAAGAATTTCGATGATTTCTTCATTTGGAGGTCATACTACTAAACAGTAGGGCATTAATATTTGGAAATCCAACTAATTTCCTATTTTTTCCTAATCTTGGCCAAGCAATTAACTAAAAAACTTATAGATGGTATGCAGATGMTACTAAGCAACCATGACAATGCAAAAGAAATACAGACATCCATTTGGCCAGATTTTATGCTGTTTAACAAATCTGTGCTATATTATTTTAGTGGGTCCCACTCACAGTCCCTTCTGTAAGTCCAGGAACCGGTGCTAACTATGGCTATAAGTCAATTCTGTCCAAACAAAAAAGAGAACTACAGTTTGGAAAATGCATTACATACTCACCAGATGTACTGCTGCCTCGATCCGAGCTGTTGTAGGATCCACCTGTATTCTGGTCATATGCCTGGTTGTATGGAATAGTTGGAGCAATGTTGTCGTTTACCCGGTAATCTGCAAGTTTAACAGCATAGTTAGTATCACCCTCCTGAAAAAGTGAGACTTTTATATTCCTGCTTTATAACACAAAGTAAGACCTCCTGAAAATAGTAAGGAAGAAATTCATTGACTTCATGCAGAGAAAAMCCTTACATTTTACTTTTATCTTGCCTCTAAGCAAACGTTTAGGGACAATTATGGGAAATTAGTAGCTCCACAGCAAATATGCAGAGGATGGTTACAGGGCCTCTGCAATGATTTAGTCTCAAAGGATGTATATGACCTATGTGAACATTCTGAATGTGAATAGTTCTGTCATCTTGACAGAATTTTTCCATGGATTCTGCTTAATTTATGCATGCAGGGCAGCCAATTGGCTGTAGCAGCTACTTTTTGAACTTCAAAGGTGACAGCCCTACATGGGAGTCAGCCTACAAGGGCTGAGTGATCTGCTGGAGCAACAGTGTRGCTTTCCTAAATTCATTTTTCAACAGCAGGCCTTGTTTTAGTTGGTTCAGTCTCTCAGTCAGTTATACTTTTTCTTTTTTTTTTTTTTTTGGTAATGCCTATTACAGTAACTTCTCTCTCCAACTCCGAAGATTTGGCAACCAGATCTGCAAAACTATACCAGGAGTAAAAGAGTAAAATACTCATATGACAATACAGTACTTTCATGCCAAGAAGTATTTATAATTTACAGAGAACAGAAAGGAGCTGTGTTGCTCTTCATATAGCAAATAAAATTGAGTCATAAACAGAACCATGGACATAAAGTAGTGACAGTGAAGCACAGCATGTAACGCATCAAATGGTTATTTCTCATTACAAAAGCTATAGGTATAATTTTCAGCAAGATGGTTTTGACTTAGGAAATGAGAAAACCAAGATCAGAATATTGACTCATAAAATAGAAAAGCAAAATAAAAATAAACAAAACTAAGAATCCAGTCCCCATCTGCTGCAGCAATGTTTGCAATAATGTAAGCATGGGAAAAAGAGCAAAATGATAAATTCCACACCAGAGCATATTCTGTAATAGTTTCTCAGACTAGTTGCATTCCACAGACCATGGTGAAGCCCTGCATACCACATATGTTTACACAGAGGATAAACAATAAATCAACACTCTGAAATATGTATATATGACTGTCAGCAGACAATGCTTTAAGGGGGCCTTTGCACACTACAATAGGCTAGAGAATATGCAGCTGTAATATAGACAGTTTGAAAGATGCAGCGTCTTCCAGGGCATAAAAACCAAACATGCTTTAATTTCAAAACAGATACGTAATACACAGTTCATGAAAGAAAACATAATTACAAGAAAAATAAAGCTTTCACCCTCCAGTAAGGAGCCACAAAAATTGAATTTTCTCTTGACATGTTTATGTCAAAGGCAAGTGTCACATTTTATATTGCCCTTTGAACTCCTCTGTGGGTAGACAGGTCCGGTAAAGAAGCCAACATTCTTGTAATGAAATGTGTTGTTTTACTGGATAACTTATCACTATCAGATCATCTGAGCTACGACAATCCCTTCRAAAAGTTCAAAGTTAGAATGGGTCCAGTTCCTAGGGATACTGTTTTGCAAATCAGGTTATTAAAAGAGGTTGCATGGTAGCCTGGAGGACTAGCGAGAAATCACATACCTATTTCTTCCAACTCCCATACATTATATTAATGAAACATGCCCCCAAGGCCACAAAAAGTACATTCTGATGTTTCACGTTAACACTGAAATCAATTTATTTTTAGCTTCTGGATCCATAGACTTCAGTCAGGGTAACAAAGGAATTTAGTTTCCCAAAATTGTGTGCAGTAGAATTGCCTCTGAATACGTGAATCAGAGGCTTGCTAGGAACATGTCTGCAATGAATTGGATGGCTCCATTTCTGTCCCCAGTGTACGACACAATACAATTTTACAGAGTCTGATATGCAAAATTTCATTCGTTTACATGAACATGTAGATTTAATTAGTCTCCATCCACGACTGGGAAGAGTGGGTTGACCTATTTAAAATTTAAGGTAGAATATAATGTGACTACCATGCATCTGGCTTATGAATAAAATATCTCGTCTCTGTCCTAACCAATCCCTCAACTACTATTAAATTTAAATTAACCTCAAATCCATAGGAAATATATTTTATTTAATTCTTTTTAAAGATACAGCTTGCTATTTGCTATAATAAATTCGATTTCTGAAGGTTATTGTGGTACTAATTAACTCTCTGACACTGTTAACTGTGAATTTCTAAATCGAGAGCACCGCAGAGGTCTGTACGTGCTAACCCTGAAAGCTTTGGACTCCCAGCACCAGAAGGTCACAACTCCTCTGATGCCTAAAGAGGAGAAACAAGCTAAAAGCTCTTCACCTTTGTTTAATTTGTTTTGCTCCATAATGTTGTACTGTATGGGTGCAACCTCTTGCTTTGGCTGAACAGAGGGTTTCCAGTGTTTCTCATTCGAATCCCCGCTGCCATTGTTAACATTATTGCTGATATTTGACTGGATGAGTTGAGTGGTGGCATAAGGTGTGGGTTGCCCAGGCTGGCTGACAAATCTTCCGTCCTTTAGATTTGGACTATTGAAGGTTTTCATCTCATTGATTTTGTTGCTTAGGTCCACGTCACCATATACAGTTGACTCGGGCAACATCAGGTTTGTTTGCTTGTTGTCCAGCTGATTGTTGTAATTTGCTATACAATCGGCTAACCACAGAGGARAGAAAAGAGAAAAGGTCATTCTGTTCGCTTACACTCTACTTTCAATGAAACACCCTCTAAAAAACTGCTAGTGCATAACCGTATGGCTTGCTTCCATGAAACAAATATAATTAACTATCTAGATTATGGGGTGTAATTTACCTTTTAAGTCGCTGCACATACTGCCCAAGTGGCCAGATCAAAAGTAGTGTTCAGTGTTTTGGTCCACTGTAAATTCAGATCTACTGAGCTGTACCTACTATGACTTACCTTTTTTTTTCCCTTCCTACACTGTCCATATAAATATTTACATTTAGACACTATTATCAAAGCAGTATATCTATTTAATGAATAACTGTGGTTAAAGTAATTTGTATTTAAAGGAAAAAACAAGCAAAACCTAACTGTGGGAATAACTAAACATGGCAGCTACTTCATGTTGATATAGAATGAAAATCACTTAGAATTTTTGTAATTGCGGTAGGAAAGACAGAATATGGCAGATTTTTATAAAACAGACCAGAAAATAATCAGACATTCACAGAAATAATTAAAGAGAAACAGCACAGTGTGTAAAGTAACTCAGTACCCTGTAGCAAGACTTTATTTGACCATTTTTTCCTTGTACAATCGTATATTTGGGCTCGAAACAAAAAGACAGGAAAGCACTTTGGAGTTTCTGCAAATTAGTAGTTCCTTTGGATACTGCAGAGTAAGCAACACCATTGTAACACCATTGTCCTGTGTGCTAAATATAGACAGTGTGAATTCATTCTTCGAATAGTTATTGTACCACGAGATCAGCATTCATTATCATCAGACATTAATTAAGCTGATGCTCTGGCCGCTGCTGTGTGAGCCAGTGCGCCTGCCTTTCAGGGCTTCCTTCTCTTCTGTGTGACAGGGATTCTCCATATSCAGTCCACTGGAAGGATGCTGAAGGTAGTAACAGAGTCCGCGGGTGGGCGTTTAGAGAGATTAGTGGGACCGGTGTTCAGTGCTCATGAAACAAGAAGGACAATTTGCCACTGATTAATGCAAAAGTAAATAACAATCAGCAGGTATATCCTCTCCCTCTTTAAAAATGTGGAGCATTTGTGTTAATGAGTTTGATTCAGTCCTGAAGACCATTACCTGCGGAGGCCAGAATTAATTTACTTGAGAGGGTGCCAAGCAACACTAAGTACACAATTCAGGATTTCACCATTCTGCAATATGAAATAACCACTAAATACAGAGGACATTCAATTTCAATATAGTCCCTAATACAGACATTTTTCCTAAAAAGTAACTCCAGAAAAAAGGCAATAAATGTGAAAAAAAAGGCAATAACACTTGAGAAAGAAATCCACTCATCCACATTTTGATGATTAAGGAACAATATCAGAACATGCCACATACAACTTATTCATTGCACATTTTATGCCTCTGGCTTCTGCCTTTTGAAGGTTTTATTTACCATTTGATATATTTTTCTTTGTTATGTGAACTATTATTTATTTATTTATTGCTTCACAGTCTTCAATGCCTTGACTTCTGCTTCTAAAATATTTTATTTTCTCCTTTTTCTCTCACATATTAAAGTGAGCCCAGTCTTTCCCCCTTTTCATGCCTGTTCTGTTAAATTGGATATATGTACAGCATTCCTGTTCCTTCATGATACCTCTTGCTTTGCTGTAATATCCTTGCAGAGGCACTTACAGCATATATTTTACCATTTTCAACTAGATAGGATTTTTGTGTAAGGCAATATAATTGTTACAGTATATGCAGTTGATACACTTTTTTTCCCATAGACATATTAGAATWCTTCACATGCAACACATAAGTTGTTGACCTATTTAACAAAAGATTTCTTCTCTTTGTTAGATTATTTTATACTGTCTTTTTAGAATAATCTGTTCCCATTTTGTAGACGTGTAAGACAGTACTATATTTAAAAGAGACYAAAAATGTGCACGGTTACTCAGGATATTCATGAATCTCAAACATTTCAAGGACAGAAGAGACCATTAAAAGCATTGTTGGACACCAAGCCTGTATGCTCTGCTTCAAAGGAAGGAATGACTTAGCGAGACAACTAAGCTTAATATTAAAGACACGCTGAGAAAGAATCTACAGCACCTCACGGCAAGATGTCAAGATTGTTTACAAGCCACCAAATGAGCATTCTCTCCCTTTTTTGAATTGGTTTGCATTTCCCAAAGCTTGTAAGGTTTTAGCTCGCTACTGTAAAGCAGTCTCAATATCGAATATCTTTGTAGGCAGGCATTTGTGGACATGTCATCCTTAGACGGGGTAAGGCACTAGTCTCCTCTGTGAGAATCTCTCACCTTCCTCTGAAGCACCTGGCACTGGTCACTGCCAGCCCGGATGCTGCAGCAGATCAGTTACCACTTTCACGTTCCCACTGGCTTCACATTAATTACACGAGAGGGGGTGCTGATTTGCACTCGCACAACTTCACCACGGATCATCGTAATCGCTCTGCAAAATGCTGGGAAATGCTACTAGCAAAAGGCAGCCAGAGTTGCTGCTGGTGTACAAGGGATGGAGAAAAAACCCTCATTTTTATTCCTCACCAGCAACGCTGTCGGGTCTGTTCAAAACAAAACATGTAACAAACAGCACTTGCAGGTATGTTTCCTCTGTTGCGTTTCGGGGGGAACTCGTGACGTTTCCTTCAAGAGCGCATGGAGCCCTGCCCCAGCCCCTGGGAACCAACGCTTAACCTGCCATGTCACAGCTGCTTTTAGCTCATGAAGGCAACCGTCCTGCCCACACACTCCACGCTACCCAGCTTTGTGCACAGTGGAGCCCCAACAAGAACTTCATATGTGCCCAACCACACTAACTATCTTGCAGCCATCCGTAGCAATGAGTTATTTCTTCTTTCTCGTCACCCCCAAACAGAATGAAAATCTCACTAGTGAGAACTTCTGTTGTTCAGGCCAAGCAACACAAAGATGTAGAGCACCCTAAAAATGAAAGTTATCTCTATTTTTTCAAATACTGCAGTACCTCATTCAGCATGACTTTTGTTTACACATAACATTGCAGGGGCTTGTTCACCTTTTAAAAAAGTTTGATACAACTGTCCACAAAAGGAAACAAAGGCACAACCACAGAAAAGAAGAATGAAATCCCATTAAGTTCACACATACCAAAACAAAACAAAAAAACTAGTCTCAGGTCCTATAAGCATACACTATGTAACGAAGATTCCTTAGCAAGGCAGAAACATATCTAACCTGGTCGACTGTASGTTGTGAGGTTGCTGTCGCTGTTCCCGTTGCCCGAGGTGCAGCAGTTGATGGAGCAGTCGTTGTGGTTGTTCCCYGTGTTAGGCCAGGTATCTGCTAGCCAGGGCTGAGTGGCTGGTTCGCTGATGTTTAGGAGTCCTGGCCTTTAAAAACAAAGTCTGGTCACTTCAAAAATTAAGCACGTTCAACTTGCAGTCCTACTCATCTCCAAAGAATAGACATTAAGAAAGAATCTACTTAAAGGTTTGGGCTCTGGGCAAACATAGCTTGATTTGACTCTCACATTCTGAAAGGTAAATACTTGTTTATGTGTGACCTTGATCTATTTGGAGCACCTTTAGTTTTGGTTGGRATTTTATTTTGTGGGGAGAGACAGGGAAGAGGATGTTGTGTTTTATTTTCCTGTCCCTTCTCCCTCCTTTCTGAGGTAAAAGATTGTAAAACAGAGGAAACCTGCAAGTTGAATAAGCAAAAAAAAAAACCCCAAAACCAAAAAAAAACCCCAAACACCTAAGTGGGGTGGTAAGGCAAAAATGAACAGGCAGCARGCAAGTGCCAGGGCTGGATTAAAA
Organism: Eudromia elegans; assembly: GCA_003342815.1. Taxonomy (NCBI): domain Eukaryota; kingdom Metazoa; phylum Chordata; class Aves; order Tinamiformes; family Tinamidae; genus Eudromia; species Eudromia elegans. The sequence goes on from PTEX01000189.1 coordinate 875,479, forward strand.
CACGGGTTTGGATCTGAACAGCCCCAAATTCTTGGTGATTTATGAAGCCAGGTTCTAATCGCCATGAGATACTGCTACCGAAATGGCTCGGAGGGGAAGAGCAGAACAGAGAAACTGCCAGCGCTGGGGAGCATTTGGACCCCGCTGAACACACAGTCTGTGTGACACATCTGTGTTAACAAGCAAGCCACTCACCTCATCTGTGAGTGAGTGGAGCAGCAGCAGCTCCTAAGCAAGTTTCAAGTAACTGGGAATACTCAACACMTTCAAAAATACCTAGATGACTCTGCAGCACATTGGCTGCATTTGGGATAAAATATGTTTCTGCCATCAGGAGAAAAAAAAAAGCATTTCCTTAGGTTCCAAGTTGCTAAATCTTTCTAGTCGCTAAGCCAGACACTCAGGAACACTTTGTAGCATCTCTGGTGCCTGCTCAGTTTGACCACGGGCAATGCAGCAGCAGGTGACAAAGCCCCACACACCCACATGGCATCCTCTAACAACTTGACAATTGCTTTTGATAACTAAGACATTTTCAAGATAGGTAAATTTAGCCACAGTCATATCAAAATAATGGACCATGGTCTCTTTCATCACCTGRGGCTTGCTTGTCTTAGCTGGCAACTTTCCATTGTAAACAGTAAAGAAATTGGTCTTCATACTATTAGTTGTCATGCTCTTAAAGAATAAAATATGCTAATCCTCTTAAACTGCAAATTGAGAGTAAGAACTGCACCAGCAGCTAGYTGGTGATATAGTCTGCCAGTGACACAAGCTTAAGTCACAGTCTTARGATGGCATTTAAAGATACACATACATAAATATATAGATCCCCCGCATATACATATATATATCTCACTACACTGAAYGTGCCACTTGACAATTTAATATTGGAGATGATGAGGCATGACTTACTGCCAAGCTAACAAACCAGCGAATGCACATGCATTAGTSAAATGTTCTTTGTAAATCTGAAATAAATGTACAGTGATACAGTCCTGTACAGAGGGCTGGGAATGTCCCGTAGGTTTTTCCTACCACTCYGCTCAGAAAAGGAACATACACCTCAAGATATCTGCAGGACATGAAGCCTTCCAGAACGTGTCAGCGCTTCCCAGGCTCGTGTACTGGGTTTTCGGATTGCAWGCTAGAGGTTTCTTGAATTTGCTTTGCTTTTGAACAGACTGTTATGTCAAAAATGTGTTGCGTTTTAAGTAAATATAAATATATCTACCTATATATATATACGGAAAAGTGTATACGTAAGTATAAAAAAAAAATCTATTGGAGGTATTCAGGTGGAAATACGCAGAATGGGGAATTATTCTGAAATATTTCACTGTAGTATTTTTTGTCCTGAACAATGCTGTGACATGCTCATATATCTTCCTGTGGCAGAACTGTTAAAACTCCCCAAAAAGCGTGGATTTCATAGTAAAGGTTTCATGTATAAAATACAGCAGTTCTTTTAGATTGTRGAAGTATTTATTTTTTGTATTCTATAAAACACAGCACAGCATCAGAGGATCTGTAAATACTGTTTACTCCAAAGAACAAAGAAACCATGGATTTTAGCACCTTGAGTGAGTTAGGATGAATCACCGTGGCAGTGATCCCTAAAACTGGGACGGCAGAAGGCAAGGCTGCTGCTCTRGCAGCACCGGAGAGGCTGCCTACGACGCGCACACCCCCGGGCTCGTTTCTGCCCTCTGTGTGTTGTGCGGTGCTTTGCCTTCCTTGAGCTCTGGCAGGAGAGGGAAAGCTCAGCGGCACAGGGAGCACGGGCTCAACAACCCTACCAGGGCACGAGGGGGTTCGGCCCTGATCTCTCCTATTTTCGCACTGTCCTGGGGTGAAGGCGGTAGCTCAGCGACATGCACGTTGGCCCATTTAAAAACCACAAGGGAGCTGCTCTAGGGGTTTTCCTCCCTGGTTTTGTGGCCCGGCTGATGCAGCAGCAGCACACAGTGCCGGGCAGAGATATGTGCTCAAGCTCGGAGCCTGCCAGGTGCAGCGCTCGCTGCGGTGCAGCCTCTTCTCTGCACAGTATTCAAGCACACAACAAGCATATCTGATGGAAATGTCTCATTTTGTGCCTAATCATCATCACTACCAAGTTTCTGCGCAGCCTTGCAAATCACAAAATACCACTGGCAAAACAGGAACTTATACAGTAATTTATGGCCCAGCTGCTCTCTGAGATTTAAAGGCTCATTTCSACATCATGCCCAGCCAGTAACTCAAGTGCTTACGAACAGGCAGGCCTGCAAGTGACCTAGAAAAAAAAAGTGTGCTGCTGAACCGACACGTCTCTGACCTGCCTTGCTGCTAACGCTGTGACTCTCTCTTCTGAAGAAACAGAGATCTCTAGGCAGGAAATTGAAATTACTGTTTGGTCCATTGCCATTCATTAGGCAAGGAATTAAACCCGGTAAACCGGGTTTAGTTTAGGTTGTGTTTTAGTTAAATTCTTAATCTGGAATACAGTAGGTTCCCAAAGCATGGAGCCCTTAATTAGAAAGCTACCTGTTTCCTCACTCTCCGGCGAGTAATGCTTTAACTATTTTATATTCACAGCAGGATTTTTTCTTTAAATATCACCTTATAAGCTCTTTGTGTCTTCAGAAAATTCCTCCATTAAATGTTCTTTTTTTTCTTTGTAATATTTGTGAACCTGCTATATTTCTTAATCTTCATAAATGCCACAACTTAATTACTTTTACTCCCTTAATCAGCCGCGAGGTCAGACCTTTATTTGGAAGTTAAAGTGCTCCCTCTGCTGTTTGTTTTTCGAGATGCAGTTTTTACAGGTTAACAAAGCAACTTGGCTGAAACTATTGTGACTCATTCCTTGGAGATCAACGTAAAGCTGCAAATTGCATATTCTCCTTCCAAACACAAAAATGTACAGCTAACATTAATATCATAGATTAAAAAAACCTCCCAGTGATGTTTCTATTACCACTTATAAGCACTGTTGTACATCTTTGAATTCATTAGCCCACAATTTATAGCTTTAAAAATAAAGCTCATATTTACCTGCCTCCACTGCTTACGGCATCTCCTCCTCTCTGATAGGTGACTGAAATATTAAAAAAAATGGAAATATTACCAAAAGAAAAAAAGCACAGAGGAATCCTTACAGAGCAGTGTTATGTCTGCCCTTTCCCTTTTTGCTAAGACAATAAGCATTGCTATTTTGAGGCTCATTCTGCAACTGTTATTCCTTACTGTTCGTTACTGTTTGTTACTGTTCGTTATTCCTTCACAGGCCAGTTTATACATAATACTTGTGTTGCTTGATAACTGCTCCATCAAAGCTCTCTCAAAGTTAGGTATTTCAGGTCACTTATGACAAACAAACAAATACATATATCACTCCAGAAAAAAAAAAGAAAAAAGAAAAAAGGAAGCCATACATCAGATACATATCAGATTGAACTTATCATTAATGTAACTCTGATGACTTCAGGGGAGTTACTCTGTGGAAGAATTTAGGTCATATATTTATTTCAAGAATGGCCAGATGTTAAAGCTTTGCTCTACCTTAATATTTTGGTAACAGTAAGGAGGTATCATGAGTTTGTAACAGGCCTTTGCTTCCAGTGTAAACCATGGCTCACGACAGCTGAACCTACTGCAAAACCAAATGCTCTTGCTGAAAGCTACTGCRTTTTCTTCAGGGAGCCAGCCCACTCTGCAAGTCCATGTAAGCTTACCATTTTATAACATTTTACAATTGGGCTAATTAATGATCCTTTTGATCTAAAAAGTTAAATATATACATTTTGACACAGAAATATCTGAAAGAAMGACTATATCCTAAGCTAACAGGAACAACTGTGCTAATATTTCCTAAGCACGCACATTAACAAAGYGCACGTCCACATGCATTTATTTTTTGACATGGATTGCATCTACTTCAAAGTTAGCTTTTTAGGATGCATATCCAAGAATAAAATGCTATAAATTCTCTGGGTTAGGCAAAGGGTTAAGGAGATTAGCCTCCCCACAAATACTGATGGATTCTACATTTTCCAACCAGGAACGTGTTGGAAAAAAAGCAGCCAAATTCTGCTCTTTAAAGAACTCCAAGCYGGGAGTCTGCAAGAGAGAGATAAATACTGGCAGTGATTACAATAACAGGATTAAAATGTAGGATGCATTGCTACAGGTAAGCCTTTTACTATAGGTAATGCTAAAGAAGAGGGTCTGCTACCATCTAAAGTCCATGGAACTAGTGATCGGCATCCTGGCTGATTGAAAAAGGATTTCGCTTCCTTTAAATGTTTCCTTTAAATGTTTCCTTTACATTTCTTTTTCCATTTTCTTCTTTTAAAATCTCAGTGCGGTTTACTTTGCAGCTTGGACATCTCTTACAGAGCTCTGATATTTCCCTTTAATGTTAGGAATCCCACTGAGAAAATGTGCATTAGCTAACCTCCCAACCTCTGCAGAGTTTCAGTAGCATGCTGCAACTGCGATTGCACTAGAAGCCCTAGGTTAAACCAATTAARGTAACAGCAAAATAATAATAATTGGAATTAGTCTCCACTGCGGCTCTCAAAGGACTTGAGAAACATTAAGGGCCACTGTGACTCGTGCTGAACAGTAAGCAACTCCACTGAAYGCGAGGCAGTGCCTTCAGGAACAAGACACTATTTGGAGCAATCGAGAGCACGGGGATGAGAACCCAGCCCGTGGCGAGCAGGTCTGTGCGTTGGAACGCAGGCGCACGTGAGACAGACATTGCTGCACCCGCACTGCCRGCCCAGGGGCAGCCACACAGTCGTCTTAACTGCCTGGCTACGTGAGACCCACAGTGAAAACAAGGACAAAGGAGGAAAGTATGAGCAGCCTGCTCCCTTGGGTTTTAGCTGAAAGAAGCATATGCTATATATGCTCTGTAGTGTTGAGTTGGGAATGTGCAGAACTGGATCTTGTGTGGAGGACAGCAACCCGGTCCCTGCCCGTGGGAACGACCCACGGTCTGGCTTGCACAATGGAAGGGCTCCCACTGCTCCGGTGGGCTATGCCCAGGCTACGTCATGGCCATGTTTTCTACATTTGTAAAGAAAAAGAAATAGAAGTTGATTTTAACCCACTCTGCATAYAAAATACAGCTTTGCCTATGCAGAACAAATACAGTTCTATGAAAAACAAATCTAACTGATCCACAGTGGTTTCTGTGACCTCCAAACTCCCAGGACCCTGGTGCAGCACAGGACTCGGAGGAGAGAAGCAAACAGTTCACTGACTTCAATCCCATTCAAGCCTCTTTCATGTCAGTATCTGGGCTCTGCTAAACCACTTCTCCCTCAGGAGTCCCTTTGCCACTTCTAGGAGCAGATGGCCACAGTTCTGGGTTGTAATGCCAGAGCACAGCCCAGCTTAGCTTGTAGGAACTGCCAGACTCCTGCTCCAAATGGTCTGCTTGTGTTAATACACATCCAGTGGTATGTTACTAAATGGCAAGTACAAGTGGAGAGGTGTCAGCTACAAAGCAACTACGTACGACTTCTTAGACAACACTTACAATGAGATCTGCAATTAATGACATTGCTTAAAAAACTTCARAACAGCTGGGCTGGTTATGTCAGAAAGAGAAACAGTACCACAAACACATGCTAAAAGTAACAAAGAAGGGGGGAAAAGTGCAAATATATACCTGTTGGTGTGAAGGTAAAAGACGGGACTGAAAAATCAAAACAAAACACAAACTGGTTATTAAGCTGAAGAGAGAAAGGGAAACATACCACATTAGTATAAATCTAGCAGACAGCTGAACATGAAACAAATGTAAATAACTAATCCAGTAGTTCATTCACATTAATACAGAAATAAAATTAAATTTGTGATTCAGGAAAAGCTTGTCTCTACAAGTACCATGCTGAAAAAAACCCCAAGATATTCTACTGTGCTCCTGAGAGGAGCTGAATGTGGCTTAGCCTCTCAGGAACCCTCCGCCTGCTATCTTATGTTTTGCTGAACAGCCTAGTACAAACAAAAACCCTACACTGTTAATCATTTTAAAATGCAGAATAACAAATTCCTTAACAAAGCCTTATCAAGGTCCTATTGAATCTTATCTGCAGTTCACTAAGTAAATGCTCATTACGCTGAACTAATCGGCCCGCTTAAGTATTCAGTAAGGAAATAATAATYATATAAGGGAACAAAGAGAGCTGCTGTTTGACTCTTTCTGAATCAAGAAYGGCACCAAATTACACTGTAATAAAGGCACTAAAATCTCCTAGCGCAACTCATTTTGTTTTCATAGCTGAGAAAAGAAGAGACATGGTTATTAATCTTTTTTTTTTCTTTTTCCTCAAATAATCATTTAAAAGAGGTAAAAGCCATCCCTGGCTGCAGTGCCATCTGGCCAGGCCTAGAGGAGGAGCAGGTCAGCAGTGGGATGGTGGCAGTGCTGGACGGTCCTCGCTCTCAGGCCACTACAGATYCCCTTTGGATCAATAGGGTCTCCAATCGTGCCCACATCGGCTCTTCCCACCAGCACATGCTCTCGCTCTGGCTGACAAGGGAGGACAGTTCCTGTGCTGCTGACGGGCAGGAGAAAAGCTACTCTGGCCCTTTTCCGACTAAGGGAAGTGAGGAGAAATGCTGGAGAAACGCTGCAATCTTCACTAAAAGATGTTGTTTCGTCAGCAAACCTGTCACAGAAGGAAAAGCCTGGGGCTGAGAGCAATTACTCTAAGAGCCCAATGTAATTTTTACAATAACTCTGCTGTTTCGAGGGACTCCAGAGTGTCTTGGTGTATTTTAGAATATGCTGTGATTCCCCCTCTCTCCTTACCAAGCCAATTCATTCGCAGGAATATGGCACTGAGCGAAAACGAAAMATCTCTGCATTTTGCCCATTCCAGGGCTTCATTTGCAGCACGGCTTGTCAGCTCGGGAATTCCACTGTGTCATCTCCTCTGAGCTAGGCCGTTTCACACAGTCAGTGTAATTTAGCTACGTTCAAAAATATAGAACCATAGTAACAGCAGGCTTTCATTAAAAATTGGAGGTGCATTTAAACCCCAGCTATTCAAAAGAGAATGAAGTGTCTCAAAATTAATTTGCAATCACAAGAACATGAAAAAAATCCTGAAATATCTGCTCCTAACTCTCCTGTGAGCTAAGTACTAAACTTGGTTTAGGTTTTAAGGAACAGATTAATCAGAGGTTGAACTAAGTGAAAACTGCACAGCTACCACATGAAAGAAAAACGTCCTTCTCAAAGCTTCTATTAATAAACTCTTGTGAGTGTGTGAGAGGGTTCGTACAGTGTGTGTACGTGGGGGGAGTGAAGAATTTCAACAGATGTCGGGTCTGAAGATAGACATAAAAATAAGTAAGTAAATGCAAGACCAAAGAAAGTTTGCATTTATGGTCCTGACTCAATGCATTGTGGAGTGGAAACTACTTTGTAATTTCTATTTCAGCAAAGATTTTTTTTTCTTAAAGAATACTTGTCAGTGGAGATGTAGACCTTGCTTTTCTGTATATTTATATTAAAATACCCAGTAAGTTATACAAAAGTTATTTTTACAGCTATTGAAAACACAGCTGTTTTGAACAATATCTGATGTCACTAAWGTGATCATTTTTAAAGCCATACTATATGCACTTGCTTAATCACAGATACTGCTGAAAGCATAGGGATATTAGTTTTAAAGCACTGCAGAAAGGCAATATGGCAGCATGCTATTAGTAAAACAAAACACAGCAGGCCAGTGCAGTAGTACATCAGGGTCTGTGTTACCTAAGAAATCCTAGAAGAACAAAACCAAAGGTGAAATTCACCCCTGATTTATGTGGTTGCAGCTCCGCTAAAACCACTGTTCCTGAGGTCAAACATAAGCACTGACGCTGCAACAGCATGGGGGCCACCTACAATTCTTACACATCCCAAAATTATTTCTTTGTCTCCATTACGCAACTCAGTTGCTACTTTTGCCATTGTTTTTTCCTCATAGCAACACCCCACTACTGTTCAAAAAATCTGTGTTATATTTGCCTATCTCTGTGGCCCATCACACGGTGACACTTGAAGCRACTGAAGAACACAATCCCATGACACCTTTCGGAACATGGGGATACGGGCACCTTTTAAGCCAAGGTCTATTTTTTATTTGCTGAATATCCCAAGCGCCTTCCTCCATCTAAATCCAAAGGAGGATTGCTCATCCCAATTCATTCCAGAATTTACAGTTACTGCTCTGCCTGTGTGGTACTGTGTAGCTTTGAGCTGCAATGAACTGTCGCTYACTGAATTCGGCTTTAACTTCAGGGTTTACTATTGAACTGGGAGAAAACAAGCTTTCATTCCAGAAGATCTTTCAGGTAGAGATTTTGGTTTTGTTTGCCACAGAGTACATTGTAAAGTGCCGCTTGCAACCAACCATCTGATGTGAAAGATATCAACAACATGAAAATGAAGAGTGCTTTAAGCTAGACCCGGAGCTGCCATTCTGTGTGAATGCAAATGCCAGATTTGATAGCCCCAGATTTTAGCCCCAAAGAAGGACCTCACAACAGCTTTTGGAAAGTATTACTGATGTGCTTTCTTAGACAGCCACTTTATCGCTTTTCCCCAGAATATAAGGAAACCCAAGGATATACACCAAAAGCATTACATTAACTGACACCGCTGTTAGTATTCTTAGCAGCAGGCAAAGGACTGAATAAAACGGACAACAAACTCCCATCCAGCTGGTTCCTTTTCAGCTGGTGTAATGTCAGATAGCAAGGGCATAGTGGAAGCTGCCAGACTTAAATCTGTCGCATACGTTTCTCATTTGTATGAATATCTTCTATGAAAAGCTAATCTAGATATTTTGCTGAAGGCTCGTTCTTACAAGGCAGGTATTATACATCAAGCAATTATTAATGTTTCCAGTACTGGGTTCTGATCCAAACTTCCTGACAGCTTTGAAATAATTTGGTAAATTGTGCACCAGATCTTGGAAGAGTAATAGACTGATGATAAAGWAAACAGCTTGGCAAACATTCAGCAGCTAGAAAATTGAGACATGTAAAATGGCACCTTTTCTGATACCCGCATAAGTACTAGTGAGTCCATTTCGCTTCTTCCTGTGGCGATAAAGCCAGATGCTGAAGACCATAAGGATAATCCAACAGGCTGCACCAATTCCCGCAATAAAGGCAGGCTGTTTTACTACATCCGAAATCTGCTGGGCTAAACTGACTTGGTCTTCTGAAGACACGGGGTTTCCATGAGAATCTGTAGAGAAAAGGAAAAAAATGCCCAGTCAATTAGCAAGAGCAATGAACACAGCAAGACAGTGAAAGCTGAAGTACAAAATAGACACTTCAGCCTTCCTCCCTTACAGCTTTGTGAACGCATAAATCCATCCACACAATCATGCTTTCTCACGTACGTAAATGAAAATCACCAAAGAAACACAAATTCAAAATACATTTACAGGGTTTATGTTGAATGGTGAACTTTAATTTAGCATTTCCTGACGTGGGATTTGAATCTTTTACTGCATAGGCTCACATTCACTTTAAAGTGAATTCACTTTGACCTCAATTCAAGAAGACTGAAAATTTAAAACACAAAGAATCAAAGGTATCAAATTATCAATTCTGATATGGATGAGCAGGCTAAAGGGTGACTAGGAAGGAGGTTTGAATTGGTAGAAACCAGCGGTCTCATTACCACTGGAAATGTAACCCTCTTCATAAAATGTTTACTCTTAAAGATTAGATCAAAATAAAGGACAGCTGTTTTTTGCACACAGTTTTTGATTTTTTTTACAGAGGAGGCATCTGTAAGAATCAGCCTTTTGTTCTCCTTCTGCTCTGCTTTTGTTAGAATCTTCCAGGAACATTAGTGAGAATATTCAGTTACTGGGCAATGTTTTCCAACTGTAATGAAGCAGCTCAAAGATAAAATACTGTCTGCTTGATTTTTTACCACCACAGTGACTGTGACTGTGATTACTACACAGAGCAAGGGCAAGAATTTGAAACCTTTACTCAGGGCGGATATTGCTTTACACATTCCACAGCTTAGTCTTTGAAATACCTGTTTTTGTTTTAGTGTAAGTCCGAGTGTTAGTTGTTTTACCACTAGAGAGACTGGCATCRGATTCTGGATCCGAGACTAATGTTTCAAGAAAAAAGGTGCTGTTTACTCACTGTAGAATTATCCTCAAAGAGTTCTATTATTAAATATATACGGATATATGAATAAAATACGTWAGAAACGAAAATCTATCCACTTAAAAAGCAACACTTTTCCCTAAGGACTAACCAGGGGTGAAGTTTTTCTGRTTTTATTTTTTTCATAATAGTACCTCTTCTTTGTTCCAAAATAAGCTTAAATAAGATATAAGCAACCACAAAGCAAACCGAATATGGAATTGCAACAAACTGTGCAAGTAAAACCAAAGGAACTTCCTCTAGAAAAAAAGATACCTTTATGAATGGGAAATGGTTAAATTAATAGCTTTCTTCTCAAGTGCAAAATTCCAGATTTTTTGTTTGCTTGACATCAAAGCCAAATACCTATTTTGTCAAGAAATTGCTCTTTGACAGCTGGCTTATGAAGAATTTTATTTCGTATTTCAAATCCCTTTATCTCCTGTGATCCTAAGTGCACTGCCTAGTCTGAAAGTTCAGTGGGCAGCCTCAGTCTTTGCTTACTAATACACCCTTTGTGTCTGCTGGGTTTATAGATTTCACGCCTATTTGCGCAAGGTTAAGATGAGTTGCTTCAGATTTTATGGAGACGGCCAAGAGAAGTTCCACACAAGCAGCCAGATGGGCTAAAATGTATAGAGTATACTGTGACTAATGAATTAAAACTGTCGCTCTATATCTCATCTTTTGTCTCCTTGCAGCTGAGGCCATATTAAGATATGAAAACTTGCACCATCACTCTGATTTCAAAATGAGTGCACTTGCATTTCCTTTATTTTTAAACTGTTACATTAAATTGTATCTTTTAAAGGGAAAGAAAAAAAAACATGCCTAGAGCACCTGTGGTTGAGAATAAATTTAGAAGAAAGGATATTTTTCCCTTAAAAATACACTCTTAAAGCTAAATAGATAAATAAATAAATGAATAAAACAAAGAGTGAGAACAACAGAACTGGGAAAATTTCACAAACTCAAAGCCAAATGAGAATGTTGTATAAACTCATGTTAACAATATAGCCATACACAAGAATGTGACTGTATTATATTTTGTGTACAGAAACATTTTGCAGTGCTCCACCAATACGTGTATCAAGATTACAAAATACTGAAGAACCTCTCTGAACATTTATTTTCCTAAGCTTTAGTTAAGATGGTGCTATTTTGCTGTCCCTTCCAAGYATATGACCAGCAAAATAATCTTTTTTTTTAGGAACCGGACTTGGGCCACATGGTATATGAATGGACTGCTAGGGTCATTACATTAGCTGGTATTTATTTACACAGACGGTAAGCAGAAAAATGTATGTGTGTTTGTGTATGGTCATATAAACAGCATCATAGAAAATCGCATGGAAGAGCCAATATTTGACCCATCTCCTGCTCCTCTTTTAGTTTAAAAATCGAAATATAGCTAAATAAAAAGCAAAGGGAATTAAATCTAGTGAATCTTTATTGCTAAAAATTTCAATATGCAATATTCAAGAAGCTTTCCTTTGAGAAAGATATCTTCATCCTTTGCAAAAGTCCAGGGAATTGTGTCAGGCAAAAACACTCTTGGTCCTAAAAAGTGCTTTTTCTTCTTCCCAAGAAATTTCTGGAAGCCTTTGACTGAGATATAAAGAGTTCATAATCAAGATTCCTGTTCCTGCTCGCACTCCTCAGGGAAACATGCCAAAATAATAAGTGAACATAAACACTCAAAGGCATCTTAGCTGCCAGAGCAGCAGCCACAACATAYAATGTACTTGAAAATGCCTCGGAGTTGCTGGAGCAGGCGGATCGCTACTCCCTGAAACCAGCATGTTAGCACAGTGACTCATCCCGTTCTCTTCTACCCCAAGATTAGAGAGTTCTTTTATCACAGATAACTTGCTGTGCCTGTCGTACACAGGGTACCGCACCGGTCTCGAAGCTCCAAGTTCCAAACTCAATAAAAGCTTACAGAAATTTATATCGAACGGAATGGAGTTCTCCAATTTAAAAAACACTTGCAAGTAATAATGTAAAAATCAATGTTAAACTGATTKAATACAAAGTTAAAACACAATTCAGGCTGGAATGCCAAATATTCAAAAGAGAWAGGAACTTCCAGGTTCACAGGGGTGCAGGCAACCCTAACTTTGCCCTGTAGGTGTACCCACTAGGGCATGCCGTTTCCCATAKGCCTGCCTTTCTTCTTCAGTACACAAAACCTATGCAAATGTATGAAATGATCTAGGTCTCGTGGAGATTGATAGTTCCAGCAWTTCTAAACTTGCAAAACACTTCAGATTTGTAACATACTCACTGAATCASAGAATGGTTGAGGTTGGGAGGGACCTCTAGAGATTATCCAATCCAACCCCCCTGTTCAAGCAGGGAGATGTCTGAGTTTTCCTTGATTATATGTGCAAGATGCAATATGAAAACTATTTGGTAAAACACTACCAGCTTGAGCATAAACTGTTTTGTCTCCTTTCTAGTTGTACACAGTTCCATAACTGGAAAAACACCATTTTAGCACTTCAATTTTGCGACACACAGTTCGTGAGGGGACAGCATCAAGCTGGTTTGAAAAGGGCTTGCTGTGAGAAAAAACAGCCATTGGCAGGCCACAGGAGAAAGAAAAATATCAACAAAAAAACCTTACAACTATTGCATTGTAGAGGTACTTGAGGGGTTGAAAGAATAACATCTCCCTAAAGGCAGGCACAAATCACAAGTTCACAAATCATATCTAGAGGAAGTGATTAGAATAACAAAGATTCAATGAGACTTGTGTTTTGTACACTTGAGACACCCACTAGTTGAATAATGCACTCAAGATTTATAATTATTTTACAGACATCTCTTAAAAATAAATGCATAAATATATTCATACAAATTATTTGTTTATGAGTAACATTAACTGCAGAGCTGTCATAAGCAGCATGCMATCGCTGGCAAAACTAAGACTAGAGAACAGGAAATATTACTTAGTTCTGATAGTCTCAACTTTCTATACAGGGCAGTTTYGCAAACAGTGTCCTGAAGCTACATATCATAATAAGACAAAAGTCATGACAAATTTCTCACTACCATTTTATCTCCACTGAACAATATTATAAATGTAAAGACTTCCAGTGAGCTATGGTGTGTTCTCATGAAATAAATATTTTTGTCTTAACACCAGAGGTTTTGCAATCTTTTGCTACACAAAATATCTAGTTTTGTCTTAAAAATAAGCAAAAATGGGTTTCCAGCCCTTGCAGTTTCAGAGAAAGATGTAAGGASTGGCTCAAAACTAAAAAGAAAATCTAAAAGCCCCAGACATAGTGTTTTAATCAAGATACCMAATTTTGTAGTGGCTCTCATGATTTTAAGTGGTGAAATATGATTATTGTATGACAGGGGAGTATATGGTTGGCCTCTCCCAGGTGGKAGACACCGCAAGCTTGAGGCTCTACTGCAGCTCCATGAGCTGCTTCAGGTGCACTGAGACACGGAAAGGAGCGAGGTTTGAGCTCGCGATTTGTGCCTGCCTCAGAACCGGGCTGGGCGTGCACACCAGGTCAGCGAGCAGAGCTCAGCTGACGTGTGGGGCAGCGATCGCATGGCTCCGCTCTGAGCTCTGGATGCAGCTCTTCTTGGGATGTTCCTCAGCCAGCCACAAGCTAGCCTTGCATTTTCATTAATGAAATCATATTTGGAGGAGATGGACCTTTGCTTTGTATGAAAAGCTGCCAGTATATCCCATTTGCACACTTGTACTTCTTAATTCAATAAAAAAAGCATTGTGCTAATTCAGGCACCAAGAGAAGACTTCTGGAAGGAAAAGTTGGGATCAAAGAAAGAAATGCAGGATCTTGAAATCACCTGTGGCAAAAACACAGCTCACTGAGCACGCAGATCCTTCCCCTCCCTAGCCTCCCTCCCCTCTCTCTGTGACRTTTGATTTATCACCTGTGGAAAGTGCCAGCCGACATCAACCAATCCACTTCTGTCTGGAGAGGGGCTGCCAGCACGTGCAGCGCCTGCTCCGCTTCTGCGCTGGGGAAGTGACTCTGTGGGGCCCTGGGAGAGCTGGGAGCAGAGGGGAGGGAACRCGAGGCGCTCGCAGCTCGGCGTTTGAGCCGCTCGGTGCTGCTCAAGTGTGCTCCTCTCAGTTCAAGCACTAGCTTAAGCCGCCTCCTGCGGCTCCCCGAAGCAAAGYGGCCCTGCCTGGAGCCTCCTGCGTGCTGCTTCTTGCGGCATGGATCCCCATGTGCCCCCCAACTCCAGCAACTCCAGAAAAGGAAGTTGAGGGGAAGACGGGGACTGGCGAGYTGTACCAGTCATACCTATGCAGGGCCCAGGGGCAAAGCCAGGCCCAGCTTGGCTCAGGGGGTTCAGGGGCTTCAGGTTAGCCCCGAGAAGCACGATCTCACTGCCCACTGCCACCGTCCCCGGCTCGTGCACCTTGCAAAACATGGGCTTGATGCCCTCTCAAGGGCGGGCAGATGCAATGGTTTGATCAATGGCCTGTCAAAACTCCAACAACCATCCAAGAAACTTCACAGTGCTACAGGGATGATGCACAACTGTATCTGCAAGAGGGTGACAGAGGRCTATGCCCTAAAAGTATCGGAAAGCCTTAAGGGCAAGGTTTTGCTATGTTTTAACACTTTCGGAGACTATATCTCCCTATTGCTTACTGCATATGCAGTAGTCATCCTACATTGAGAATTCAAGTGTTAGTTATTGATATAATCAGTTGTAAGAGTTTTGCCAGTTCTTTACTGTGTCACACTTAGTGGTTAAACAAAGGTCGCTAATATCAGACCTTAATGTACTAGTCCTAAGGTACTAGTGCAAGATAGGTACACTGGAAAATACAATCTGGAACAAAGACACTCTCAAAGGCAACACTGAACATCTGAATTATTTAGTGCCATTTTAAAAAATGCCTTTATATTTAAATGTCTAAGTTTCAATGAAAATTCTTTCACTTGTACAGTACTAAAAAATGCATTAGAATAAGACGTGCAAAGACTAGGAATTTGACTTCTATTGGCTTTTACAGAATGATATCATGCCAGCACATCCAAACACCCTCTGACTCATGCAATCACTTCATGCTTTCCAGTGTAGTGTCAATAAAGGCCAGCAACCCAGGAGCAGGCAAAAGGTCCTGCTCTGATATAGAGTCTGATTTGCTCCTTTTTCCACTTACCAAACGCCGAACAGATTAAGTGGCATTATAAATTTCTCCCCTACAATTAATATTTGTTTATCACTGAAAAAAGACAAAAGTGTGGTTACCAAGTCTTTGGTTTTGAAAATCGTTTCACCATTGTTTTACACTTCCCTGATTTAAAGCTTTCAAAATCTAAGCTGTATGGAAAGGGAATGGAAGCTGCCTTAGAAAAGAACATTCAAATAAATCCAATTGTTTTTTACATATATTATTGAAGTACAGTGTAAGAKGTATGCAATTTTGTAAGAACATCTCTCTTTATGTAAATGGGAATCATATGYGTCTAAGTATGTTGAAATGACCTTCATTTTAATAGTCAAGGCAATGTACACGTAATTTTGCAGAGAATATAACCATCTTTTTCTTCACATAGACTTCTAAATACAAAAACTAGAGTAACTAGGAATATATGTTGATGACTTAATGATAGAACGGGACACAAAGCTTCAAAGCAACATGCAGAGTTTGCTTTTTGACTTGAAAACACAGATTATATGCTCTAATGATAAGGTACTACTGTAATGAAGAGGCCTACAGGAAATGCAATCTCATTCTTCTGGTGGCCAAGAGCAAAGATGCATTTCTCCCTGATTCATCCAGAAGCAATGCCACTGATCTGCACTTGTGACAGAGATGTTTGGTTGAATTTAGGAGATCAAAATTACTGTAAATCATCTGCATACTTCTTGTCCCTGTTCTACATTTCTTTACTAGCTTTCTCCTATAATTGATGCTTATTTTACAGAATTTTAGCACACTCCTGTTTTTTTTTTTGCCTTCATAAAGAAAAATCTAATCACAACAAATTACATCCCTGAAGTGAGCCAAGACTTAAGTGATCCATATTCCTTTATATGATWTTTTTTGCACCATTCTTGATGTTAAAAAAAAATACTTTGAAAAATCAACAACTGAAAAAGCAGTGCTGAATTGGGAGATACTGATCTTGTCTTTAGAATTCAGTCCTAACACAATATGAAGCCAGCAATGCCAAATCATGCTAATCCAGACATCAAGTGACTCTATCCATGCCACTGGTCTTGAAAATATTTCTGGTTCCACAGAAGACTAAAGCAAACAAAGCAAAGGTCACTGAAATCAATAGGTAGGATTACTAGCAGGCTTACCTAATTGGATAAACTGTGGATCACTTTTCACTCCAGGTCCTGCTCCGGTACTTGCTGCCACTTCCACGCTGTATCGAATGCCAGGAACTAGGGAGGGGATGACTACGGAAAAGGTGGTGCCATCCACTGTCCTGTTTATATGGTATCGACTTTCATTGCCAAGGCACCAGACCTGCAGGGCAGCGAAGCATACTGTGTAAGTAAACGTTTCAAACATAACACTGAAAGGGTTACGGGATGGAAGGGTGACACAATTCCCTTCTGYTGGATCAAGGGAGGAAGAATTTGTCACTGCTAAAATCTGCTGCCACGGATCACTGTTCTAGGCACTGTGTGAATGCTAAAAAGATACTTTTTGTTGCAAAAAGCAGCTCAAACCATTAGAATTATTTGATGGGTTTSTCCTAATACACTTACAGCTCAACCCATGACATGAGCGTTAATAAAAATAAAAGCATTTGTAACAGTGAACAAATAAGGTAAGCCTCTTAGCCAAAAATCATTCCCATAAACAACAGAGTAAGAGCATGCCGTTAAATGAATTTGCAATTCTCGTGTCCAAGAATAATCCATCAAGCAACCCTTTCTTCACTCAAGTGCAAGGACAAGTCTTTCACCACATGACTTCACCACCACAGAATCRATATTACACTGAAATCACAAAGTTTTCCTTTTCCATTTTTTTTTTTTTTTCAGAACAGTGGCTGGTGGCAAGGGTTGAGTAATATGCCATCTCCTTTGGAGAAGCACCAACGTGCTGTTAGATCTCATCTCCCATCTTTCGGATGAGATCAGGACCCATCTAAAGGCTTCAATTCACCATTTTACAGATGACCTCAGTGATATTAAATGACTGGCAGAAACAATCTGATGAGGTTTTGCCTTGTACAGCAAATGCTTTTAAAAGTACAGTTGAACTCCCAACTGCTATTAAAGGTGAAGTAGCAGCTAATCTGGGTCCGCTGAAAATTTGATGAAGCTGCGTTAATTTATTTTTTATTCCCTTTCCACAAATGTATTACTCCASCATGGACATTTATCCAGAGAGTGAAATTAGTTAAATTCAGCACTTTCTCTGTGAAGAAAAGATCTTTCCTGGGAACACTGGCATTTCTGAATCAGTGCTGATTGTACCCAGGAGGGAAGGCGCTGACATATGAAGCTCTTAAAAGATTTACTACCCAGGTATCTGTTCTTAGTCCCTCGTGCCATTTTGCTGCTGTGGAGATTACCAGCTGAAAGAGCTAGAGATTCACTTTTAAAGCACAGAGCAATTGGTAGGGCACTTTTGGGGGAGTCCTTTCTGTTTGCATACTGTAGGCTTGCTTTATTTCATCTTCAGGACACTGCAGGGCTGTTTTTCATTTTGTGCAAGCCATGGACTGAAAGAAGGCTAATGGGACRGTGTGAGGATCTGAAATGCTTTTTAAATCTCTTTAAAAAAAATGTCAGTTTAGCAAATACTTAACTACTTTTGAAAAGCTGGTCAAAGCACACCAAGAAAACAGAAGAGAATCTCCATTTTATATTCCAATGTTAAATGCATATTTTTTCGGTCATTAGCAATAGTAGTAGAACCATTATTATTGCAATTATATTGTCATTATCACAGAATCACAGAATGGCTGAGGTTGGAAGGGACCTCTAGAGATCAYCTAGTCCAACCCCCCTGCTCCRGCAGGGACACCCAGAGCAYGGGGCACAGGGTCACATCCCTCTAATGATGTTTCTTGAGGGGAATCATTCTTCCTCTTCAGTTCAAGGTCTGCCTTTTTATGAAATATCATTGTGAATATATATATTTTTTTTTTTCCAAATGCACTATATACCTAAAATGAAGCCACAAACTGATTCTGTAGCAGTCAATCAGTTTCTGAAGATGTTTTATTATTCAAAATTACCCAAGAAGCTTAGTGATCTCTCCCCTTTCCTATTTCTAGTGAGAGTRAAAAATGGCTAGGTATAAATATCTATATAACAGTATCTTACCTCAAAAGAATAGCCAAGATCAGCAATACCAATTTGCAAGAGACAGAAGCAGCGCATCCTGCCACTCAGTGGCTGGAAAGCAGACTTGACATCCACGACTAGACATGTAAAGGGTCTGAAGCTTGCTTAGGAAAAAGCAGCTTCATTCATTTTGCCATGTAGCTTACCTTAAAGCTAAGAATAAATGCAGTATCTGTTGCTAAATGCATGTCAAATAATGAATATTCTATACTTCCAATATGTTAAAAATATATAGCAAAACAAGAGCTGTGYTTATGTAAAAGAAATACTTCTCTACATTAAATATACTTAATTTTACACAAACACATTCTTTATTGGAAAGTTTTGTTTGTTTTAACTGTCCCAGCTACATATAATTTACCCAGACCATAACACTGTTAATAATTATGCTTGAGGTTTTCAACTCATTAAGCCTGTTTACACTTACTACCTCAGTCACAGATTCTCAAGCAGGTACTTTTCCCTCTCAGCTTATGTATGCATTTCTCAATTTACAACGAAGGTAAGAAGGTAGTTATTTTAATTATGAGTCTTGACCTCGTGCTTTGATTTATGCAGATTTCTTTCTTTCTAGTTGCAGAACTGCATAGTCCAAGCAGTAATTTTCCCTCCATGCTTTAACCAGTAGATGGAGCCAAGCGACCACAAACCCCTTATCCRTCAATCCCTCGCTATATTGCCAGGKTATAGGAGGGCCCRTTACCTTATACTCCTGAACCATTCCRTTCCGGTTATCCTCCGGGGGTGGCTGCCAGGTGACCACAATCGCAGTCCCRTTCCCGTCGTTTTTAGTGACTGACACACTTTGTGGTGGAGCACTAGGAGCTGCTCAGGAGGGARAAATCAAAACGTTACGTCTGTCAAGAGCAGTGGCCACCCTGTGCACCTCTTTTCACTCCGCACCCTTCATTAACTGCAGTTATTGTCCATGAGCAAATATGATGCACAAGGAAGGGATGTGAACCTACAGCCAGGCCCTGAGTTCCGCTGTTCTCTTTCTATTACAGACTGGAAAAGTCACTGAGGTCACAAGATTTGCCCAAACTCAGGTGCCCTTTACCTGAATGCCAGAATTTTCAAGCCACGAACTCCTCACTGGTCTAAATCAGCTCACCCAGGAGCCACAGCCTTGAAAAGTACAGCCTGTAAGCTGACCCTGATGGAATGCTAAACCTCAGTTCCTCTGCTGTGCAAGGGATATTAAATAACACAGGCCGACTAAAATCAAGGCAAAAAAAGCAATATCATTAACATTTTTTTTCTTTTGAATTTTAAACCATTTTGCTAAAACTAGATGCTTAAATGATGCTTAGGATGAATACGTTTAAGCACAATGCTAGAAGCACGCACAGGGCTAATTTAAGCTCGAGCTAAAGAGGCTGTCTACTGGGGAGGGAGAGGGAAGGGAAAAGGTATCACACCCCAACAGATGCACTGAAATCCCCGCTCAGAGGCTCCGGCCATCTCGCATACCTATTATGCCTGAGCTACCAGAAGAGCCACGACAAAAGGAACGGCTTTATGAACCTTCCCTTTTTAGCACATGTATGAGATGGAAATACATAATTTAGTCCACTCTTTCTGCTGCCTTCATTCATCTTTTCATTTTGAACTAGTGATTGATCCAGATATAAAAGCCTCCTTTTTTTAAAAAAAATGTGGTTTCCATTCCCCCAGCTACAGCGCTTTGATGATTTCTGTGGTGTCTGCTATCTACTCAAGATAGTGATTAGTAAGTGTCTGAATCTGACAGAAGTCACTTGTGACCAGACCATGAACTCAGTGGGGAGGAGCGCACACAACGCCCCAGATAAAAAGCACATTTCCCATTGTGTGTCAGATGGGGAGGGGGGCTGTACATCCCTCTCTCTCTGCRTCTCTCGTGCCTCCTTCTGAATATTTACTCCCGTGTCACCAAACAAGTCAGAGGCTCCTCCGCCRCAGACTGTTGCTCCCCTGCAGCCCCCACTTCAAATGAAATCAAACAGCGAACAGATCAGAGCAAAACAGGCCGGGATACTACTTCAAAAAGGCGAGATGAAGGCAGCCTTGCTCCTACTTGCCTTCTTCGAGGGTTTTGGCAAATTTCACTTCACTGTCTGCTCCTTGAAACTCGTTGAAGAAAGGCCGGGCCTTGATTTCATAGTTAACACCTTTCTTCAGCTCTGGAATGATAGCACTGTTTTTGGTTGGAGTCCTCACTTCAAAAATCAGCCATTCTGAATCTCCATAGGACGCTGGCGTAGGCCGGTACAGAATTTTATATCCTTGGATATACTGCGATTGCTGGTCCACCTGGCAAAACAGCAGAAACATGCTTTAGGACACAAACCAAATTGTTTAACAAACATAAACTGTGAATGCTGTCTGGGACATTATGCATGGTCCTCTATTTTATTTTATTTTATTCTATTCCAGGTAAACAACRTCACCGAACCAGGTAAGAGCTCTGTGCATTACAGCAAATTACAGGCCTGATGCAGAAGCGCATTACCTCTTGTGATACTGGTAGAACGGCACCAGCTCTGGTGATTTTATGACCAACCTTCGCGCTCACCGAACGCTGGRGTGGAAGGAGCTTCCTGAGGGCCCGCACGTGCTCTGCAGAGCAGCGGGCACGAGGGGAAGGGGAGGACGGTGAGGGCAGCGGACCCCTAACCGGGGATGACGAACGCAGAGATCGCACAGGGAAGCCGGCCAGCTCTCCTGAGATGTGGAAGCCCCCCAAAACGCACAACACGAGCAGYGCTTCCTCCTGCAGAAAGGGGTTTAGAAGGGCAGCCAACCGGCACCGTTGGCCTGGCGCTGCCGAGGTTCCCCTCAGGCGAAGGRCAGGTTTCTCCAGGCACTGCCTGCCTGCCTTAGCAGGGGCTGCTCTGCTTTAAGAAGAGGCCCATAAAAATCAACACGGCAGCACAGAAGGGGACTACTCGGATAAGTGGATCAAGCGGTATTTGCTGGTGCTGGCTTTAGGCTTTAGACTGAGGACATATCTTAAATGAGCAATCTCTTGCAAAACGTCCACTAAGCTTCGACGGCTGGATTCYGCTTCTGATAAATAAGAAAGTCCAGCAAAAGAAAGCCTTTTCAAAAAGTGCATCAGATTTTCTCTGTTTTCCAAAATGTCAGGTGGTGATATAATAAAACTGCTTGCTTGCACTTTTCCCCCAAAAAGCAACAGGCTTTATTTTTAATAATCGTGTAAAGAATACACGTGTTAGCTAACGCTGAGGTAATGCTTACTTTTGAAATTGCAGAGAAGCCACAGGCCACCCAAGAGACTGACAAAAACTGGCTGTCTGGAAAAGGTTGCTCTGCAAGTAAAGGTCAAACAAAATTGCGCTAGGAACCTCAGAGATGTTATTAGTTAAAACACGGGCCTGCCTGCTGCAGGTGGCCCTCCTGCAGGTGACAGGGTAATTAGTGCGCAACACAGCACAGATTGTTATTTGTATTCTTGCAGCAACAAGGAGCCCTGGTCATGGACGAGGACTCCTTCGGGCTAGGCAARTGCTTTGAAAGATGGTCGGTCTGCCATCACCTGGTGGGGTCTTTGCTCCCCCCAGCTCTCTCCTATGCGCTTCTGCAGACAGCAGCTCTGCAAAGACCTCCAAGCTCCTTCGGGATTTGTTGCCACACTCTTTTTTTCTTCATTCTGCATTCTGTTTTGAAGCCCTTTGAATTCTTATCATTTATTATTTTGTCTCTCCTGTGTACTTCCTCTTCACTTCTTTCTATTCCAAAATATTTTCCACTCTAAGCCATTTCTAATTCTTTCTTTCAATGAGACATCAGCATGGTAAGCTTTCTTCAACCTGTTTCATGCATGTTCCTATTCCCTCACTTCAGGACTCCCGCAGTATCCTTTCCTCACTCTCTCCTTTCCTCTCCTGCCACATTCTCCATATGTCCAGTTTCCTGCTTCCTCCTGTTACAGCCAACCTCCAAAGACCCCAAAGGACTGTTTGCCATTTTCCTCTCCTCCCTGCACTCCATATATTCAATGCATCTTGGAAAGAGGTATAGGTTCAGATGAAACTGTGGAGCTGTGGGTGTATTTTTCAGTGTGCATGTAGGATGGAGGTAACACTTTCTAGCAGAATTATATGCTATATCCCTCCCCACAATGACTGACAGATGGGAAAATGTGGATGTGATCTCAAAAACGTTAGAGAAGTGAAACAGTTCCTGCACTGAAAGCAGTGCAAAAGCCTCAAACTTTAGCTTCTAGAGGAGGACTCTGAAACTCTCACTAGACCGTAAGCAGTGCTACCTACACAGACACAGAATGTTGAAAAGTCATGGAAATTTAATGATGTAAGTTAGCAAAGTCCAAGGAGTACTTATTTCCAAAGGAAAAACAAAACAAAAATTTGCAAGTACACAAACTCCACAGCTTCGTATAGTACACACAGGGGCAATGCAGCAACGCATATAACCATCTATACTTACAGTCCAATGAACTTCTATTGAGGATGAAGAAAGGATCGTAGGGTTGTGTAGATGCAGTACCACATCCCCCAGTTCTCTCTGGACCTGCTTGTGATCCACACCTTGACTTGTTGGAGGAATATCTGTAAGAATTTAAGATTCCAGATTTGAAAAAAATATATATGCAGATATAAACAAGTACATCATAAAATCATACTATAATCAGTATATGATKCTATAATCAGTAGAGTTTACCCTGAGTACCTTCCAAATATGTGAGAAGCAACTACTTGAAGTGTTTTCTTGAGCAAATCACCAACGTTTGGTAAGTACTCAACTGATACACTGCACTTCCTTTAAAATAAAGAAATAGGAGACAAATACTGGATAAAATGAAACAACTACTCAAGGATATCTATGGTAACTGACTACGGCTGCATCTCTTTCCTGCAGGGAGGAAAAAACTTTTTACTGCTGAGTTAAAATTTCAAGAGACCAGGAAACCTACAATGATGGGCAAAAGCAGAAGCTGTGTTTCCAAATACACTCATAGACAATTTAATGTGATATTTTTAATTTTTTTTTTTTTTTTAAAAAAAAGTGTAACAGCAGAAGAGAAAGCTACTGCCTCTCTGGTGGCAAATGTGTCCTGTAAACAGGAGAGAGCCCACAGTTGCTCTCTCACTCTCCCACTATTTGGGTTTGGCAGCTTATAGCTGAAAGAATTGTTCATACACATGAAGGAGAATTTCCCCTCAAAATATTCAGTGGTTTGGGCCTGCACAATGGAAACACACTTTCTGCATGCAGAGCTCTTATGCAGAAAGCATACTTAACTGAAATGGAATGACTGTCCTAGACATCTATAAAATTTATAGGGCAATCACTAATAGAGTGGCTAAAATATATATGTACTATGGACAGCAGAGTAGACATACTTTCTATATTGATTTCACATGTCTCCCTTTGATCTCCTCATTTGAAACAAATACCATCCTGACAACAGTTAAAATCACAGACTGGGAAATTCATGAAAAGTACTGAAAGTCTTTTTTTTTTTACAACCCCAGATACAGAGTAATGGAGTCATGCATTGCATGCACTTTGCTCTAGCCTACTTTTTCCCTGTCTGACCTCCTCCAGTGATTAGGCAAGGTCAGGAAATCTTCAGTGTTTCTGGTCTCTGAAGTACTTAATAAGACCATGGCAATTTCCATACCTAYCTGCTCACAGAAACAGTGTATGTATTTATCTACAACAACAATTACTGTAGTAAGTCATTGCAGGTGTGTAAACTGTCTGGATAGTACAGCAGATGAAACATATTAAATGAAAGTACGGTAGTTGTTAAGCATGCTTTATGACATGATGGTTATATTTTCAGTTTACCAGTTTATGCCTAAAAAATGATAAAAAAAAAGTTTGGCTTCATTAAAAATAACAGCACAGAGACACACTTCTTTTTGAGAAATATGGCTCCCATTTTGAGAATAGAAAGCCCAACCTACTTGTAGTCTTRTCATACAACTCATGCAAGAACATAATCACAAGATATTTAAAGTTAAAGAAACAAAGGGAGGTTACCACACAGATACTGGGTGACAAATCTGTTGTTTTTTTGTTTGTTTGTTTTTTAGAAATGAGCACAGGGAAAGAAAAAAACCCAAACCTTAGAGTCTGTTGTATCCACATGRCACATGCTCTGTGAAATGGTCCATATTTAATTGCATTTTGCTTCCCCCAGTCTGATAGTCTTAAAGATAAAAACTTTTGTTTGGGGGTTGCCTACAACTCTATTCTTTCTACTTAAAATGCAACAGAAAAGCCAGTTGAGTAAGTCGTGATATCTTCTGTACTAGCCACAAGAGATGAGTCATTAACACTATTAAATGGTAAAACAATTAACAGGCTCAGTCATTTGCACATCTGTTCTATGCAATGCCTATTATCTATCCTGTATTTTCTTGTTTAGCTCTAGGCTTCTGGGACCAGGACTGTCCTTTAACAACTACTTGGGCATGTTGTGATTGTTGGTAAAGGTGAAGGACGAGGTTGCTCGTTTGGACACGCATTTAGTAGAAGAAGGCAAAGCCCTGTGAATGAAAAGTTAAGTGGGAAACTACACCCAGCTTGGCTAGAGCACAGCTAATTATATAGAACTGAAATGGGCTCAGAAGAAGAGCAGAAATGCTTTAAAAAACTTATCTTCTCATAACATTCTTACTACTGATGGAAATTTTACCTATGGGCAGTTAATTCCTTGCTTAGGCTTTGGGTGGTTCTTGATTCTTCAGGTCCAGCAGCTGCCCAAAGGCCCACTGAATCTCTCCCTGCCATTACAAACCATCCCATCCTGGGCAGCAGCAGGATATTRCCCCTCATCCTCCATTTATCAGAGTCAGGCCAATGACCACTTCCTCTGGGACATGCAGACCTTATATTGCATCTCATCTCTAAGCATGAAGCCACACTGGATGAGAAACTGACTAATAACATAGCAGCACTCACTATGTGGTGTGTGTATTCCCAGGAATAYACACATCACTGAAAAGCAATTAAATCTGTTCCTGCCAATAGACCCAGAAACTTATGGGATCCCCACTTTCTCTATGACCATGGCTCTACTGACCATATATTTAGGGAAATTGCCACCCTACAGGAGACTAGCAGAGTGTGTAGTGGGAAACTATTCACTCCCCATTAGAGACAGGAAAGACTTGAGTTCAAACTGACTTCAGAACAAATAAAAAGTCACTAACTGAAAAAAAAAGCTTTGTTTTCCTTCAAGAACTTCCTTTCAAAAACAAACATGTACTTACTTATCCAAACAGAGAAATAAACATACAACAGAGATGCTCTTTATTAGTGAATGGGTCTAATTCTACTGTTAAGTAGGGAAAGCAGAAAAAAAAAAAAAAAAGGAGGGAGAGATGATCTCTATTACTTTTAATTAAAAAAACAAAATAGCATGTTCAATTTATTCTCTACTTGTTCTTAAGAATCTAAGTGTTCATACCAGAAAAAGACGGAGGCTGTGAACTTGCACTGCATTAACCCCTGTACACTGCCATAACTGCAATTTATTTTCGATATTGAACACAAATTGATTATAAATTTTACACGGTTGGATTCTGGAAGAGCGACGGTAGCTTAAAGCTCATTTCTGCTATTATCCCACACTTTCAGAGCAACGCAGRAGCTCAGACTGTACTACCCATCAAAGGTCTCTTCCCCAGTATTCTGCTTTCACTTTTTCAYACTGCAATACTTTTAACATATTGGCAAAAACCTTTTATTTACTGTCCTCCAAATCTTATTATTTTTTCTCATTCTTCATGAAGCAGAAGCTCCTTAAAACTATGTGCTGTTCTTCTCTCAGTCTGAATCTTAGGGATCTCCAGAGATACCAGTGAATTCTGAGTTGTGTAAGAACTTCAAAAATCTGAGATTACTTTGGTTCTTACAAAAAAAAAAAAAAAAGACGTAACTGTCTTTTGGTAAGAAACGCTAGAGTTCCCTTAGGCAATGCCATGGGCCATCTAAGTAGTTTTAAGATCTTTGTTACACAGAAATCAAGCCTGAATACTGTGTTTTACTATCTAGTACACACTACAGCATGCGTAGATAGGTGGATGAAAGCCAGAGGAATTCCTGCCTCCAGTGTTGCTTAGTCCGTTTGTACCCAAAATATTCAACATTTAAAGCTTACCTTGAGTTTTCACTGGATCAGATATTTGGCTAGGGTCACTAAGTCCATAGGCATTAGCTGCCCTCACAAGGAATAGATAAATTGCATTAGGTTTTAGGCCTTTAACTGCAAAACTCTCTGTTTTCACATTTTCAGCTACAGTTTGCCAGCTGCTACCAGATGCATGGCTAAGGACAAAACACAACAGCAGGTTAGCATGTGTTGCTCTCTAGCAACATATTATATATATAGCACAAGTATAGCAAGATCATGTAAGTCTCATGTACCTGAAGGCCTCAATTATGTAAGAGGTTGGAGTTGCACCTGAATTCAAATTAGGTTGCCATGACAATGTTACAGTATTTCTGCTGACATCTGTAACCTCAGGTTTTGATGGAGCACTAGGAATCAAGTTTGGGTCAGTGGGTCTCGGCGGTTGCACTGGGACTCCAAATTCTAACAAAAGAGAGAGAAAGGCAATGTATAGACAGGAAGCAGCTGTGAACTGAATGCTGTTCACATCCGCATCTGCTCTGACAATTTATGGCAGTGTCAGATAACTCCTAAATTTCAATTTCTGATTTTCTTTTATGTATTTTCTCCATGCAGAGCAACCCTAATTGATTTACCTTGGACCTCTATGTAAGCACTCCATGTAGCTTCGCCACTTGGGGTTGAAGCAATGCAGGTGTACCGACCACTGTCGCCCAGCTGAGTGTGAAAAGAGAAGAATAAATATTTGAAACAATCCRGCACTCAGTGGGCTAGAAAAGTAAYTACAGACCTGCGCACTCCCCCATGAATATGGATAAACACATTAGAATGCAGAAACTTTGAACCAGAAACTTCTTACGGTAAGTGTATGTTTTCACACGCTATAGAAGGAAAAGGGATACATATTTTTGAACATTCTTTAAAGGGCTGAAAGTGCTGCAGATGCTAATTAAATAGTTCCCATTCTCTAAAGAACAAAATGAAGGCCAAACCTTGCAGCATTTATTCCATGCCCTGCAGAGCTCTTTTTCTCTTTTCAAATAAATTGAGAAGGAACTCAGATGACAAGGCCCCACGCAACCCTCAACCTTCTGCCTAAGTGATGCCTAGGGATTTGTCTGGGCTGCAACTCTGGAGAGAATGTCATCCTTAAAGAAAGCTTAAATATTGCACAGGGCACATACTGGGTTCTCTCTGCTAGTATAAATTTCACTCTACAGGAGACCCAATAAAGGATCTCCATATGCTATTCTCATCCATTTCTGAATGCTGGATTATTTGTCCATATGTGACTTAATCACCTTTCAAAAGAGGGATTTTTTTTTTTTTTTGCCAAGAAATGCTACTCTCCTGAGGTCTCACTCTCAAGAGATGAGCTAAAAGGAAGGCCTCACAAATCAGAGGTTCAAACTCTATGACAGGGTAACTTGTAATCGGTAATAAGGCTACTCTAGGGAACAGAGCAAAGTCACATATTTGGCTTAATTTTAAGAATGAGTAGGTCTCAAATCTTTTCTGCGATCTCAAATCACAGAAAAGATAGAAGAGAATAGCCAGTATGCTAAAATTAACTTTTTAAAACATTTTACACTTAGGACAGCATCACTAGGAATACCAATCAGGTCTTTTAGTCCAGTTCCTCACGGAAGTCATTTATTGATAGGTGCTTAATCATTTTTAAATATGCTTAAACTGCCAAGTAAATACATTTAGCATTTAAAAATTGCTTCTAAAAACCTGTGTAGGCTGGTCTATTACTGCAGTAGCAAAGGTGTGTTGAACTGAAGGATGCTGGATAAAGGTATGTTGGAAATAATTACATCACTTTTATCTTTGAGTAATGAAGCCAAAATCATTCAATGATTCATCTTACTCACATACAAGCTTTGCTTCCCCTTCATGTTTTAAGTACCAAATAATTCCCTTAATTAATACTTCTTAGAATTTTTTTTTCCTTACAAAACCTGAAATAATGTGCCGTGGGCTGAAGAAGCCAAGATGTTAAGCATAAAGAATGAACTATCTGAAAGCACAAAGTACCAAACTGAAACATTTTAATGCAATTACTTAACATTTCATTAATTCTTAAAGTAGCATGTGCTATGTTATAAGTGCCCGGGGAAAGAAAGAAAAAAAAAAAAAAATCAGGACAAACAGCAATAAAAGCCAGCTCAGAAGGCAGAGCTTGTCAGTTCAAGTTACCTTGGCGTATCGGATCTGTAACGCTCCTGTCTCTAACTGCTTGATGCGCGAGTCCTGGGTAGACAGCAGAGCCCCATCCTTTTTCCAGAGGATAGTGGGCATTAAACTGCCCGTGGCTACACAGTTCAGTACTAAAGTACCATCCACAGCTACAGTCTGATTCACAGGACCCTGTCGAATGACAGGGGGAGGCCGGTCTGCGATCACTGCCAGGAGAAACAACAAGAAATGGATTTCTGCAACTGGAAGCAATTTTTTAATCATCTAAGCAACTGCAGTTGCTTGAGGCTTTGAAACAAACTAAAGATAATTAAGAAAGTAATTAAAGTTGGAGGTATGCGTTATGCGGGGCAGGGTGCATTAATATGATGCACAGCTACAGGATTTTTCATGATACACAACACAGGATTTTCATAAAGGAAAGACTGGTCATCTATTTGCTAGATAYTCTTTAAATTCCTGGGTCTTTATAAAATGATAAGGAAATATATGATTTATCAAGTGATGAAGCAAGGACATCCCTATTTCTTTGTAAAAGCAGAGATTTCACTTTGTTCAGCTCCTATCACATAGCAGGTCTGTATACCAGGGTTTCTACTCACTGCACTTAAAGACAGACAAGGAGGAAAGCAGGCAGGGGACAATTCTTTCCTTGTGTATCATCATGAACTCATCCTTGTGCTGATTCCTAATTGAGAGATGCCCAGCAGTAGGCCAGAATAAACATAAAGCTGACAAATAGGACCCTATTAGATTTTTTTCACTTAAGAACGACTTTTCCAGTAATTTCTAACTTGCAGCTATACAATGGCTTAATCTATGCAAGGTCAAAATCTCAAGGAGAATTTCACATTTTTTGCATTAATTTTAATGTATCTTTTGCCCTACAAAAATTAAATGCATGTGATGAATTACGATGAATTACTGAATAACTAGAAAGGTACAAAGCAGTGTCAGTGTTCACAGCCACAGGAATGACTGCCTACTCACTTATTTTTATCAGTGAGTAATTAGTAAAGAAGTAAAAGACATTTTATTGTACTTCAGTTATCTCCCCTATCTTTGTCATTCAACATAGCATGGATCTGAAAATAGTCCTAACTTCACATGACAAGTATCTGCTTAGTAGTATTAACTGTCGCACCACAGCAACTTAAACTTTGGTTTCATAGCTGAAATATAAAACTGAATTCCTGATCATCTGCGAACATTAAGTATTTCTAGATTACTTTTTGTAAGAGGGGAGTGTTAACAGTGTATTTTTTGGTTAAATTCCAAATTTTGTAATTTCATTTGCATGCTTAAATGAAACTGTACTTTCAATTTCATAATTTATCCTTTACTTCTTGTCTCAACGTGTTGCAATGCATTGCAGTGCATGTCTGTTAGGTCCCTGCCTTTCTCTTCAGAGACAGCCAAAACAAATCACACACAGTTTGTATTTAGCTTGTTGAGTTTGCAAAGAGCTTTGCAGTTGTCAATCAGAACACGTTCCACACAAAATTTGCTTTTAATTTTCCAAGCAGTGCATTTCATTTGGACTTTGCTTTACTATTAATTAATACTATAGAATGCTAAATAAATTACAAATTGGCATAAACATAAGYAGGTATGGCAGAAAATAATCAGAAGTAATATGTATGTTTCTATTATCGACCAGTGTTGATTCCACAGTATCTTTATTCTCTCTACCCGCTCCAATAGCTGACCAATTGCTGCTTTACAGGAGAAATCCAATACTTTTGAAAGTGGTGAGCAAAGGATAAAAAGTTAGGCAGAAAGCAATCCAAAAGTAATATCTAGTGGGGAAAACTAAAAAAAAAAAAGCCAAGATAAGTGAACAGACCATACTACAGAAATTCAGTTTTTAGTGTACTTATTAAACAGAAAGTGGCAATACCACATTCTACAATATCTAAAATTTTTACTCCCAACAGAGATAATATAAACAGGAGTTTTAGATTCAAAGAAGTAATACCTGCAATCTGCAAAACAGACATCAATAGTATTTAAATAAAAATAAAAACTTGAGATTCTTTTTTTTTTTTACCATCAGTAACTTCCAAGTAGGCTTTTGTTATGATACTTCCTGCAACATTTAGAGTCTGGCAGATGTAATATCCAACATCAGATCTCTGGACATTGGTGATAGTGAGGTCGCCTGTCTGAGAAACTGAAAAACGGCTCGATGACTGAGGGGGCTGGTATGAGAAAAGCAGATTCTAGAAGATGTAGAGGAAAGAGAGGGGAAAATGGGTTAAATAAATTCAAACATCAACATACTTTAATATAACTAAATTAGTGATCTTTTCACATTAAACACATATGTATTCTGGATGCCACCCTGTGCCCCATGCTCTGGGTGTCCCTGACGGAGCAGGGGGGTTGGACTAGGTGATCTCTAGAGGTCCCTTCCAACCTCAACCCTTCTGTGATTCTGCTATTCTTATATTTCTGCTATTCATATCTTAAGTGTATTGTCATGCAGCAATGTGTATAGCTTTTTTAGGGTGTTTTATAATAAAGGAGGTGCAAATACACACATATAACTGTGTAAATCTTTTGGACTGTTCTAACATCCTCTTTAGTCAATGGTGGCTTTTTAAGAAATTTTAAATGAGCACTAGCCAAGTCCTCAAATGTGTATTTACCATAATGGTGCAAATAAATTGCTTCGACACCTTTTCTTTCAGAACATAGTCTAGGACATTCTATTTATTCTGATTCAGAAACAAATGTTGGTTACTAACAGACATTTTAATTTTGACTTCCTAAGAAAGGAACAGTTTTCTAAAAAAAGATGCTATGTAAGTCTCTCTGATCATAGTGTTCCTGTTCTATAATCACTCCTTTATTGTATAATTAGATAGTACATCAGCTTCTGCTTAGACAGTTTTGATATAAAGTGTATGGTTTGTTACCAACAGTGGTCAGAAGTTAGAACTGAAACCATAATAGTGTAAGTCTGTTACATCAAATACTGATTTCAGGTTTCCACCTCTGGTAGAACAGTTTGTGAATGAGAAAATTTGAAGCTCATAGAGGCTATTCTTTAACTTCCCTCTTGCTCTCTCACCTAGCTGCATTTTGCATTTCCCAAAAGCATCCTATGCAAATCCGAAGATTATTCCTAAGCRAAAGGAAAAGGACAAAAAAATCTTCTAATTTATTGTTGGTAAATGCTAGCCATTGACTTCCTTCCTTTGTCACAAGTGGCCAACATGCAACATAGCCAAAACTGAGCCAAAAAAAAATGTACTAGACAAACCTCAGCAGAAAAACAGGTCATGGAGAAAGGTAAATATACGAATTTATAGACATATTAAAGTTTATTATCTGGATTTGTTAACTAGTTTAGATCTACTTATATATTTAGACAAAATGCTGTAMATAGAGTAAAGGAGATAATCTCTGAAAATTTTCAGTTTCATTTGACTATTATTTTATTAAGGAAAGAATTCTGTCATCTGCTATTGCAGCTATTCGTTCCTTCAATCACAGGAAAACAGAATCTCATACTCCTTATTTTCCCTCAATAAAGAATACTTTGTGTAAGATCACTCCTTTAAAAGATGCCCTTGAAAGAAAACTGTGATTCTCTGTTATATTGTCTTTCATCCCCAGTCTTTATAGATTCTTCATAAAGAAGCTTTTTTTTTTTCTCCCATTCCAACAAGGAAGTTAGGAGAAAAAGGGATCTGCCAGTCAAATGACTGAGTGGGAAAATAAATCTCCTTAGTCCTGAATGAGTGTGCTGTCTGCAGTGATGCAGATCAATATGGCACAGTTTTGTTCACCAGAGGCACATAAACATGGCAACCTAATTGCTCCGTGATAAAGCCAGAGCAAAACTTTCCAAAAATTTGGGAGCATATAATATGATGCAGGACTCCAGTCGACTTTAATATTATTCCTGTCTTCATCTCTTAAACATTTCTCCCGGATAGGTGAGAAAGAAAACACAGTAGTGAAACGCGATATGTTCCCTGTTGGTTCATAAATTTATCTTTACATTCACTGGTCAAGTGGGAGATTGAGTAAAACACAACTTTCCTGTTCAGTCAGGCTGACACCACTTAGCATGCACATGACTTAGAGAAGAATTTGAGAAGAAATGTCTAGTCCTTCCAAGCCCTAAAGCAGTTTTCCAAATCTTAAAAGTGGTATTTAGTTTTTTTCCCCTGTGTGACATCATCCCCTCAAGAAACTCACAGGAATAAAGGTCAGAGAGTCTATTTTACCTGACTTCCCTCTCTCCGCCAAAAGATGGCTGGCTGAGGGTTTCCAGTTGCTTCACACTGGAAAGTCACTGTTCTTCCCAGCGCAGCCACCTGGTCGCGGGGCTTTACTACAAACTGYGGAGGCTCTGGAAGAGGGAAAAAACCGCACTATGGTTAGAAGATCAGGGTCTGCCTATTTGGAACCTCTCTTGTACGGAGAGACAGCACACACAGCCTGAGAGTTACTGCTTCATCTCCACTCACATCAGCTCCTCTGTTGCTGGGCTCCCCGTTAAACCCTGACTCTGCATCACTTGCTTTTATCAGTGACTTTTAACTCCCAAGGGCTTAATGGGCCAACCTTCAGAACAAAATTCACCCATCTGAGCAAATTTGTTGCAATTTGGTTTTAAAGGAGGAGAACGGCTAGAAGTAGCAATGGAGAAATCTGTGAGTGACAACTGCCTCACAGGCCACACTTAGGGAAGAGCTGCACACTGGACGCTGCTGTGTAGCTATGAATTCGGGCTTGCGAGGACAGAAGTTGGCACCCCAGATTTAGGAAAGCTGAGGGGAAAAAAGTCTTTAATTGCTTTTATAAGAGACTTTTGATGCAGCCAGGGTCTCAAAATTTTTCAATTTAACTCAAAAGCCCCAGAAAAACTATTGAACAAATTATATCTATTTAAAATCTTC
The DNA here is from genome assembly GCA_003342815.1 of Eudromia elegans. NCBI lineage: Eukaryota > Metazoa > Chordata > Aves > Tinamiformes > Tinamidae > Eudromia > Eudromia elegans. The sequence continues at coordinate 909,217 of PTEX01000189.1, forward strand.
AATCCAATTACTGAAAAGGAACGAATTTAAAGCAACAGTGGAGCTGAATGTCTCCTTCATTTACATAGGCAAGGGCATGTTCAAACGAAATATATATGCAAATGAAGGCAAATTTGAAACATCTGCTCATCCTAACATTATAAATACTGCCAGCATTGTCCAAACTCTCTGATTTATACAGACTTCAACAACCGTTTTATCCAGTAGTAAATCGAGTGTCAAAAAATTATGTCGGACACATTAAAAACAAAAAGTCAACATAGTTGACAGCATTAGATATGCTGATGGGGCTAGTGGAGAAAAAAAAATCTGGCTTGTTTTAGGCTCTTCACTCTCACTCTTTGAAAGATGTACATTAAATGAACGTCCATTTACTTAGTGTTTATGCATTTCCATTTCCTTTCTGATCATCTGTCCAAAACTAATTATTCTCTCCCTCTTGTCTGGGTTGAAGAATAAAGAGAATATTTGGAATCAGATTTTAATAACTTGATTCTTTTTTCTCCCTTAAAAAATTTGGATTTACAAACTTTTCTTTAAAGAGTGTAAATAATGCCATTTAAAGATACAGCTCAATGTGTTTACAAAAACCAARCAACTGTGAATTTAACTAGCATGAATTCAATAATGCTAGAAGTCCTTTCTAGACAATTTGCTTTCCTTGGTCATGTGGGTCATTATTTTTACTTATCTGTTTCACTTGTCTGTGTCTCCACTTCCTGTTGATCTCATAGCAGAATATACTGTTTCTATTACCCTCTGCTTCAGGGGGAATTTTTAAAGCACAACGTGGCATTATTTACATTTAGATGCAAATGCTACCATTCCCTAGAATTTCCTTAGATAAGAGAATGCATGAAGCTCAGGTCAAACTGACCTACAGTAATTACCACACTTCAAAACATTTAATGTTGAAACATTCAATCAAGATCTCGGAAGAGGACATGGGAAGATTTTGACACGATAGCATGTTTAATTTAGGCTGAAAAGTGAAAATGTTGAGGATTTGCCACAGGGTTGCATGGTATGATTGGGAAAATGGAGATGAGGGTGAAGTACCGTCATTATGCTGTTGGAATTTTAATAGCAAGAATAAATTTTAGTGCATCTAGAGCTTGGCTTGCTGTGTGCTAGACTGTGACAGGATACCAAACAAAAGGGCAGTTGGARTTTCGAAACTGGCTGCTAGTGCATACGGTTTATATGGTTTCAGATTTTGCTGCACTTGAAAATGGCTACATTTCTCGAGAGAATACAAATTTGTGATCACCMAAGACATAGCTGAGTCCTTGTGATTCCAATACTTGAAGTTCAGGAAGTATTGAACAGGAAAAATGAGGGGAAATTTAGTCCCTTGGATAACTACAATAGAATGTACAAGCTGTAAATGTGTATACACTCTTATGCATAGCATGTTAAATGTGTTATGCATAGGAATTATTCTAAATGTACATGCATAATATTCTAAATCTACTTTCCATTACAGTAAAAAATAAAAATCCTATCAACTTTATTACCAGAAGAATTAGAACAGGAATAAGTAAAACTATGCTTTTGACTTCCACTCAATATTGAATGGACTGGAAGCRTTATATTTTTTAATTTAATTTCAGTTTCCTTTTACAAATACATGGTCAGGTCACACACACATGTGTGGTATGTAACGAATATAAATTGAAAGCTAATGCAATACTAATGCAGGAAAAATAACCTCTGAAACCTTTAAAATGATTCTGTTTTCTAAAACACTTAAGTTCAKGTACAGGCAGTCACTGAAGAGAGAAGATAGCAGGATTCAACTCATCACATCATTTCAAAACAGACAGAAAGTTWGCAACCCATTACCTTTGCTCTTTGCCATAAAGTTACCCATACTTCATGCAGAATCTATTCTGTGCGATGTGTCTTGTCAATAACAAGGAAAAGATGGGAGCTGACGGGTTGAAGGACATGGAAGGGAATGGATGGGAAGGGGAGGAGAAGATCTCGTCACAGTGACACGATGATTAGAAGATGGCCAATAAAATTTCAACTTACCAGACACAACTAAAAACAAAACAAAACAAAAAGAAAACATGGAATAAATAAAATCGAACAGACATGAAACAAACCAAAGCAAAGCAAAATTAAAATGATAAAAAAACAACAGGACCCTTGCTAAGGACCTTAGAAAGCGCATCCATATTCTGATCTATAAAAAGTTTGTTAAGAATGTTGAACCACTTGCTTTGCATTTGATTTTTAAGCAGAACTATCAAATTTTGAAAGGATGTTGTACAGTAAACATGGATAACAGTAAGTAAATGGATAACAACTTGTATTCTACTCCAACTTGTCACACAACTCGTGTTCTACTCCAAGGCTTTCCAATGAACTATCATGWAGCTTTGGATTAAATGTTTGTAGTAGTTTATCATTTGTCTCTATTAATTTTTATGTGYCAAGAGCTATCTAGAATAAAATTCACTTGAAACCTCTAATAAATGCTAAATTACATYATTACTGAAAGGCAACAGTGACATTCACATCCTTTATAAAGGATTCAAATATCTACAAATGCAAAATATCTTTTTCTGAGGCTAACAACTACTAAATATCAAGTTAATTCAAAAAGYAAAAATATGCTGAGGTATTTAGCCCACATATTTATCTTTCTAGTGTAATGACTGCTGTGTCATGGTCTCAATACTCAGTACTGAATTCCAAATGCAAACTAAATTACCATTAATTTCAAAAGATTCTTAATCCCTATTCTCCCCCAAACTCTCAGTGCCAGTAAAATATTAAAAAAAAAAGATTTATTGCAAAACATTGCATTTCTCAACAGAAGTCTTCCAATAGTAAATTATTCTTCAATCATATCTGAAATTTTTCATAGCCTTTAAAAAGGCAAAGATCCTAATAGCCTAATTTCACTTACAAAGGAAAAGCATTTTCAAAAGCACTCCAATATCATATCTCTAATTTAAAGAACAGATTACAGTAAAAAGATAAAAATCTAAAATAGACACTCAGATACTGACAAAGAAAGTCAATTAGAAAAAGGGTAGCTGGTATAAAACAATTACACAAGACACCCAGAAATACATATTTTTCTTAATGCAGCATACACATATCGAGCTCTTCCCAACTTTGATCTTGTCCCTTTAAGTGGAAATCAAGAGACCTGCTGTTGAGCAGAGGTGCTCTTTCCTAATGAGTTGGTAAGCACCTGCAACACACCCCTCCGGGGCAARATGCTCCCAGGAAACTAAGAGCAGCCAGTCTGCCAAAACGCTTTAGATAGGAGGAAGACTGACTCACTGTTAAGTGAAACATACAGAGGACACCAGGCGTACAATGAAAATGAAGCATTAAGTGAATCAGCTATAATTTTGGAATTGGGGTCATGCTCAAAGCAAGAGGCTGCAACCGGATGCGCCCAATCCAGATCATACGTAGAATTCACTTTTGGTTTTAGTGAAGCAATTCCAAACAGAAGAAGGTGAACTCAGTTTTYCAAAGTTTGGATTTGTAATTTTAAGGCATGTATGACAGGCGCTAGGTACAGTGTTTCTCAGAGCACACACCAGCATATATCACTCTGCTCAGGTAATGCTGGCRAATCTAGGATTTATAAAGGGAGCAGCCAAGAAGTGGTGCACAAGAATTCCTGACAGAAATATACYCCTAATCTCCATGACTGGGCTCCTAAGAAGTCACTTAGTCATACGGAAGGAAGTATGTTACATAAAAAGCTCTCTTTTTTACCTGCAAAGTTCCCTACTAAATTCAGGGTCCAGAGTACTTGTAATTATAGTCTGACCTGTTCTGAAATTTGAAAAGCTTTAACATGAAAATAACTCACATTCTAGACAAAATAGTCTGATAAGAGAAATAATGATTTGAAATTCTTACCCACTGGAATTAACACTAAATTAGGATTTTTCCATTACTTAAACAGTGCCTAAAGGAGAAAAGTTGAACTTCTTCATAGCTATGCAAATCTGCCTGCAAGGCCTCCACTGAAAGTTCATTTGAAATTTCCAGCGGACAGGAATCTGCCTGGGCTGCTCAATTACATTTCCACAAATTGGATTAACTTGGAAGTGCTGAATATCCAGCTTTTTTTTTACTGGACGGTTTTGTTATTGTATGTCAAAAATAACCATGTCATTTAAATGCTTTTTTTTTTTTCCCCCCACCTGTAAAAACATAGGGGATACTGATACATGAAAATGAATCCCTATAGAAACAGGGCATCACATGGGTTGCACATTCGTGGTCAGGGCAAAGGGTGAACTTTTATAGAAAATTATAAACAGGTTTGTTAGAAGGGCATCGTGTGTTTYAAAAGTACAGCAACAACCAAGAGAGACCACTTGCTTGGTTTGATTTACATGCTATTGACACTCAAGGTTACTAAAACTGTGAAGCTTTTCCTGCATTACTGCGCGTTTTATTTGACAGCACCTTGCTCCCAATTCTTAAGTAAATTAATTTCCCCTGTGTTTATTACAGCTTTTGATATGGCAATTAAAGACAATAACCTGTTTGTAAAGACATGAAAGTAGCACATGAAACCACAAATTAGAAAAGAGTATCTTTGCCTTTAAAGCAATTTCCTTGATTTACGAGATTTATCAAGGAAGACACATGTCCAATCGCTGCACACACACACACACACACACACGCAAAAAAAGGTGGTTTCCAGATTAGTGACATGATCTCCTAATACTTTATTCCTGACAGAAAACCTATCCACCTCACTGGGACTACTTGTCTCATTAAATCTACTCACAGAAGTATCAATTTGTCACTTCAGGACCAAACTACAGACCCGTACAGTTGCCAGATGTTAGCAGAGCAACTACTGCACTCGAGACGTAGGATCACAGGCTCATAGGACAGCTGAGGTCRGAAGGGAGCTCAGGAGGTGTCTAGTCCAGCATCCTGTTCAAGCAGGGCCAGGTGTGAGGTGACACCAGGTTGCTCAGGGCTTTAYCCACTTGAGTCKTGAAAACCTCCAAGGATGGAGACTTCCCGGGCTCTCTAGGCCACCTGCTCCACTGCCRGGACCTCTACCCAGCGAAGAAATTTCTCCTTATATCCAATCTCAACCTATTTTGTCTCAGTTTACACCTGCCACCTCCTGTCCGTGCCCCGCTGTGAGGTGCCTGGCTCTGTCTTAGACACCGTGGGCAGCTGTTAGGCCAAGCAAAGCCACCTCTCCTCCAAGCCGGACACGCCGCTGCCTCAGCCCCTCCTCACAGGACGCACACATCTGAGACCTCAGCATACCGTACATAATTCCCACACTGTGCTTCCCACAAACGTGGATGCAAACACAGATCTACTGTTTCTCTCTACTTGATCTGTTGGCTAATGTCTATATTAAAGGCTTGGGCCTATTTCTTAGCCTGCTATTGGAAGCTACAGTCTTCAAAYATCTCACTCTTGAAAGCTGTGGTAGTAATTTTCTACCTCAAAAGGAAACACTAAAATGATAGGTATTTGCATTTRCTGGTAATAACAAAGTGCTTTTGTGATCCAGACACTCAAGGTAGCATTTAATTGCTAAATCGTATTTTATTCTGCTTATTAAATAGTCATTAATTATTATAACTATTACTATTCCTATTTACTAACATCTTTCAGACTTCTCAACGTATATCTTGTTATTCTGACACAAATGGCATATGTTAAGCTGTGTGTGTTTTATTTTTGTCTACTCGAACACAAAGCTTTATATCTTCAAGGACTGTTTCACACCCTTAAAGCAGGCTGATACACAGGAATTAAGACAGTATAATACTGCACCAGAGAAACGAAACACTGGCAATCTTCAGSCCAACATTTCTATACAACATCTTAGTTTTCATATAAATCCTCAGGCTTATGCTAAATCTAGGATATGCCAGTCACAGTGAAATTTCATATTACTTCCAATTATTTTGTGTCACATTAGACCTAGTTCAAGCGAAACTCGATCAGAGATTGGCTGTGCCTGTAGAAACCCAAACCGGGAGGAGATGGGATGGGGGTTTGAGGCTGTGGGCATGTATGGGCTGGGCGAGACAACAGAGCTCGGAGCATTTAAGATGTAGCTGGCCWGGTAGAAACCAGTCCAAAACAAACGCTAGAGCTAGTAATGGACATAGCRCAGAGAGAGTTATGTTGTTTGGAAGGAAATACTGCAGTTTTCCAGGATGGCGGGAAGTGTTTGAAYGCTCAAGTGTTTAGGAGTGACTGAACAAAGGACAGAAAATCTGGATATTGCAATTATATGCAGAGGAAATGTTGGAGCTTGCATATGCTTAATGAGCTGCTCAAACACTGATTGCTTCTTCTTAAAAAATAAAATAAAATAAATAAATAAATAAAAACAAGACATTCTGAAGATGTTGGTTTACTTCTATGGGTTTTTTTAAAACAACAACTCAGTTGAAAAGCTGTCAGCCTCTTCTGGTCACGAAAAAAATGGTTTCACTGATGAACTTGCTAGCTTCTGAAATCTGATTAACCACTYTTTACTGTTAAAACCATATCTTAAATCCTGCAGGCATTAGTATCTGAAAAAAGGCCTGAAGGCCTTTCGGCAAAGCAACTAAAGACTTTTTGTTGCTGTTCTGCAAACAGTTTAAGGCAATGCACCGTCTTCCATTTCCCTTCCTATGATTTGTAGGCAATTTTGTTCTTATCAAAGCAATCTGAAACCTCCAATATCCTTGAGATGCACATTTCTTTGCAGTCATTTGTAGAAAGTATCACTTTCTACAGAGAAATAAACAAAGGCCAAAATGTCTACTTCTGAGAAAATATAAATCCTGCCATTCATCTGTCCGCWGGCGACAGCCTGGGAAAATTATGGGAAAGCAACACCAGGTACATTATAGAAGAATTACGGTATCCYTGCTGACCCTCATTCTTTGGTCTCCATGTATTCTCAGCTGTCATTTCTTGCAATCTGGACACACATATAAATAATTTATATTTTCCCAGATTTTCTGCTAAAATTTACATATATACAAGACCAAACTAGGAAACCCTTACACACCATAAATGCCCATAGAGTTCCTAGAGTCCCAGGGCTTCAAATGTGATTTTCTGCAGTATAAACTTTTGAGGAAAGGTCTAACAGTCTGGCTCCAAGCGTGCTACAAAAATACAGTTTAGCCAAAATGTTTATACATGGATTTTAATATTTCAAATCAAAAGTGATGACTTTTAAATCCAAGCTCCAGAAAGGGAGTGACTATGATTAATTTTATTTATGACAACTGGCAAAACTCTGTTTCAGACTGTTGCTTAGATATTAAATAATCCATTTTACATTTATCAGAAAACAAGCAACCACGCTAATTTCAAAATGCACCTGATGAAAAGGCAGAAAATAGAAATTTAAAACATCTGAAGAAGAGAAACAGATGAATTTTTTTTTTATTAGTACTGAAGCAAGAGAATGAAACTCAGAAAGCCAGCAGCTGGCTCAACATCAGGGAAAAGAGTTCTGATAGGAAGAAACTGATGGAAAGCTTCAGATTCATGCACAGAAAAGCTCATTATAGCAAATCACAGCTTTAGTTAGCTGCTGGGTTCCTCAACACAAGTCATGCCAGGTTTAGTGATTCATTTTTCCTATTTTCTTTTTTCTGTATCTACGCTTGACCACATTTACTCCTCCATAAGGATCCTGAGGAACTCAGACTCAGCCCAAGGCTCAGGCTGGATTTGGCATGGTACCCACAAGGGAAAGGGCAGATGACTGTATGTCCTGTGGAGGGCTAACGTGAGCTAAAAGAGAGAGGCCTGAGGAGGGAAAAGGCACGCGGTGCTCCTTAGTGCTGACAGCACAAATAAAGCCCTGAAAATGCAAGTTCATTTAGAAGGGGTACAAACATCAGAGGAGAGGCACACGTGAGGTTACATCATTACAACACATACCTAAAACCGGATGTTGTAATGTATACAGCAAGGCCGTTTAACAGGACCAATTCCAGAAGCGATTTTAGAGATCCAGCCAAACTGCCGGAAGTTCAAAATCAATTATTTTCCCTCTTGCGCCAGGCAGAAATGCATCTTCCCTCAGCTCTGCAGTGGCTGCTCCAAGGGCTCTGTCGCTTCTATTAGCAGTGTCCAAATGTCACTAGGCCACTTAGCTCTCTCCAGGGGCTTGAACCCCATCCTGTGCTGATAAGCAGCTYGACGTGTAGGCAGTAACCAAACCTCATGTGCTATCTGGTTTTCAGGAGCTATCAAGTGGTATTTTAATTCTGGGTGAATTTCTGGGCATTCCGAGATTTGATTGGGACCAAAAGTTTTCTTTTTTTCTCCCTCMTAATTTCTAGTTGATGGGACTAGGTAGTAAAATCTGACTGTATCTCAACTGTGTTTCAGTTTTGCAGCTATATTATATCAGTGCCTGCTTCACAACAGAGCAATGAATTTTGCTTTTAAATATTTTGATATTTAAGATACAAAAGTGAACTTGTATAGAGTGGGGAGAACCCACGGCAAAAGAATATTGGAGAACAATGTGAAAAATGTGCTCCCTTGAGGGTTTTTTGAGGCTGATCCTAACTACAAAATACTAAAGTCTGTAATCTCTCCGTGTGCAGGAGTGAATTAGGAAGATTTCTATAGTAGTATGGGAAGTGTGGAAATCGACTTTGCAATGTGATTATAAAAGGTGACACTTCTCAGGTCAATAGATGTAGTATTCCATTTAAAATGTTTATAAATCCTTGAGCCATTGCCTTGTGGTACCAGGGAGAGAGTTGAAATGGAGGACCGAGGRGAAGGGAAAGGTTTAAATTCTTCTAGAGGTCCATCTTCTGGTCTCCCTCCCTCCTTCRTCGCAAGAGCTGGCCCTCCTAAACCATGCTGTAAGTTAAAAACAATTTACTGAACTCACTGGGGCCTGGATTAACCATCTATTTAAATGYAGTAAACTTTAGAATTTGGAGGTAACTAGGTAATTTGGGACACTACTGCAATCTAAGTAATGGTGAATACAAATATTTATACTAAAGTCTTTTAAAAGAGTGAAAAAAAAGATAGACCAGCTTTAAATAAGCTGAGCACTAGGTCAAGAAAAYGATGATAGATGAACTATTCGAACAATTATTAGGAGCTTCCTACAGCACTTCTTGACTTAGAAGACTATAGAGATGAAAGGGCAATGGAATCTGTTTTTTTTCTCTCATCTGTTTATGATAGTATAGTTTTATATTTTGAAAAAGTACTAACATACATYGCAACCTTTTTTCAATAAGTTAAAGATACTTGTGAAAAGCAGCCAGAGACCAATGATAAATGGATTCCAAACACACATGAAAAATTGAAGGATCATAAATCTCTACAATGAAGTAACTTTAGATCATCATAAAATGTTATTTGTGAGATGCAGTCCTCAGAAAGGAATATTTTGGAGTGAAACAGATACTATTTCAAAAGAAATCAGTACTTTTCCTTGATGATCATGTTCCCTCTACCCCTCAAAACACACATCCAGACACACAACTCATGGCTCCGCATGGCACGCTGATACCTGAATTTACTTCTGTCGACAGTGTTATCTACAAGGTAACTAACTGTGACATTTTAACAACTTTTAATTACAGGTAGCAAAAAATCACAAACATCTAGGAATTCCATCTAAGATAGAACTAGCTAACAGGGCTGGGAATGTTTATGGTGAAGTAGGTAGAAAAGGGAACATGTTGGGTAGGGAAATGAACCTAATTTGAAAAAGAAGAGAAGAAAAAAAAGAGGAAAAAAAAAAAGAGAGAGAGACACAACAAAACAGCCTTCCTTCATACATTTGGCTCTATCAAGACAGGCGTTCATTTCTGCAAAAAGACTGCAACATTATAAAAACCGTTGGTAGGCTTGCTGCACGTAGGTATGATAGTCTAGGGATATTAGCGGAAAAACAAAGCTTTTGAGTTAACGCTCTTGATTGAGTTAATTATATTCTTTGCGAAGGGAAACCTGCCGAGCCCTGAGCGCTCAGCAGCTCTGCAGGAAGGTGCAGAGGAGAGGCCCCCAGCAGGCGCTGCTGGTGAAAGGCGGGCGGCCGCAGGGCTCTGAGGGGGCCCTCGCTCTGCACAGGGAGGTGCTCCCGGAACCGCATCCAAAGAGACGGCGGCTGTCGGGGCAGCTTCCCCGCTGCACAACCCTCTCGTCCCTTTCTGTCATCAAATGGGAAAAAAAAAAACGGATGCCAAACTTTGGGAATTCATGTGTGGTCACAGGGATAARAGCAGCAAGCAGATATTGACTGCAGGAGCTAATGCGGACGTGTTATCTGGCGTTCGAACCTGAAGAGGCCAGTGTTTCCTGGCACCACAAGATACTGCCAAAGAGCCTTCCACAGTCTGCATATGAAGGCTGCAAGGTATTTTATTACCAATATTTGTTCTTGAGTGTTACTCAGCACCTAACAATAAAAYGTTTTAATGTTCAAACCAAACACGTTTCATGGTCACAAGCTGTGCCCAAAGCAGCTTATCAAAATAATGTCTGCATGCACCGTCTCTTATTAAAAGTCAACCTTTTTTGTCAACAATTAATTCACAGAGATGATCGATTTTTATGATGCATGTAATCTATAATAAGRGAGTGTATTTTCCTTAGATTAAGGCAAGTTTATACTTTTCAGGTTTGAGAGCAAAGGGTATTAACCTCCTTTTTATACTTTAAAAGGAACATTAGCAACACTGCATAAGGATACTTCTAATTATCATATCAAACCAAATAAATATATTAGCTTCAGGGTATCTGTCTTTTTAATGATAACTGCCATATAGTCTATACGAAAATTAACCGTAAACTAGAAAGAAGCACTCCTTCCCCCCCCCAAAAAAAAAGAAAAAAAAAGGTTGAGTTGCCCTTTCATTTCAAGGACTTTTAGAATAATTTAATACAGCCAAAATGAACATATAGCACAGGCACTATTTTCATGTATTAACCAACCAATGAAAGTTATTATTCCTTGTACTCTGTTTAATTTTACACATAAAAMCAAAATTCCCCATGCAACAACTCACAGTGCACTTCTACTCTGTCTATCCCAATGGCAAAAGYATTGGAACGTTATCTTCAGAATAACAGCCACAATATATGGTCTGCAGCAGTGATGCCTGCTACAGAAAGTAATTGATTGTTCCCTGGCCACAAGGCTCAGGAAATTGCAGGCACTAGAAAATAGTCTTCAAATTTTCTTTGCTATATTTTAATTGAGTGCTGAAGAAATTTTATAAAATGCGTTTTCTTAACTTCTCTGCGGTGAGTGATTAAAAGGCATCATTTTAAGGAACTTTACAGCAAACAAAAACTTTTCAGCTGCRCAAGGCCTCTGGCATCAACATATTTTGATAGCACTATTTCTCCAGATTACTTGGACTTTTCCTGTTCTACTTGCTGAGAAACATCTGTCTCACCTCATTGTTTCAAATTACTAAATTGCAAAAAGGGACCTCCAAACTTTTAAAGTTTTATTTCCCTGTAAGCAATTGCTGTCATTGTCATGAGACACTGTATAAAAAAATAAAACTCTGGCTAAAAACCATAGATGCAGCTATATATTAAAATATGCTACATGGATTTGAAGTAACTGTAAATCACTTTTTTTTTTCTTATTTCACTGAAATATATATTGATTCCTTTTTTTTACCTGTATTTTAGCAATGTTTCAGGAATCTTAGTGTTCATCACTCACCTCGGTAGAACAAGCACCTTCAGGGCACTCATCTCGTCTTCAGACAGTTTCCTCATATACAGTTTCTCTGATTAACTTTCAAGATTTATATTCATTCACCAGGAATAGGTGGCAGTCAAAGTCCTCAGATCATTGATAGAAATCTCAAGTGCTGTCACAGTTTACAGCAGTCATTAAGGAGGAAAGGGCTGTTCCTYTAAGCTACACAAATCACAAGAGGGGGTTTCCCTCACTCGTCCTGCCACAAGCTTATTAATTAAGAACTCCTGATATTACCAGGAACAACCACTAATATTATTCCTTTCTCTTTCATAGAAACTGAAGACAGAAACTAGACTTGAAACTAGTTCTTTCAAAAGGAGACATATTGGTATATAGGGAGACAAGTTCAGATTTCAATTGGGGTCTGAGTTTTAAAAATAGTGTGCTTAAATTCATGCCTGATTTGGTGAGACCTTCTCTGTCACACATACCATATATCTGTACCCTTAAACTGGCATATATCTGAACAGTATTTTTTTAATTTCATGAAAATCTGCATTTTGTACATTCTTTTTACTGTGTGTAGCTYAGCTGCCCATAAAGCCATTATGTTTACAGACAACTATAATGTGTACCAGCAGCCTGACGCAGTAGAAATATGCACACAGTATCTGACAGATAAAAGAGCAAATCCTATTCCTTTTCCTTCAGGGTGACAGTCTCATCCCTGCCCAGAAGCCCAATCAGATAGATGGCCTTCACAGCATGCCTCGAGGCTACTTAGTACCAAAGAGGAGGAAATKCCAGACCTTAAGCATGTGTCGCCTTTTTGGATTAAATTTTTTCATTGTTTGACTGGCGCAGCCAAATCGCGCCCAGCAGTCGTTTATTGAACCCTCTGGTCACCATCAGCCTTACAGATAAGCTCTGCTAACCCTAAACTTAATGAGCTTGTAAGCCAAAAAACCCCTTGTTATCAAAGATCACTGCTGTAAAATATGAGTTTGCCAGAGTCATTTCCAGAGGAATTCTCAGCTCCTGCAGAGAAGCAACTGCAGTCATTGCTACAGTGCTTCTTGCCAACGGCCCAGGAAGGCTTCCACTAGAACCACAATTTCCAGTTGTATCCGAGAGGAAAACTCGTCTCAGCATAAACCATAAACCAAATATAAACTCGGATGCTAAAAAAAGCATAATTAAGAACTGYGAATGGCAGCAAAGCAAATGGAAGTAGGGCAAAATTTGCAAAACGTTGGTTGTTAGACTTGCTCAGAAGGGCTTTCATGATTAAAYGTGAAATTTACAGGTTTCAGAAGCAGCCCTACTGTGAGTTCCATCAATGCCAATGCCAAGTCTTTTTAGTACTTCAGTTCTGAGGCCTGTATTTTCGTTAATTTTGTTCATGTCCTAGGAATATAGGCTTCAATTGAATTGTATACAATATTATCATATTTGCCACCCTGCTTCAAGATACCATGCTAAGCAAAACGCATATTAGAAATCCCCAGGAAAATATGAAAAGTGTCTTGCAAATATATTAAATAATACATCCAGAACAAATACTTCCAACTTGCTTAGGGCAAGAGCAGCAGAGAGACAGGATGGGCCCAGATGTACATTTTCTGCCCTCATTTCCCTCTGCTGAGGCATATCAACTACTTACTGCAGATTGATAAAATACAACATATTGCACTCTCTGGACTGTTTCTTTGCAGTTCCTATTGATTGAGGTATTATTTTAATGATTAGTCATCTCCTGAAAGAAACTTTTCCACATGTATTAGTAAAGCTTCTGGATGCCTTACATATGTGCAACACATTGCTACTAAATGAAAACATGGACTGAGACGTTCTGATTTTAACAAAATGTGAGCAACAGCAGGATTAGATTTTCATTATTTACTTTTCTAAGGAGAAAATAAGTTAACTTGACAAATAGTTTCAAGGGCAGAAATGCTTTAAACTTGCAACAGTGGAAGAGGGTTCAGATTTCCATGCCAACAAAGAATCCTGAGTTTAGGAGCAGAAGTGAAGTTGCAACAAAAGTATTGCATCTGCACAGCACCTAAGGAGAGGAAACACTTACAACTGGTCAAGTGTGGAGCCCAAAGGGAGGGCTTGGTCAAGTGTGGAGCCCAAACCACTTCCAACAAGCAGGACAAAACGGGATCTGCAATGCTGCGTGCCATAAGCAAAACGACCATCAAAATTAAGATGACAAACCTGCCTATCATTTGGATTCGTGATTTTATAATCCAAATAAGTCAAGTGTTGAATAGCGGAATGATCTGAGCTGCCCATTTTGTATTTCCCAGGCCCGGGCAGACCCTGCACACAGCAGCCCCAGGAGCTCAGAGGCCGCGCTGTGATACGCAGCACTGCTGGGCATGTCTGGTAGGCTCCGACATCCGCCCGCTCGAGCAGGGTCAGTGCTGAGCTAAAGCTGGTGTGACAGCGAGACGCGGCCTGGCGCTCTGCTGACGCAGGAGGTTGGCAGTTCAGCATATTTCACCAACCTATGCTGCTTTATACGCTGCTTTTCAGTCACTACGGCTATTYGACTGCACGGGCACTTACAAATCATGATTGCTCCTTTCCTAATGCAGGTATATTTGTTCTAGGGTTACCATTACTAATTCTTGTGTTCTTTCTTTGGATGGCAGTCTGGCATGAAATCCCCATAGCCTGGCTCTGAGACAACAATGGGTGGGATCTCTTTAACCTTTGCTAAGTTTAATGAAMCTGGGTTTTGGCAGACCCACTCTTCGAGGCTGTGGTTTGTAACATAACCCTCTATTTACAAATACGGAGCAGAAGTAACTCCAACAAAACCGAACACACCCTAGTTTATTAATCCTTACAGCCAACCAAAAGCACAGACAGACCTGTCATTTCCTTTTCTTAYATCAGCCAGAGAAAATCCTATTTGTATGAAAATATATAAATATTTTTTCCTCAATGAGTTGTGTGTCTGTGAAAACTGTCAGAATGTCATCTCAATAGTGATAAAAACAAGATCAAATCTCTCTCTCAAAATGTAGCATAATCAAAAGCTGAGCCTTTAGAAAAGAAAAAGTACGTTTTAAATGAGAAGGAAAGGGAAGGGAGAGATGCAAGGCAATGGGACGTGAGAAAGCAGAGAGGAAGGGAAAGGAAAGGAAAAGGAGAGAAGAGATGGAGAAAGGAAAAATGTGACAAAAAATGAATGAGAAGTGTCACAGTCCTGTACCTTTTTCCATAAACCCAAGTATCCCGGACACTCTAATAAATGAACTTTAATCATAATTCACTACATCAAAAACTACAAATTAGCCCCAGATATTACAATTTMTCAAATCAATCCATTCCATGAGCAYGTTAGTCCAGAAAAATGGCTCGTATTCACACARGGAGACAAATTATCCCAGAAAAACATCCACAGAGCAAAGCTCTTTTACAATGTAAATACCTACTGTGTAATACAAGTGCTTACAAAAAAAACCCCAGAAAAGACTAAAAGACTGCAGATCCCGTACAATGATGACTTTCACTAAGCATTTTTTAATGGTACATTTACTATCACAATATATTTCTCAATTAAAAAATAAAGCAAAAAAAAAAAGGAACTAAACCACACCAGTGACTAATATATAAACAGCTGCTCTGAAACACAATGGTGTTATTTATTTCTAATCTACCAAATACTACAAAAAAAAGGAACTTAATATTAAAAAGCCTGTTGTGTTCCCATAGCCTTCTTTGTGATGAAATGCCAAATGTAAAATTTCAGGAAGTAGCGTTTTTCTCAGAATCAAGATATCACCAATAGTATAGGCAAGTGCTGAGATACTGAATTTCAACAAGGCAGTATTAGGACTACTGGGAATGTATCTTCAGAGCATGAGGCATCCATTAGATGATCCTCCACTTGATGAAATGAACATATTTAAATYTTAATAAAATCTAATTCTATACCCYGAATATATTCTTTTATTCCAAAACTAGGAATGCACTAAGGCAGTACATTTTCAAAGTTGAAAAACACCCATGCCAGTTGAAAGTGGCATGAAACACAGCAAAGTACTTTTGGTTATCACAAGCTTTGGACTAGTTTTCCCCTTCTCCACACATTTAGGGAAAAGCTCAAACACAGGCAAAATGAAAGCAAGTCTTATCCTCATGGATTAACTATGGTTGAAGCATGGATTTTTTTTTTTAACATGCTTTGTAAATGAAACTGGGCACATGCTGAAGCGCTTTGCTGAATCAAGACTTAGGTTACCAGCTTGTTGCTAAAAGTATAGTCATTTTGCCAAAATTGAGAAAACCTCACTCTAGATCTCTAACATCCACATACTTAGGCCACTTTATATCTGTCCATTAACCTAAACATGATTACAAAACTGTGATTGCTTATTATGAAAATAAGACTGCAAAGGAATAGGGCTACCAGTCTTTGTTTCAGAATTGTAACTAGTCAGCCAGTCATAAAAGAAGTTTTGTTAATATTAACATTTCAGTTTGAGTTTCAAGATTAACAGTTGAAATAAGAAGGGTTCTCCAGAACAAATCAGTGATTTTGACTAAATCAGTCTTTTTCTTCTGAACAAATTGTGGCTATTTTTCATGTGTTAATCTTTTATTCCAAAAAATGAGCATAAAAGCTGATTATTTTGCAAACATAAGGTAYCAGTTTTAATGCATAAACAGCACGATGACTAACAAAACAGAACATCTCAAAATGCTTAGTTTTATGAGAAGTTTAACAAAAGAATTCCTTCCCGTATTTTTCTACCAGTTACAGATGTTAAGGACACCAAATGTTCCTTGTGTCAGGCACTGGAAAAAGCTGAGCAGGTTAAGGACAAGACCTTTCCTGTTACAGTAAATGTGTCAAAATAGGGGCCTGTTGCTAAATAAAATACTTTTAAATCTATGCTTCCCCAGAACGACTAATTCCCACTAAGCAGCGGCAAGGACAGAAGGACCATCAGTGCCGAGCAGAAAAGCATCGGGATGACATCATTGCCTGTCTGCTAGCCAGGAAAGGAAGAGAGGGATTATCTGAATGGTGAACATCTGGATTGTGTATATAAAGGCAATGAAGAATTTTTATACATATTAGTTCACGGAGTTCCATTGAGTTTTTATCTTACAAAGAAACAGTAGTACTCTGATATGCTTTTGTCATGAAAAGGCTAGAGAAATGCAAGTGCTCTGGGTTAGTATATTAAAAGATACACTGCTTCTTTATCACATTTAATGAAAAAAGAAATCAGCAGATACTTGAACTTTTTCAATTATCTTTCTTTTTCAAGTCTTTCTTTTTCAAGTTATAGCGATGAGCTTTGATAACACTAATTTCTTTTTTTCTCTTAGAGTTTTGGATACAAAAATTCTAAGTGACATGCTTCTAATCACACCTAAGTTGATAGTGTATTTACTTCCCCATCCCAGCTCTGCAAAGAAGAAAAACAAAGCAAAAAGAAAACAAAAGAAAAAAGATGAATCTGATATACTCAAATTTCTTACGAATACTACTAAAACCAAAATGGCATTTCCACACAGTTTCTTTCAAAAGTTACAAAGTTACTTACAATGACAAAAACATCACAGCACACACAAAAAAATCCTTTTTCCCTTATTCTGGGCTAGAGTTTTAGATAAAGAAACAGCCTTACCTTGAACTGTGAGAGTTGCTGAGGCTTCGGCTTTCCCAACCATATTCTCTGCCACACAAGTATATGAGCCCATGTCTCCTGCCGTGACTTTCCGTATTTTCAAGGTATGATCATCACGGATTTCATATCTTTAAATATACACAGTAACAAATAATGACAGGAATTTACAGGAATAAGCTTGTACAGTTTTTGCGGAGTTTAATAATGTGTTGGTTTTGCTTTAAAATATTTCTGCTCATAGGCTTCCTTGCGAAACAAAAGTCTTTATAAAATATTTATAAAATGCAATGAATTGATAATGTAAAAAATCAAGTTTCCAGAGGAAAAGACATGTAAATATTTGAAAACTTCATTCTGATTCATTTGCAATGTGTGAGTCAGTTTCATTGACCTCAGTAGAAGCACACTGGTGTAACACAGATGTAAAACTCTAACACAGAACTTTTTGCTATTAAAACTCTTTTAACAGGAAAATTTAATAACATTTATTATTCTCCCTAAAATTTTTCCATCTGAATCTATGCATTTGTTAAAAATGCATAGTATGTAATGTATGTAAAAATGTAAAAATGTAAAATGTAAAATGTAAATGTAAATGTAAAAAATGTAAATGTAAATGTCAATGTAAAAAAGAAGGCATTGTTCTCAAGAAGATAACTCAAGAACCGCTTAAAACTCAGATAAATCACAAGTCATTCAATCATTTAAAAAAAAATGATGTGGCCTTATACCATTTCCTCTCCTTTCATCACCTTTTTTCCTCTTCTTTGTATAATACAGTCAATATGTTTCTCTTCAAGGAAAGTAGATTTCCCTCTTAAAATGCAATAGTTTTTATGAAAGCTCTAGACTAGATTAACAGGAAACTGGATTTAGATGACAGGCATCAATTGTTACGGTGTTTCTTCTTTCAACCCTTCAAACCAGCCCTAACAGCTTTTTCACCGATGACTGTGAATCTAAACAGAATGAAGAAATAATCTATTACAGAAATTATTTCTTTTTTAATATGGTATTTTACTTTTTGCTCTGAATTAGAGCAAGGACAGGGAAAAAAAAAAGGAAAAAAGGGAGACTTAATAACAAAAAAAAATGTTCCACAAGCAGTTTTGTCCGTTAATAGACTACATTTTATATCAATTGCAATTCCAATATATATTTCTTGATGTAGTCACCTTATTTATTATCTGTTATACATTCTTCAAAAGTTCTAATAATTACGATAGACTCTTCAAGTGAAAAATTAATCTATGTCAGGTATTACTAACTGAACTTATCACTTTTATTGTTGTATTTGCTCTGTGTTTTCATGATAAATGCCTGAGCACAAGTGCTTCGTGAGGTTTATTATAATTTATAATTGCAAAAGAGCAGCATGGAAATTAGAAATGTCTTGTTAGATCAGCCCTGCCTCCTCCACTCATGGAAAAGAATTGCTAGTTGTCAAATGTTGAAATGCTACAGCAGGGCATCTTATCAAAGAGCTAGCTCCACGCACTGCACCTTGTTTTTGGCAATTCTCCGTCATCTTTCCTCCATCTTACTGTAGGGACTGGGTCACCTCTTGCCTCACATTTAAACTCGGCGCTGTCATCCACGGTCACAGCCAAATTACTCGGTCTCTTTACGAAAGATGGTCTTTCTAAAAGCAAAGGAAAGATAAGGGGTATTAGAAGCGACAGCAGCTCTGTGTCTGAACTGCTCTTTTCCCAGACGTCCTGGATTTAGCAGCACCACCAACGGGATGGAGGCAACTCTCCTGCTGCTCCTCTGGCCACGCGCCTGCAGCGTTGCTTCCAAAGGCAACAGGCACAGAGTACATACTGTCTCAGTGGACATTTGGACGCCACTGGGCATCTATACTCCCCAACTAAGCCCAGCACAGCATCTCTGTGAGAGGGCTTGCATGTGTCACCAGCGCCTCGCACATAAGGCAATTGTTTCAAAAGCTCTGTTAGAAAGAGAACATTTTCTTTCACTAGCACACAGAGAATAAAACAAGGCACAAAAGCCACAATGTCTTCTTTGYAATTCCCGTTCCTGAAAATTGCTGTTATCCCTGAATCACATTGTAGGGCATGGATGACCCCAGCCCTGGTTCACCAATTTCTGCATACTTTTTCCAGGGCTTTGCGAAACAATATGGGATCTCAGTAGCGGCCATGTAGTCCTGGCAAACATGCTGCCAGTTGGAAATTTCAAGGGAGCAACTGACACAGTTTCCTGTCCAGACATAATAACAGTGTCCATAGCTTCATGATGCCGTCTGTGATATTAATTCAGTTTCACTCCACATCGAAGCACAGTGAGGTTGGTATATGCACAAGGAAGAAAATGTGGTTTACAATTAGCCAGATACTCCAGGAAGGCTCATCCATCTCGACCGGCTGCAACTGAGGACAAAAGGATGTTCAGATTTTATAATCTTTAAAAGAGTAGGGAAGGTTTAACAAGGGAATGCTTTACAGTTTCCTCTGCCTAAGGCAGACGATCGTGTTGCCTATAAAGCTGTGAAAGCTCTGAGGGAGCTGGGAAGACAGCTGCATGTTTGGAATTGCAAGTACTCAAGACAGGAACATTGTCCGCCTGGAACTGCACGAGTCTCAGGCCGTTGGAACAGTCAGGAACTGAAAACCCCAAAACATGCTGTACATTTCTCATAGTTGCTCAGAGGAACTGGAGAGAAGGATACAAAGACAAGCCCATATTCTTTGTACGTGATCTTGGTGTTAGGTTTGTCAAGGCTGGTTCTGAATACGCCTTTGCAAATACATTTACAGATTAAGTAGTAAAAAGCCTTAGTGTATGCTAAGTGAATGCAAGTGAGGACTTCCTTCCCTCATGAGGATGTCCAGATCAACGTGAGYTTCTGTAACTTGTGTTGCAGAAAACTTGCCTGTGTCTGTAACGTTAGTCAAGTAGTGTTGGATAATATAACAAGTTCATGGTAAAGCTGTTGGTCGTATATTAGGCTTACCTTTAAGAAATGAGTGACGTACAGAAATTAATCTAATTGTGAATTAAAAATCATACATACAAACACTCCCCTCCCCTGCTGATTTTCTTGTATGTGCAATAGGCCTAAAATCTGTATGCAGCATAATACAGTCCAGATTAAACTTCCCTGTAGGAATAGTTTGGGGAAGAATATTCAAACAAATTAAGAAAAAGAGCTGTTCTGGTAAGGCCAAGACTCCTGTGCAACACCAAAAGATATACAMAAGGCATTTATAGTTTTAGACCAGTTTCCTTAAAGAAGTTTAACAGTCCAACAAGAGCGTTTGTCTGCCCACTCATACTCCTCTTATTCAAACACATAAATGAGCACTGATATTAGCGTATTTATCTCTGTCACACAATCWTTTGGTAAATAAAAGGACATCTTAGCAAGGATCATTTTGAAACTTTCTAATATTATGGTTTCTGGCATATAATCCTCCTCCTGATCTAAAGTAGAGACCTAAAAGTGAAAGTTCAACTTCCAAATAACCACAAACC
This sequence comes from Eudromia elegans, assembly GCA_003342815.1. Taxonomy (NCBI): domain Eukaryota; kingdom Metazoa; phylum Chordata; class Aves; order Tinamiformes; family Tinamidae; genus Eudromia; species Eudromia elegans. The sequence continues at coordinate 930,058 of PTEX01000189.1, forward strand.
ATAACCTGGAGATTTATGTTGAATGATATTAATGTTTGAAGTCAGCATGCTTCTTGTTCTAAGACAGGACTGAGTTGAAAGGATAAAGCGTATGAAAGACTTCTAGACATAGACTGATAAGACATTCAAAGCTTTACCTTCCTGTTTAAAAAGAAAACCTTGCTTGTTTCTCCAGGCTGAAAATCAGAAATAAATTTGAAGAGAAAACCAGATGCAGAAAAAGAAGGTAAAGCAAGCTATCATTCCGTAATGAAGCTTACTCAGAAGTTCACAGCAAGAGAACTAAAGTACAATTTTCCAACACTGAAAATGTAACAATCCATATTATGATTCCTTCACTAGTGGTAACCTAGGCCTTGTTAACCACTAGAAATCAGAGGAGCCTAAAGTCAGTGCTATACTCATGACATGCCTCAACTCTGTGTTTTGCTTGGAAGTTCTAAAGCCATTTGGCAATAAGTTTCTTCCAAAGTGCTTCAAATGCCTACAGATATAAAACAAAAATAAATAAATAGGGAAATAAATAAGGAAAAGGCATAACAGACCTCAGGAAGTCTCCCTTAGCTATTAACAAGTTACTGCACTATCTTAGTGCATGCTGGTATAATTTCAGCAACTTTAAGATAACAGATGCTCTCATCTTATKAAGAAATAGACTGCTTCATATAAAACTGTGAACAGGACTTCCAGTTGCCCGTGGCTTGATTCTTAAAAGCAATTTCTTCCAGTTTGAAAGCCAAGTATGAAAGTGTGTTCTGATAGCAACAACATTCCAAGGTGGGCTGCAAAGACATTAATCATTGCCCATTTACTAGACCACAACTGTGACAAGAGCATTTTCAATCTAAACACAAAAAAGGAAACAGAGAAGAATGACCTTAATAAAAAAGATTCCTAAGAAAAATGAATATTGGATTTTTTTTTTTTCATGTTCATGGGCATTGTTTAGCATAGGCTTTAAAGAGAAGTTCTTACCTAAAACAGTGAGCTCTGCCACTTCGCTTTCCCGCTCTCCAACCATATTTGTTCCAACACATACATACTTGCCAGCATCATTCTTTCTTGTGTATGTGATCATAAGCTTTCCTCCTCTGATCTAGGAAAATCAAGGTTAGATTTATTAGCTTGAAAATGGCATTTTTATTATAGATAATGACAAAGTAACAAAAAATAAGTTAATAGTAATTTTCCAAATCATGCAAAATGGGAAAAAAAAAGAAGTTATTTTCTCTTCTTAAGCAAAACTTACACTTACTCCAGTTCTATTTTTAGAACTCTGTTTCCAAGTCCTCTCAAATTTGTTCTCCATTACCTTTTTTTTTTCATTTCTGCCTAATGTAATACTGATTTTTCAATATTCCATTTAATGCTCGTTGSTCAAAAGCAGTACACTTACTTTCCAAATACTACTGTGTTTTGACATAATTAGAGTAGTAAAAATCAGCACTACATATAATCCTATTTTCACATCAAGTATTGCAATGACCCTTTTTTCTTGATAAGAAATGTTCAAGTTACTTTTATGAATAAATTTTGTGTTTATTTTGGTTTTCATTCCTAAAGGAGCAATGGAAACCTTTTATCCTTTAGTTCTTCATCTTTAAATAAACAATTTTTAAAGGCTAATAAGCAGCTGAGCAGAAACAATTAAATCCTAACTTAGAAATTAATTAATAATGTTCTGCTGTCAACTCTTTGTCAACTCTTTGGAAGGCAGTGAAATCCAGTAACCCAAAATAAGACAACATATTTCCCACTTGTGATTATAAATTTTATTACTTTATTCAAAAATATATTAAAAGCATATGAAAAAATCTGATCTCCCCTTAGAAACATTTATTCTCCCCCTTGCTTTGCAAAGTGGTTGAAAAGTTTCAAAGTTCACTAAAATGCAATGAAATTGCATAGACAACTGACTATATCCATGCTTACTGTAATTAAACTCAAATATTACTTATATTAATTACATTTTTTATGTGAACATATGCTTATGACTGAAACTACATGTGATAATCACTAAAGTCCATGACATGGTTGAAATAAAAAAATAAAGTGACATTAAAGTGTCGAATGTGGTCAGTGACAAGGAGGAGAATGTTGTCAGTAAGAGGAACTTTGCTCAGGTTGCCTGCAGCTAGAAATCTATCCCTGAAAATTTGACATCTGGAGTGGTGTTGGGCTCTTATTATCATTGTAAGATGTATGCACACAGAGATGACAGTCAGTTACTGAGATAAATGAACATACACATGCATTGTAGACAGTGTTGCATACAAATTTTATTCTTTTGCCTTTGGCACTCATTGTTTGAGAACAAAAAAAAAGTATGTCCTTTAGCATCCAGAAATGTAGTAATGCCAAAATTTCAAAAGGGATTTGAAGCATGAAAAAAGTAAAGGTGGCCTGCAAGTACCTTCTCTACAAGAAACGAAGCACATTTTTAGATTGTGGATTGCCTCAAAGGGTAAGCATGAGAATGTAGCCAATAACTAAATGTCTATYCTCCTGTTTTACATGTCCCTACATCACACTGTTATATATTTTCAACTTGTGCATATAACATGTTTTTAATATAGATTTTTATGTTAATTTTGAAGTACTTATATAAATATATTCAGATACGAGTATATGAATGAATTTTTTTCATGTGTATCAATATTGGAATGCATTGGATTTAACATAAAAGAATATTTACATATCACARGAGCCACAAGAATTACCTGATGATTTCAAATCCATGTAGCAGAAAAGTTGTGATTTTCATACACATCTTGAGAGCTTAAGTCCCACTGATGTTCAATCACACTTGTGCTTCTTTGTGGTTTTAGCACTTAGGCAAATCCTATCCAAAGCCTTTTACAATATGACATAACTGTGTATTTTGTACCAACACTAACCTCCAGCAAGAACTATTCTAGGAATGTCTCAAGGACCTTATTAGGTGTTAGTGAAATGCTGTCTTGTGTCTACCTGAAAGGTCAGATGCTTTATTCATCACTAGTCTAACTCTTTAAAGGGTAGACGGAGAAAGGCAGCAAAGTAGAAACATTTCAGRCACCTAAAAATGACTGAAATCTGCTTTACTTCTAAGTTACTTAGATATTTACTTCAGGAAGGAAAGATGGGGGAAATATTCTCTCTTGTCCCACATAAGCCTAAAAATTCTCTCTTTCTAGCCYTATGGCTGAGAATTAGCCATGGACTTTGAGACATGATTTACAAAGACACAATATGTCTAGTGAAGGTAGTTATGGTTTCACAGTGAGGGTCTATGTGTATTTTATCTTTCTTTTTCTTTCTTTTTCTTTCTTTCTTTTTTCTTTATTTTATCTTTTTATCTTTCTAGATATTTTTATTTTATTTTTTTTTCCTTAAAGCAGTAGAAGAGTTTGGAGTTTGAGCCAGCATAATGGCTATGTGGGTATATTATACTTCCATTAAAATGTGAAATATTACACATTTCTAATAAAATATGTAAGTGCATGTGGAATTATATATGTCTGCAACTGAACATTCATTGATGGCTAAAAGTATACTTTGTTAGTTTTACTACYCAAGTTTTCCATTAATTTTTAACAAACATCTATCCATCCTGTGGATAAGATCAATGAAGCCTGTCTATACAATATTAAGACAGTGGAAATCAAATCTGTAGCTAAGAAAAATGCCTATGYAAAATCTGCCATGTTTTCACTCAASAGAAAATCCTGTATACATCTATGAACTRCAGACCAATTGCTTTGACTAAGAGATAGTACACAATGAAATAAAAGTGCCCTTTTTGTAGGTATATATAAAAATTACTGCTACTTTAAAACTCATTTCCTTGCCTTACTAAGCTGTAAGTTCATATACAGGATTTATAGCACAAAGAGGAGGGGCGCTTAACAGTCACCAGGAGTCTTCCCTTAATATTTGTGCCCCTGTCAGAACAGGGACGGCTGGACTTTATAGTAGCATATGATAGTATTATGAGTCGAAGAAGTGACAGAGAGGGTAACATTTCATCCCAAACTATCACAAGAGTTGTTACCTTACTAAACCGAAAGCGAAGTAATTTCTTCCTAGCAAACAAGAAACACCAAACTCTTTCATTACACATCTGGCAGATATCGCATAGCACGAGGAAAGAACTGATTTGCTCTCYGCCAAAGCTCCAGGTCTAATTCTGAGAACATCAAAGTCGGTATCATGTTCCCTTCACACACAGATGATGTTAAGGTTTTTTGTTTTTTACTTTTTATGTCTCCTCAGGGTTTTGCTCTGTTCCACACCTACCAACAAATTTATCAGCAGTGAATGCCGCTAAGAGATGCAGACTGTAATAAGCAGTTCACAAATGATCTTCCGTTGCCTGTAACATGTATGGATTGTTGCATATATGTCACCAGAATATTTGATAGCACGGTGATTTATAAAGATGCATTAAAAGCTGTTTTCTATGACTTACTTGACTTGGTCCTCACAAGCACTCAAGCTCACTCAGGCAAAACCATTTTATTATTTCTTTCAACAATATTGAGAAATGTTCCTACAGCAATCTTGAGGCAACTACACAGTTAACTAGGCCTAGAACTGAAAGTTATCACCACCTCCCAGCAAAACAGCATATATAAAAATGGAATCTGATTTCTTTTTGAATATACTAAATCCATAAAAACTTATCCAAGGGTTCTACAACATGCCAACTATTCATAAGGTTGCATACATATATACTTATCCTAAGACCAAAATTTATATATTTATGTGAGTGGGTATTTGTAAATTTCTGTCTATATAAATTATATCATTTTTCTGTGTTACAAATATTTTTATGTATGTGATTCATCGACTTTTCACAGGAAYGTGATATGGAATATGAGAAGGAATGAAGCCATGTAAAAAATGTTTGGAAAGTCCAAATGCAAAAACGGCTTGCATCTTTTCATTTAATTCTTTTAACTCCTAGTTTCATTCTGTTTAATAAATGAAATCTGCACTATTGCAAATTAATTCTAAAGCAAACCTAAATCCACTTAATAAATGAAATCAGCACTATTGTAAAATAATTCCAAAGCAAACCTAAATCCATTAGGAAATGAAATTTAGACTGAGGAGCTGATCATTGACCTCTGTTCATGTAACCTTGGCTTCTGCATATGTAATACCAGAATATTCACATATACCTAATATCACATGTTATTTAGAAGGAAAATGTGATAGGCACGCAATATTAACCTGTCACACATGGTCTTTAAAAGTGTACCATCTAATTATAAATGACAATACAAAGGTTAAAGAACAAAGTGAGTACAGGCARTAGCAATTAATGGTGTCATCCGAGGCAGATACAGCTAAGATAGTGCGCTTTTATTTCTGACATGGGAAACAAAGAGTTTGTACATTTCTCCTTATGTGGCCTAGTATCCCAAAACACATCAGTATATCAATTTTACTATATATTTTTGCATCACTGATTGTAAGGAATGATAAGTCATTAATAGAAGACAAGTTTGAAATTTTAATGAAGTAGTTTTGAAAAAGACACATATACTTAGCTTAATTTTTCTTTCTTTAAAAAACAGATCTTGTTCCAAGCATTTTGAATCCCATAAATACTACCCTACCTGCTACAATTCATTTAAAGAGCAAAATTCTACTTAAAGAAGGTTGAAATGTATTTCTGTTTGGTCTTTGTATACCATATATTTACCATGACAAAATAAAAGTCACTTCACTTCCCAGTCCCATGCAGATCAACAAAACAGTCGTACAGCGATTATGCGCCTGAAAATAGTGTTTATAATAAACGGTGCCAAATGCACAGAAAGAATGGCTCCACTTAGAAAGAAAAAGGATTCAAAGTAGAAATATTGACAACTCACCCGAGCTGCTGCTTTTGGCAATCTGGCCAGAATATGTGTGAGTAAGAATCAGATTCAATTCTGTTCAAGAGAAAAACTTAATATTTCTTATGGTCGCCTCTTTAAGGATGGAATCTACAAGAAGATTGATGTCTGCAAAGTACTAAGGATTTTTTCTGCCCTAAACTGTTGGGTGACTTCAGAGGAAGCTGATGGTGATGCAGCACTTGGCATTATCAAGGACATTGAGCATCAGAATTATTATATGTGGTCAATACTTCCCTCAAATAACAAGACAGTGGGGACAGCCAAGATGTATGTAGAATGTCATAAATAATCTCTATTTTAGCGCAGACAGTTTTTAGAAATTTAAAATGATAAGAATCCAAAATTTGCTTTCTACAAGCATTGACTTTTGTTAATCACCAAGGATTCACCAAGATTCAATTCAAAATAATCTATATTGGCTCAAATTAATCAGAACTAATTTCTGGACAACTATGTTTATATGAAAATATTTGAACTAATAAAATACTGTCCTGTAACATTTTCACAGCTATAAGGCAAAATAYTTATTATGCACTACTTCCTTTGTTGTTATAAACTGAGATTAAAATYCTCCTACAACAAAAGCTTTTTACATCTATCCCCATGGCCTTAAATCCGCTTTACTGATCCAAAAAAAAAAAAAGTGGAGTGACTCCCTGCCTCAGAAACCCCTTCTCACTACAACATTCCTGTCTCCAGAAAACCTACAAACCTTAAAAGTAATTAGCAACACATAAGCTCATCCTTTAGGCCAGAAGAAAATCTATGGAAACAACCAATCTTTCTGCATTGCAGAACACACAAGTGAGCAAAACTGTCATTGACACCGAGGGGAATGATGTACGTGTAACTGAGACTAAGATGTGTTGGTAAGATTGTAAATTTAGGCCATTGCATGTCTTAGATGCACTGGGGCATATAGCGCTTTCACTGCAATCACTGATTGAAATAAGAAATAAAAATGAACTTGAATTGAACTCAGTGTCTGGTATGTCTTCATTTCTCTCCCCTTAAGCAAGTCAGATGATTTGAAGTATCTGTTACAAAGGATTTTTTTTCAAGCATCACCACCACTGAGCTATTTACACACCTCCAAGGATAAAACCCTAGACCAACCGGGGCTAATTAGCCACACAACGTCTCTCAGGTTTTTATTATGTTACCTAAAGTATCGCAGACATAATAGGGAAAAATAAGCCTAACACACCATAAGATCTTTAAAAAAATATCTATCTGCTAACCATGAAAGAAACAATAAAGCCCAAATCTATAAAGACATTTAGCAGCCTGCTTCCCACTGAGCATGTTTACATTGCACAAGACAGATGAAAGGCGATTCGGTAGGGCAGCGTTGAAAAGTGCACAGGGAAGAAGCTAAGCGTGGTGTCAGGCCGGCTCCCCAGGGACCACTGGGGTCGGCTTGCAGCACCCGAGCTGGCGACCCGGCGTGCTGAAGAGCCAGGCTACAGCTGGGGGGAAGGCTTCCGCAAGGGACTCTGCTGCTGGTGTCAAGGGGATTTCAGGTCCTAACTGCCACTGCTGGTGTTGACCCGGGTGTGCTTTCTTCTCTACATCTGGAGTTATGCTGGGTGGACAATGATATGGATTTAATAGGATTCAGCATTATGGGGCATATTTCCTACTTACAACATTTTAAATACTTTGCAGATTGGGTCAGAGGCAGTATTTTTTTATGAGACAGACTTTTAGTTTGGTGACTGGGCACTAAAAATCATTCAGATGTCCTCRATTCTGCTGACAGGACACCCTGAAAGCAGCGTTCTAATCATGCTCRGACAGATGCAAATGTCCATTTACTATCCACATCAGCTTGGAACAACCCCAGAAGATACTGGGATAGAAAATTACTTCCTGGGAACAACCAGACTCAAAAGTTACAAAGCAAAGAGAAGCTGTGCAGCATATGGGTCTCCAACAGCAGAATTTTAATTTTCAACTTCAAAGCTTAGAAGCATGGATAGAGAAAAACTTTACTAAGTCTTCTAATATGATGGAAAGCATTTCTTTGAGTCAGGATCTCTCACTCCATAGGGTAAAAATATGCATTTTTTTCAAGGTCCTGGTAGAGGGTCTTCTATGGGGAACCGGTCTGGCAGGATTCAAGTTATCAAGAGCTTTGAGGTGGTAGTTCACAGGTCTCCAATGAGATCCCCAAAGAAATTGGAAGGCTTTTAAAATACAAAACTCAGATTTTACTAGAATGAAAAGTAGACTAACTTTGAAACAACCACCACCAAAATATCCTCACAGTCTGAGAAGGGAGAACAGAAATAAAAAAATAGAAATTTTTCTCTTGCTATGAGACTGTGCAGTGGATCACTAATTGCAGCCTTAGTTTCAGCTTACGGCGTTTGCAGCAAATGAAATTTGCTGGCCTGCAGTAAATTTTGCTCAGATCCTCCTTGCCTCAAGGAAGGGGGATGGTCCCTTGAGCCTGGCTGTCACGGCTGGCTCCTCACTGGAGGGAATCGGAATTACGGGATCCTGGATCCTTCCTGTGTCCGTTCCCCTTCCGACACTCAATTGTCTGTGCAAGCCTTCCTCCCGCGAGCTGCCTCCGGAGCGGCCCAAGGGAAGGAGGAATTCCTTAATTCCTTCCTTCCTTTCTTCCTTCCTCTGAGGGCAAACCTGAGCTCCTTATGCTACAGGATATGACCCGAGAATCAAAGCAATCCAAGAAGTTTATCAGAAAAGGAAAAAATACATTTTTAAAATATTTATTTCCGGATTGATATTTTCATAGTTTTGAACTCGGAGAAAGATTTGACTTCTCATTCAGAGTATTTTATTTTGAAACTCTACAATCAACTTTACTATGAAAGAAGTGTCATAGCTACCAACCTCWTACTACAGAAATATTTGCCAAACTTAACCTTGAAAAATTATAAAACATATTTTATAATAAAAACACTAGAAGCCTGCTGATTCTCTGACTTTTGGCCAAGATCATGCGTCGTGGAAATTCGACCGCAGTTCAAGAAAGCACATAATCCCAAGTTAAATTTCTAGCGCATTCTAATCTGATCAAGCCTAAATTTAGCAGAACTCAAACTTGTTTTGTAATACAATGTGGGACATAGAGGGTTGTGAATACGTAAAGCTTTTTGTGTCATTTGTGCAACGTACTTTCAAAAGCCAGAACAGAGCCACTCTGTTCTTCATTTCTCACAAGTTARATGCAAAATACATGTATTTATCTGCCATATTTCATTCTACCATCAGTAATCATTGCAATTCTATCAGCTGCAGCACATGCAAGTCATAAATCACCAGATTCTATGATGTATTTTATGCAGCYTGTACATGAGCTCCATGCTACAAGACTGAGGCAGAGAACCTAAAGCTGCAAACTGGAGAGAAACTAGARTTTGATTAACATTTTCTCTATTTTCTTTTCTTTTTTCTTTCCTTTTTTTTAAGCTACACTGCAAAGCTACTATGCTGGACACTGGAGGTACAGGTAATGTCCCTACTCTGAAGATCTTAAAATTTAAAACTACAAAGAATAGGAGGGCAAAGGCAGGCACAGAGAGGTGAAGATCGAATCCCCCAAACTTCCCTGAGCTCATACAGAAGCCTAATGTTTTAATTTTCATTTTCCTTTCATGCTTWATTTATACTCAAGCAGCAGTGAGTGACCTGCAGACATCTCCGTAGGTTCCCCAACGCTGAGGCCCCTCTTGCCACCAGGGACTCAACACGCCGGGTGGTGACACCAGGACCTCCCTGGGCCTCCCTGCTTGGATCAGAGAAGCCAAGGGAGTTATAACCAAGCGGAACGGAGATGAGAGCCCCATGCAGGGACACTCGGGCAGCACGGGCCTGCCCGCCGCCCCGCGCTCCTCTTTGCTCCCGGCCGGGGGCTGCCCCGGCCATTGGGGAGCCCCCAGCCAGGGCTCCGGCGCCCCGCGGCGGTGACTGCTTCCTGCACAGCAGCTTCACGCCGATGCCACGGCGCGTTTAAACTCCCCGGACCGTCCCTGCTGCTGCTGAAAGGCTATTGTCAACTGTGCCACTGACGGGAGGAGAGGAAAAGGGGGAAAAAAACAAAGGAAGGAAAAAAAGGAAAAAAAGTGCCTGGAAACGAGGTGAAATTGCCTTGGACATTGGAAATCTCCGCTGCTTTATTATTATTATTATTATTATTATTATTATTATTATTATTATTACTATTATTATTATTATTATTATTGTTTTTACATTTGTATTTACAACAGGAAGAGCAAGCCGGCCTAGTTCGGTACGGAAATCAGGGTTTCCTGTCTGTGGCAGTCTGCTGTTGGTAGCATGGGTTTGTGAAGTGCCGCGGAAATTAAAATTACTCAGCACTTCCACGCTCCCAGTGCTCCCTGGGGCCATGTGCCAGCCTATTTTTAAACCCAGCACTATCTTAACATACATTAGAAATTTGCATGTCTTCCATGTAAATGGTATGACAAACATATAATAAATAGGAAGTGGTATTTAGAGAAAACTAATTAAAACCTTATTAGATTTCAGTTGCTTTGGTATTAATTAGCTTTTTTATTATATTGGCAGGAAGTTTAAAACTGCTGTAGTATYTTCACAGTAAACTTTCCTCCCTAAATAGTCTGAAACAGCCACACTAAGGCTCCAAAATAGATTTATAAAAAAAGAAAAGGAGCACCCAGTCTGAAATAATTATTTAACTTTTAAAAGGCACCTTTTCTAGCCCGTTTAAAGGACTCATCTGCTTGAGCCCCCGACCAAGTTTGTCAAAGGCGGCAGCTGGCTCAGTGAGGTAGCTGGGTGTAAATAAGGAGATATTCAACACTTGTGACTATCAGGCGAACGCGCTGCAATGCCTGCTGCAGCCCCTGTGAGGACAACTGCACTCTGCCCCCTACACGTTTGCATTTGCAGGAAAAAAATATTTACGTGACTGGCACTGCTCAATTCCTATCGCTGCAAATATCTCCTTTGCTGAGTTCCTCCCATGCTCATGCACCTCAAAGAAAAGTAACCAAAATGCACTAAAGAGTGCTGGAAAAATTAAYGTACTTGAACAGACATGAAAGACACTATCCAAAGTACTGACATGTTCCCACCTTGCAAACAAAAGACCTTATCAATAAGCAGCCTCAGTCTTCTAAAATCCTGAAATGTGATAACTTTAAAAATAAAAATGATCAACTGATAAAAGACTTTATTAACTGTATTAAGTGACGTATTTCATGTTCTTCATACCAACTTTTTCAAAGAAAGCAATACTGCTGAGGTTTTTTTTGAAGAGAAAAAAGCTCAAATCCCTAAAAACAGAACTGTCATGACAAAAAGTCAGAATCTCAGAGAATGATTGATACATAAGGCAATAAAATGAGTTCTGATGGCTCCCTTTACTTCTCAAACATTCGCACTTGCACAAGCTACCACACAACTGACAAAAGTGACACAAAATCTTTAAAAGTTTGCTTCCTTAATGAGATTTGAAAAAAACAGCCATTGGCAGGCTCAGTTTTGGTTGAGCGATTTAAATGGACCTGTTTCAATGTCACATTATCCCCAGAAACCTTTGGTGGAATATTGTCCTACTATATTGCAGAACAATGTTTAAACCACTCTAAACTTTCTGTATATTGCATTTTGAGTACTGAAATTTTAGGAGGATCTGAAAATCCAATCAAAGTTTCCGGCAAGGCTCCCAAGGACTGCACTGTGGCTGTTTTTAGGGACACTTTCAAACACCTGCTGGAGGAGCAGCTTGGCATAGAGGCCGTTCTGCACATGCAGAAGTCACGCGCTGCATATACTGCGGTTGCAGTTGCCTGAGATAACGCGCTCCGGGATGTGCAGAAAGCAAAGCAGGGAGCGGGTCTAAGGAGACAGACGCYTTCCCAAGGAGTGTAAGAGCAGGAACTTCCCCAGGGGGAAGCTGAGCAAGCTGCACATGTGGCACGGCAGCTGGAAGAACGCCTGGATGCTCAGTGAGCCGGACACGCATGCACGCACTGAGCCAGCCCAGTTGAAGCGCCCTTCCTTTTACCATATGCCGTGATTACAGAGCTAAGCAAAAAACACTTCAGAAGGCTCTTTTGTGTCATTACCATGCATTGCTCAAAAGCTCCCAGAGGGCAAAGCCGGTGGTATCCTTGCTACCTGGTGTTAACATGGTTATTACACTGATTTTTGTCAGCCTCCAGAGAGGTTGGAAAGACGTAGAAAATGACACGACTCTAAGTGAAAGCAAGAAGCGATTTTGCTACCCAAAGTGGTGTGTTCAGGAAGCTCAGAGAGGGGACAGGAAAGCATGCAGCACTCCCTCATTAATAAATCTCACCTTTCCCAACTTTAAATAAAGGGGACATGGGGCAACTTCTTAGCGTACAATCTAACTGCTGCAGGCAGCCAAGCCAGGCCCAACGCCCAGAGGCCTGTTCTAAAGACTGCGCTTTGCAGGCAGTGAGGGAAAACAGAAAGGTCTGACCAAGGAGAGCCTCTGTGTGTGTGGAATTAAAGTCTTCTCTTCCCTCAGCAGAAACACAAAACGGTTTTGCATTCCCTACCGTATCTGAATAAATAGATCATATTAAAAATATTATTATAAAACATTTCAATATTGGCTACTGTTAATTCTCTAATGAGAATATATGAAAGTTATATGAAACAATGGAGGAGAGAGAGTAAGATTGGTTTAATACCTATGYCTTTTACTGTTTTATGAACACAAAACTGATGGACACAGCAGTACTCAGGAGCAGACCGGGTCAGTCAAATGTCATATTTGTTGTATCTGAGGATACCCTTGACAAAAAGATGAAGTTTGCTTAGAGCACACTTACAGGGCATGATGATCTTAAAGMAAATGATTTCAATACACATTGGGAAAATCAGTGTCAACAGATGTCTCTTTTCTAAGAGTTGGCAGATCAAAACCCATTTTCATCATAGGAGGCTAAGTATCCGAACTGTTATCTTGGTAGCAGAAATCCAAATACAGGAAGTGCCACTAACATGTCAGTAGCTAGGATTTATCCCCCAAAGCCAATATGTAGTGAGGTCCTTTGGGCTGTAACCATACACTGCTTTGCACTTACGAGGAACTGCACTGGTACGCAGCTGCTGATCTTCAAATGCAAACGTGAAGTCCTTCCTGAAATTTTAATTTTACTTTATAGCTATATAATTGTTATTTTAATCATTCAGGAAAAGCTGRGACGAAACCTAAGATTTTAAATTTCACATCTGTTTTTTACACAATATAAATTAGAAACATAATTCAGTCTCACAAACGAACAAAACATATTCCTACAAAACAGCCGTAAGAGACCAAGGCTTCTGTTTTAAGTTATTTGAAACTGTCTGGGCTGATAGAGGATAAAATGGACGGGTATCCCGAACAGAGGAATGAACATTGCAAGTTGTAATGATGTGTTAACCTTGGTGACAGCCAAAACAGAAGGGTCAAAGGTTCAGCTGGCATCCCTGGGGATGATCCCCCAAGGTAAATTTGAGACTTATTGGCAGTGCAGCTTGAAGAAGCTGACACAGCAGTCTGAGATATCTATCGCTCACAAAGATTAAGAGCTGCATTCTTTCTTGAACTTTATATTCATAACAATAAAAAAAATGGCATTTATTGAGATGGTTAATATATGGAGAATGTGGTTCTCCACCTGTTGAACTCCCAAAGACAAATATTTTCGCAGGTTGCCTTCTATTTTCAAATAAGAACTAGTGAGCGAAGCAGGCTTCCAGGCTTATTTGCTGGGATTATTCCATCTACTCCTAAACATTTTGCAAATATTAGAAGTTATTTCTCTATATTCATTCAACTTCAAATGTCCAGATTGCTGACATAAGTTTTCTCCTCACACTGCCAAACCTAGATTTCTTAGCTCCAAGCACAAAAGCTTCAAATTAGGTTATAAAACAAAAGACAGAGTTATAATCATCACCTTCAATTGAGCAGTTCTTCGTATTTAAGAAAAATGTAGGATATATCAGCTAAAAACCTAAGTATGAAACCTAACCATGAAATTCTGTCAGCAGAAGGCCCATTAGGAAAAAAAAAAAAAAAACAAAAACACCATAAAACTCCAGCTGATAGACGGAAACTATCCTAATCACAAACATGCCAAAAGCAACAAACAGTGAAGTAGCAACAACAACCAAAAGATGAAGAACCTCAACTCATTTAGCACTTCAAAAAGGGGCTTTTCACTTGTTTTAAATAATACTATATGCTGTCATTAAAAGGGTGAAATGTTAGTCCCAGGGAAGTCACTGGTAATATTCACACTGATTTCATTCAGTAATGCCAGAATTTCACACTGAGAGTACAGGATGTGCACAAATTGAATTTGCATAAAACATCCTAATCATATAGTCTTTATGAGTGCCAACCTCCATGGGAGTTATAATCATGCAAAGAACCTACTACAAAGTCATTCCTACTTTATTAATAAACATTTAAGGTCCTGGTATTTAAGGGACAGTAACTTCGAAACCACTCCGACTCGTTAGCATACAATTTGTACGAGGAAGAAATGTTTCTTTAATATACAATCAAATCTCAAAATGTTTACACTGGGGCTAGATCCTGCAAGTGTTTCTACAGTCATAAACATCTGGAGTGGTGCATGGTCTGAGTATGTTAATGCAGATACTACTTGATCCTGCTTTATGTGCAAAAGCAGCCAGCTCGTGATATGGGAGGTAACAACGCTTTGCACTTTGGCACAGTGGCGCAWGGCCACGATGCTGTAATAGTGTCGGAGTGTTTCACGGGTACGAATGAATCCCAGCTTACGAAATGCTGAACGAGAGGTACTGAACAACTTCACGGCTTGCTACTATCACACAGGAAGATTGCAGCAGCAGCAGCAGCAGCAAAAACCGGGATCTGCGCTGCTTAGCTCGGAGAGTTTCTGCCTCARGGCCTCATTGGACGATAATGTTCTCTCCCAGAAAATGTTTCACAGTTYACTTTTAAAACCTCTTTTACAACTAATTTATACTCTTGTGGAACAAAAAAAAGAATAAAAAAAAGACAAAATGGTGTATCTTTAATAGTATTCAACGTACAGGCCTGAGAGAAAAAAAAGCACCATTCATTCCTGCAATTTGGAATATCTACCATGAACTACACCATGACCCCAGTCAGACACTTGCAGCTTCTATGGTAACATTAGACACTGAACAAGAAACTTTTTTTTTCCTGCTTGATTTGTGTCAGGTTTAAAAGRAAAAAAAAGGAGACAAAAGCTTGAACTAAACAGCAGAGTTCAAAGCCAACGGAAGAGACAAAGAGCTGCAGGTGACTCGGAAAAGCAAAGTCTAGMGCTTAAAATGGGCCAGGGGAAGGTGGGGTGCAGGAAACCAGCATTATTATGTCAACACTTTTCTCTTTCAAAAATTCACATTCTGAATAACATAACCACAAGTTGGAAAAGTCACAATGGAAATTTTTTTATAAAACTGCAGTCAAAAAATCACACATATTTTGTTCAAACTAAGCTTCAAATTTTGCGAGGGAAGGCAAGGTTATATAAGCACACCTCTCTATGGCTAGTTTCAAAATTCAGTGTGTCTAATCCATGTAGCACTAGAAAAAATCCAGGATCTACTTTCAGAAAGCATTTCACTTTCCCTGGAAGTCTGTTTCTCTTTCAATCTTGCAGGGGATAAAAAAGTAGTTTTTTGCCCTTATATCAGAGTGACTTATCCTCCTTGCAGAACAAGGAGGCCCAGCAGAGGCAAGAAGACAACTGTCAACAGCTACAAAGACAAAGGAAAGAAAAAATGGTGAGCTAGGAGAAAATTAGTATAATTAGATCCAAGTACAACTAGATGCCGACATTCCCACTTTAAAAAAGGGACAAACTTTATGTATCCATGAAGCAAACAGATTCTTGGCAGATAATGATTTCTGAGGAGCCTGGAAAAAAMCAGCAATTGCTAAATGCAGCAAAAATATTAGCAAGAAATGATCCACAGCTAGATAAGGGACACCTTCTTTTTGTAGAGAAGGAGGAGGAGGAGGGATACCAGAAGAAGGCAGGCTTAGTCCTACATAAGATTACACAGGAGTCTGGAATAACACCCAGCAATGTGTAGTCCCACGCTATTGCACATGGTGAATATCTGAACTTGGCAGTAAGCAAATGTGAGTATATTATTACCTAGAGAGAGAGAAGTACTCTGTTGGGTTGAGGAAACCCAAGAACTGAAAAATTATTATTTTTGTAGTGCTGTGATTTGGACTAGACTTTTCATATAACCAGAAGCATCACAGGAAATTTAGTAAGGCAAAACTATCCAAACAAAGTGAAATAAGCAAAAATGAAGTTGACAGAACTTTCAAAAAGTAGACGAAAAAAATCAAAGCAAACCAAACAAGAAGCTCTAATCACTTACATCTGTTCAAGGCTCCAAAAATGGGCACTGTTCTTCTCCATTATTTTTATTCTACATTTTTCTTTTGATTATGTGAACATAATATTTGCAAACTCAGCACACAGATTGTTGAGGTTTTATTAAATATGCTTTTAGAGTTAGTATCATTTTTACTTTACAAAACTAATTCTTAAAAAAAACACGATAAACAATAAAGGCTCAGTTAGCAGTTATCTGATATTCAGATTTTAAGTGACAACATGTGGTTGCTGCCGTGAGCAAGTGACTAGGAATAACAAAAATGCCAAAAACAATCACATTTATAACGTCCACTAGAGACTTTCAAGAACAAGAATGTACTTTCTTCCCCAAAAGTAGAGGGTTTCAGTGTTTGGAAAACAGAACCAGTGAGGAGGCGGGTCGATTCACTTCACTAATACAGACTTGCCACAAATAAACCACTGATTTTGGTTGGATAGTTGCCTGTTAAAAGGTCTTTCACTCTGTATTGGATGGAAATATTTTCTGTCTACAAATGCAAGTGTTTACTTAAGTTCTTCTCTGGTCTTGGTCTTCCGCTTCAAGGACTCACAAATCCAGAAATCCRGACTAAAGATCATGGGAAGCCTGGAAAATGTCTAGTGCACGGTTGATCCGCTGGGATCCTAAACACTGAAGTGACCTCTGTGCTGGCCATGCTTGTGTCCATACACACYACGCAAGCTACACGGTGCAGTAGACATTTCCAGGCTTCCCATAACCCTCAGTGTACTGAGTGTACCCGTGGCAGTCCCAGAACATCAGATTCAGTCCCTGGGCATGGTCATATGCTCAGCAGATCTGACATGTTGGGTGCGTTACATGCTCTGGTCAACATGAACAACAATAAAGACAGTGGGAGCAAGTCATTCAAGCTGAGCACTGCATCTTAAGTTGTTTCCAGGGACCAAACAGCAGGACTATGAAAATAAAAGCTGTACGAGGCCCATGTAAGAACATCTTTTCAAAACACACATGCTTTTTCATGTGAAAAAAATACCACCTTAACAGGTAAATTCTGGTAACTGAACATAGACCGTAGAAAGTAAGGGGTCAGGATTGCTTATTTTCCCCTTTTCACTTAATACAACTTGTAGCACCAGGAAAAGACTAGCATTCAGTGCAACAGCTTTTTGTGCCTCATGAAGGCATGATATTTCCTGTATACTCAATAGTTTTTTTTTTCCAGGATGTGATTCACAACTTTACTTTTAGTTTACTCTTAGAAGTTTGATTCTTCAAATAATGCTTTGTCTCTCACAGCTTTGCCCATGTTTTGCAATCAGAAAAGGCCTACAGTGCAGCAGTCCCAAAGAAGCTGAGAAGAAGAGCCCCTCCASAGATGGATTTCTGACTCGGAAAGGATGTCCACACTAAACATTTTGGATTTCCCTACAGCCGATGGGGGAGGGCAGGGGCAGGAGAAGAAATAACTTTCTAAAACCAATTTTGATCATTCTTGTGCACAAGGCAAGCAAAGTCTCCTTTCCTGACTGCTCAAAAAAGCCAAGCAAACAAAAATGTTTCTCTTTCATTAAGAGAACAAAATGAATGAAGAAACAATTTCCCTCCCACATCCTTCTTTCATCTTTCATCAGATGCCTTACCCATCCCCCCAAAAACAACAAGTAGAGCATCAGCTAAACAAAACAAAGGACTGACTTTCTCAGCACAATAAATCACCTTTGCTCCTGGCCATGCAAATCATAAAGTTGTGCATGCTCTGGATATCTCAAGTAACCTCGTCTGAGATAGCAGCCACCTGTTCTCCTTTGATTTGTTCTTAAGCAAGAGAAGCTTCCCAGACTCYACTTCTACCATTTCAGATGGTCTCAGAGGTTCAAAACTCTCAATAAGCCATTTTAACAAGAACATACCCACAGTCTCATGTCTAGGCCAATGGAAGTCTCAAAACTCAGATATCTAACACATATCCTATTTGCTGCAGGCATTTATTTTCTTTTATTATCTAGGTCATCAGTTCACGACCAGGGACAAAAGAAATCCGTGGAGAGTTCTGACTCAGTCAAGGAGCTTTCAAACTCTTTTAAGTGAGCAGAGCATCCACAGGAGAGGTTTTTTTTTTTTCTTTTTAACTTTATTTTCATATTTAAAAGCAGAAATCATTGCAAAATAAAAGGCATATTTATTTCATACAAAGGAGTACCTTGATTGTTCCTGAGTCAAACAAGACAGAGAAACCATAATTATACATGTCTTCATGCCCAGCACATTTTAAATAGCAAGAAAGAAAATAAAATAGCTGAAGCAATGCGCACCACTGATGCAAAAGGCACATTTTTGAAAGTGAGGAGAACCCAGAAGGCATAGCAACTCTGAGCTGTGGGAAGTAAATGATTTTCTGACACAGAGATCAGCAGTAACTTGGTTTAGAATGCCAGAAGTGAAATGGCCACGGTCTGCCTTCTGATCTAGCACTGGTGAATTTCTATTATGGTGAATTATGGTGAATTTCTATTTCAGGAGTTTCAGTTTGTGTCTCTAATTCTCACGGCGCTGCACAGCAGGTTGTGTCATTACACGGCRTATCTTTGCAAACACAAGGGGGTCACTTTGGCCCTAAATGAAGAATCTRGTCTGTGTGAAACCCAGCACAGGACTAACCAGACCTGCCATGCTTCCCCTACGTGCAGACACACAAGTTTGCACACTCACCCATTCGGCACCCCGCATCGTGATGCCCTCTCCCATCCCAGTAAATCCACCAAACAACATTATCCTTTGGAGGTGCATATTGAAAAGATGGGTCTCTCTGGCTGCTCTCTACCAGCGYTCCATTTCCCAGTGACTGGTTCACTGTCCTTCTCCTCTGTTTTGTTTTTCTGGGTGGGCTCTTCTAGGGAACACAGTCTGGTTGTCCTAGTGCCTACCAGGCCTTACGTGTTATCCAACAACCTTGATGGAAGGTGGGTGAAGCTCAGGCTTAAAAGTGAATCGTTTAAACCGATTACAACAACTTCTGGCACCGGGTATGAGCCAGAAGCAGGTTAGGTTAGCTGGCAACTGGCGTTTCCTTGCAGCAAGCACAGGATGAAGAAAGCAGCTGGCCCTCCCAAASAAGTCTTGGAGGCAGCTGAGTGTAAGAAACTATTGGGAAGGAAGGGAAAGTCTGCACGGGTGTTTGCAGGCCGTCTGCCCCGGCTTGGAGCGGGAGCGCTGCGAGCCAAAGCACGCTCCTCCTGCCGCCTCCGCGCTCGGCTCCGCGAGCCGGTGCGGCCGCCCTCGGACAATACGGAGCCTGAGCGAGCGGGCCTGTCTCTCAGCAGGGCTTATTAGCTCAGGCTCGGCGCCACGTTAACCGCTGCCATATGGCTGCTGCTCGACTCAAAGAGCAAACTGAATGAGCTCACATCTGCCCGACAAAGTCCGCTCTCTAAAATGGCAAACCTGCAAGGAGCTGCACCGGGGGGTCTGGCGATAGGCCGGGGCTTTCAGTGCACRTTTATCTCCGTGCCTATATGAACAGGAGCTGTCACTATTAACAGCTCTACCCGGGCTTGGACACTACCGGCAAACAAGGAAGAGGTGCAAAGTTTTGTCCCAAAGAGCTGAGCGTGAAATAAGATGTGCGGATGGCAGCCCCTGCATGGAGTGGAAGAGGAAGAAGAGGACAACGAGTATGTGTCCTCTGAAAGGAAAATTTGGTGCTCAGCATTTTCCCTTATTCTTCTGTTAATGTCAACAATTCTTTAATGGCACTCAGGCTAATAAGAATTAGTCAAACTTTTGCAGTTTTCCAAGAAGAGCARGGTCTTCTGTAGAGGAGGGTCATGGTTTTAGGGCTCAGTTTAAAGAAAGAAACAAACAGAAACACTCCCAGGGCACAAAACTAATTGAACTACCAAAACTGTGCAATTAGCRCTAGCCATAAAGATTAACGTAGCAGTGAAAAGGGCTCAGACATCGCTGCAGYAGTATGAAAGGGACACAGCAAGTCACAGCGTGGCAGGAGACACCATTTGAACCCTTTGCGGGAATTGCAGGTGTGAAGAAGCCAGCGTGGCTCGGAGGCAGGAGGGAGGAAGCAGGAATGCGGGGAGGACTGAGCTGGAAGGCGAGAAATCTGCTCTGTGAATAATGCAGGAGACAACAGAAGGACCCGTCGTGGTCCAAAGGGCCRGCAGGGAAGGCTGGCCGGTAGATATATCTGAATGGTCTGCGTGTGCTAAAGATCCTRAAGAGTAAAGGGAACCCAGACAGAGCGTTAAGAGGGAACACAGAAGAACAATGTCGCATTCKGGGAAAAGCTGGAGCACGAAACAGCAGGACTTAGAAACATTCTTGTTGTCCTCTGGAATAGCTATGTGGTTCCAAATTCATTTTGACAATGTTTTACATTTTTTTCCCCTTTGGGTGCCAAGTTAACTCACAGCAGTTCCAGCTGTATTGCCAGAGGAAGCAATATTAGTAACAGAAGAAATATAAATCATTAAGAAAATCTGCTCTTGATCCTTGAGGAAGCCAGCAATGGAGGGATCACCAAAAGGAGGAAAGAGAAAGGTGGAGCAGGGAGCCAAACCTCTCAGGAAGTGAGAAAAAGAGAGAGAATGGAGAGAAAGGTCTGGGAAGAAAGGAAATTGCTGGGAGGACCAAATACATATTGGGAATCAGATGAAAAAATATACTGCTCTTTCTAACTCTCCTGGGGCATATAGGAAATTGCTGCCTGCCCTTTAATCTGCTCCAAAAAAGAAAAACAATTAAAATGAAATAAAACACTTAACCGTACTTACTTGGCCCCCTACCCTACTGCTTTCTGCACTGTGTACCCAGCCCGTGATCCTGTTTCCTGTAGACTGTGTTATCCTAGGAGCAAACATTTTATTTTCTACTAGAATATACCTTCCTTTTATATATAATAAAAATATCTATTTGGAGGAGCTGTGAAGTAAAAAAGATTAAGAAATTGTTTAAAAAGAAAAAAAAAGAAAAAAGAGGGTGCCCAGAAAAAGACAGAAGCGAGAAAGTGAGGAGAAAGAAATCAGGATAAACACCTTGAATGAAYTGAGAGCGGCATCCCAACATTGCTATGGGAACATAGCTATGCGACYGCGTGGTTGGAGCGGGGCTGTTTGAAAGAGCTGAGAGCATTAGTCCTGACAAACACCAAACTGCACTCCATCCATTTTCCTTCCTGTTTCTTGATTCATCTACTCTCTGAATTTTTTCTCACTGCAATTTATCTTTTGAAAGAAAGGGCCCATTGGTAAATAGGGAATTCATTTCTGCCTTTTTTTCTGATGTTCCCTCCAATTAAAAAAAAA